>OY282512.1:128934072-129534072 GCA_958296145.1 Hydrotaea cyrtoneurina | reverse complement strand
TACTAATTCGTTTGCGTTACGAAGCATTTTCTTTTGGTGTACTTTGCTCCATCTACATGGTGTTATATCATTCTTCGACGTCTCCAACCGCCTTTCTTGCCGCTTAGCTTAGCGCCATGGCGCGCAGTCATGTTCATATTTGAACTAAAACAAAATTTTGATGGTATCCACTCTGCCGTTACATTGGTCTGTTGGACTCCATGTAGTCCATGTTTATTTGTCTTGGATTTGTTATTGTTCGTGTTATTATCTAAACAACATATATGTACATACATATATACGCGTGAGCTGATGTACATACATACATGTATGTATGTTCGTATGCATCATAAATATATGCGCATTGTGTCGACGAGGATGAAGGCGTTGATGTTGATGGTTTCTGTTTAATTTGTTTCATTTAACAAATGCTTTTTTTCGATACATTGTTTATTTACATTTCAATATTTTTCTGATTTGCTGAAGATTGCAGTTGTTTTGCTCAAAAAATGCAAAAACAAAGAGAGATTTACAAATAACACAAAACGAAGAAATCGTACAGTTTGTATAATAAACAATAAGAATTAGGTCGCCAAAGGATATGAATTAATTCATGTGAGTTTGCTTTAACATTACATGTAGGAATGACTGGGGAACTGTTCATAGTTTTGTATGTGATGGAGATCAACTGTTTAAATCGTGCGCCGAAAGACTGATTCATTTATAGAAAAGTTTTATGTAAATATGGCATCGTGTATGGTTGGAGAAAAATCAACATAGGGTATAGCAAAAACGCCCTCTATTTTAATTGGGTATGAGATATTTAGGTTAAAATTTAAGGTGTATGGGTGTTGCCACGCCCTTGGCCCATTTATGACCGAATGTAGCCTATTATTTTTTTTGTGGAAATCAATTCATTACCGTAGATATATAGTTATTCAAGCGCCCCGGTAGGCGAGTTGGTAGCGTGCTTGCCTATCAGCGTGGGGGTTGTGGGTTCGATTCCCACCAGAGGCTTTGGTCTGTCGCTGCAAAAATCAAGCCAAATAGTCTTTGTCACTCGGTTTATCCTTGGACCCAAAATTAGAATATAAATTTACTTTGTATTGTAATTAATAAATAAATAAATAAATAAAATATAGTTATTCATATAAATGGGCTGACCAATTTTTGCCAGGATGCATTTGTTTAAAAAAAATGGTGCCTTGCTCCTTCGTTGGATCATGACCTAATACAGCCGATGACTCCTTCCCGACAACAGTTACATTTTATGTTTTTTATTGTTATTTAATTACAATACAAAGTAAATCACACAGACGACATGGCTAGATTTTTTTCAGCGTTAACTCGCCTACCGGGGCGTCAAAAGTAACATATTGTAAAGTAACATTCCTCAAATATTGACCTCCAAATTAGAAGATCATTCGGAAGTGTTAACCCTCTAACTGGCAAGACCACCCTGAGGCGGTCTTCAATAATTGTGTTTAATTTCATGAAAACAATTATCTTCCTGAACGGCCAAACAAAAATACTGGAAAATCCTCGCAACCTTTTTTTACGAAATTAAACACAATTAATGAAGAGATCCTCAGAGAGGTCGCGCCGGTTAGAGGGTTAAGAACCTATGGTTTCTGGGCAAAACTTTCTTTAAATTTTCAGTAGAATACGTTTTGTTTATATGATTAGTGCGAATAAAAACCTTTAGGAATTTTAGAGAAAATAATTTTGTAACAATCTAGATGACCAGCAAAGTTTTTCCACTAACCACATACATATTGGCTATGAGAGAGATTTAGCAAATAAACATAGGTTGTATGCCCCAAAGACAATCTAAAGGGCAATTTGCTTATCGTCTCCGAAATGGATCTACTGTTTGCAGCTGGATCTGAACTGTAAATGCTTTGCAGCTATGTCTCTGTCTTGGATTATATATATAAACCTAAAACTCGTGTCAGGGCACTCACGGGATGATACAAATATATCCGATGTTCTTTATTGTGAACCCAATCTACTGCTATGCAGATGACAGCAATCTCTGTCATTCGTACTCATTTGAACAACGGCCAAGTCCCCCGGAGGTCATGGACAAAAGACGAATGACTGTCTTAACCGCGATTTGGCGATGATTTGTGAGTGGGGCCAAATGAACAGAGTAGATTTTAAACCACAAAAGACCCAGTGCTGTTTGTTGTCACGCAAACGTTCCACTAATCCAGCATCATCGTCAATCTCTATGTGTGATGTGGATATCAAATAATCACACTCTTGATGTTCTGGACATGAAGTGTTTTTTCTGTCTGCTATGACTTTCTTAAATTCAAGTCAAACGTCAACAAACACTACTCCATCTTTCCTCCCTCCAATACCATTACTTCCTATCACCAACACAGTGCATTGCATTCATAGGGGGCATCCCCTGAGTGTTAGTCAAACTTTTATAAAGTTGTTATAATTTTTTTTTTGAATACGGCCACTTGGCTATAGTCCGGTGTTTATAAAACACAAAAATGGTCTTTAGATCAAAAGTTATTAAATTTTTAAAAATAAAAATTATTTAAAAACGAATTTTTCTTTCTTATCCGGTTTAAGGATTTTCTCTATGAATATACAGGAAATGTAAGAATATTTTCTGTAATTAAATTTAGTTTAATGCAAAGTATTTTAAATAAATGTATAACTTTAAATGATATGAACATGTTTCATTGAATGCATGAAATATTTCATAGATTATCTCAATTATTCTATTCATAGAATTGATTATTTTTCAGCTAATAACTGACAACCTCTGCTATCACGAATACAGAAACAGGTGACAGGACATGTCTGCTCAGTTCACGTTTAAATATTAAATATCATTCATGTCCACAAAGTTTCTATCACGTGCCCCAACAAATCCTTCAATTTTCATGTCGCCTGTCTAAACAATGCAGCTTTCAATGACCTTGAACAAAAAACAGAAATTAATTTCTATTCATTTGTTATTGCTGTCGTCATATTACAAAATACCCCTCCACAGTACTCCAGAAACAAACAAAAAAAAATATGATTGCAATAGACATACACATACCTATACACGGGGCCGGTCTGTTCCTCGCACATTTTCCAAAACAACGTTGACAAATTTTCAAAAGTCATCATGACAACAGCAGATTTTCACCGAGTTTCAGACAACCAGCCAGCCAGCAACAACAACAACAACAACTCAAATAAAATGAATGACTTGACATCAGACAAAATCTGTTCTGGGTTGTTGTGGAATAATCTTGTGTTACACATTCTATGACGGGGAATCCTATGGATACACATCGCCAGTAACTGGCTGAGGCACGCCAGTGGGTCGGCTACGAGCGAGCGAGCGAGAGAGACGGGGCGAATGATTTGGCATGTCAAACGCAATTTTATTGACTGTTGATCCCTATTTTGACACCTAACACATAATTTTTAACTCCCCGGCCTTCCTTCTTCCCGGCGCTTTTGCTGTTGTTGCTCCTAAATGTGTAGCAATATTTAATCGTTTTACGTTTGTACGGTATTCGGCCCGTTGTTTTTCCATACTTCTTCTAACTAAATAGAGTTGAGAATATTTATCAAATTGCAATGTTTTTGTTTTCTTTTTTGTATCAAAATATTCCCGCACAGTGGGTGTTGAGTAGGAGTGGGAGGGGACTGGCTGACTGACTGACTGAATGGTTTGTTGGGGGCTGAATGACTGGCGGCTGTCATGTTGCAGGCGGCATTTGCTCGAGTTGTTCATAGTCACTCGGTCGGTGTTGTGATGGCTGCTGTGGTACGGGATACAGACAGACATACGGACAAACTTTGCTACCATACAATTTCTGTCTTCTGCCAGCCAATAGGGGGCGCTTAGCGCTCAATGTCTGTCTGCAGCGAGGGTATGTTTAATGTTGCTGTCATTTGATTTACTTTTTGTTGTTGATGTTGCTGCTGTTATGGATGATGATGTTGTTGCGGCTGTTGTTGTTGCCGTGACTGTTACTGTGCTATTTGCTGAGGCTGTTGTCATGAATTTGTCAGTTTTAGGTTAAATTTTTGATGGCCGTCGTCGCGACACCCAACAACAACAACAACGACAGCAGTTACATTTACAATAAACCACAGCACCAACAACAACAACAACCGACGTGTCTGTATTTAGTCTCATGTAACAATTTGTTTTTGCAATGTCATTTACAGAATGAAAGAGAGTTGTTTTTGCCTAGCATTTTAATACGAATAAAAGCAGAGAAAAATATTTTGAGGAAATTTACTTTCACTGGAAAAATATGACGCCAACAAATGAAAGATGTCTTTAAAAGTTTAAAACATTTTGATGATTTTATTTTCAAGGTCAATGTCTTGCAAAACAGTGACAGTTCCTTGTGAAAAAGAAGTTTCATGAACATTTGAAAACGTTTAAAGTTTTCACCAAAAAAAAAAGGTACCTACAAATAAACTTTTGTTTTAAAAATTATGATTTTCCAAAATAAATTTTGAGTTAAACCTAAAAGTTTGTTCACACAGATATCTTCGAATGGTTATACGCAAAATTTCCAAAAATAAAAAAACTCAATTCGCAACAAAAAACTGTCCAATATTTGTCTTCTTAATAATCTTGTAAACTCTGTATAACTTAAGGAAAGAACTAAGCAAAGATTTTTGAAGTTTTCGTATTTCAAATTTTTATATTCAACTATTGCAGTTTATTCTAAAAAAAAAGACTTCTGATATCTTCACCTTTTTTTTGAGATTTTTTCCACTTTTTTGTATTAAACTCCTCCATTGCGATTTGGACGCCGCAAACAGAGTATTGTAAATATTATAAATGTATTGGTGTGGTTGCTCTGTAAGGAATTCCGTTTTTTTTTATTGACTAACACTCAGGGGATGCCCCCTATAAAAGTGTTAGCGATAGGAAAGAAGAAATTAATTTTGCGTTCAGAGTTTTCGGAACCATGGTGAAATCATCAGAGTGCACTGAACGTTGATTCAATTTGATATTATTTCGAAAGTTCAATGAAAATCGTTTTGTTTGAAACGCGACGCTCAAAATGCCCATTTAAGACTTGTCTATATAAAAATCACATCTTATTCAAAAAAAAAAAAAAAGAACATTCATTCAGTTTTGTGGAATAATTTATATTTCTTTGCATATAATTTATACCCCGATTAAATATGTATTGTTTAATCTCCGAACAAGTCATACTCGTAAATTTCAATTCACACTTTTTCCTGGCTGCCAAGCCAATTCAATTCAGAAATAAAAACCCAGAGACGATTATGATATTTATTTTAATAAAATAAATTAAACAATATAAATAAATAAAACGAAATGAAGTGAAATTTATGTCATACGCATAAAGTACAAATAAAACAATTTGTTGGATATGTGCTAAAACACAATAATAATAACAACAAGGACAACAAACAAGAGCAGCAACAACGACAACAACAACAACAAATAATAATATTGTAATAATACCATGTTTTTCTGTGGCTATTGTTGTTGTTCTGATCAGGAACATATCTTTTTTATACGCTCATGCTAAGAACATTTAGTGTACTTTGAATTATTCATTGCGTTCGTAACGTTTTCAAAACATACGGAAAGCTGCTCATGATTGTCATCCTCACGAAGCTTGAAACCTGTTAAGGACATCTCAGTTTCAATGTAATTTTTTGTATTGGCCGATGAATGGTGAGCCTTATCGTTCCATTGTAACCGTTTATCCTTGGACTGAATTGGCCATTCATTAGAAATGTTAACCAATAGCTGGGAACAATATCGAAGACTTTGCGTATAGTTGATTGATCTTTATCTTTGCCATACAAAATTTGTGTTATTGGAGTATGTTTTAGACTACGACTTTTTTAGTTCCAAAATAACTTCTTTAAAGCATTCTTTAATAGAATACAATAATGACAGAGCAATATCGAGCGGGGAGAGAAAAACAACTTAGACAGCTCAGGATAGTGGACAAATTTGCATATCTATGGTCTGGGAAAACTGTCTCACTCTCACTCTGGGAAAACTGTCTCGCAACGTTGACAAGACGTGAGTGCTAATCAAGGATGAGTGAACGCCTGTTTGAATGTCGATATGTGGACTTCTATCCGAACGCCTCGAAATGATGTAAGAAGTAGGTTTCGGGGTCTAATCCGAAGATATGGAATATGGAAACAACATACTCAGTCTAAAATTATGTAACAGAGTGGCTGAGGTATAACATCCAGTACTGATAAACAAGCTCTCTGGCAGCCATAACTCAGCAGCTGGTGTAGAAGGTCACAGATCTCTCAACGATCACCTTATCCGAGTTTTGGGCGACAGGATGATGCCTAGAAACAGCAGAACAGACAATCTAGCTGAATTCGGGACTTCCTTACAGATTCTGACAGGAAGGGAATGCTCATAATCACAACATCAATAGCCACAGAAAATATTATTATTAGTTGTTGTTCTTGGTTTTCAACTGCCGTCTATTGCGCAAACTTTGGGGATGAGGACGAGCAGTCGATAAAACACAGTCTATGGATTTTGTCCAGCCCTGGCGAACCAGTGGGAATCACAACAGGGTTGTTATTTCTCTAGCAACCTAGAGGATCTGGCCGAATCTAGAGCTTGTTGCCGCTCTCTGGATTGTTAAGCATGGAGGGGACTAGAGACATTTTTCACTGTCAGTTTACATGTCATCAGAATGGGCTATACGTCCAAGTGGGTCTGATTATAAAGTCTGTGAAACGTCTATTTAAGTTGTTATCCCTTATTTTCGAAGAAAATATCGGTCGAGTGTTCAAGTTTTCGTATACGTTCAAAAGAAGATGGGCATGGTTCACTTCGTACTAGGAAAGAATTATCGCGAGTATTGAGCCTTCTGGAGGAGTATTAAATTCAACGGTTTGTCGACGTTTACTGAGTACAACAAAGCTCTGTCTTGAGTCAAACCTATTGGAGCCGTTTCGATTTGCATCGGTTTTTAAAATTCCGTTGAAGTAGCTTTGAGTCAAATTGATTCAGATTTGCCTAGCTTTCTAGAATATTCTTCAAATCGGTTTGAGTCCATTTGATTTCGATTTGCGTCGCTACTTACGATTGGTGAAGAATCATATCAAATTGCGTGTAAACAGAGGAATACAGATATTATTTTTTTAAAACAAAAAAAATATGGAATCCATGTTGGAGGGTACACAACATTCGGCTGAGACGAACTTAAATCTGCCAAAGTTTTTTTCCCCGGTTTTTACAAAAGAACATATTATATATTTTACACATCGTACTAAGAATTACAGAAAAAAAAACGAGATCAAATAAATAAAACAATTTTGTTGTTAATGTAATTGCAAGCAGGCTTCAGAGGATGGGAGATGTCCGCTGCTGAAGAGCGGAGCGTAGAATGAGTTATGCTGTTGGTGTCGGTGTCGGCGTTGATGTCCATGTTGCTGTTCTGTTTTCCCTTGTTTTGTTTTAAATAATAATAATAATGTCGATGTTGTAGTTATTGTTAAAAACACATACCCACAAACATTCATGCATGTGTGGGTACATATACGAAATGTTGTTATGAATATTGTTTTTTTGAAGCTAATAAATTTTTTCCCTGAACAAACCAAAAAAAAAATTGTTTTTTTTTACAACAATAAAACAACAACAGAAAATGCCGAACAACAACAAAATATGTATGTTTTGTATATAACACTCCACAACAACATGGACTCCAATGAACATGAAAACATTTCCATAAGAACAACAATCAAAAAGCGTTATAGTTTTTTTCTTTCTTGTTTTCCTTCTTCAATGGCTGATGTTTCCCGGGTTCGGGGCGTTATTGTTGTTTGATTTGCCCAGATTTTGTAGAGGTGCTGGCCGAATGGTTCTTATTGAAATTATGTTGTGCTGTGTTGATTTTTGTGTGAGCTTTTAATTTATATTTATTTATTTAACAAAAAGTATTTTCATACAAAATCTTGGAGATATTTGGGATTTGTTTTCTTTTTTATTTTTGATTGAACAAACAAAAAAAAACAACAACAACAACACACAAATATTGGACAGATGTGGAACTATGCGCTGTGGTAACGTCATCATGATGTTTGGTGTTTTTGGGGCGTAGGATTTAGTACCGAAATCTTTGTTGCCGTTGTGTATATTCTGATGTTATAAAAACAAAGTGGATATTGGTTTCTTAAATGTTATTCAACAAAATAAACATGGCATTGGCTGGCAACATCAATCACAGTCAATGAATGAGGAAATAAAGAAAATTGCACCTAGTTATTGGCGGTGGCTATTTATGAGCACACAACTGGACACATGACCTTTACCAATGACTCAGAGTAGTCAAGTGCATAAGAAGGAATCTTAAAATATGTTGTTTTCTGAATATTGTTTAGAGAAATATATTTGTTTATTAAAATAAAACGTTCAAGGATTATGGGGAGACACAGATCAAGTGGACGCAGCTACAGACCAAAGACTATTAAATAAATAAAATGGAAAGACATCTTTGCAGTTTCTAGACCGTGTACAGAGGAGAGTGGTGGTGATGATAGGGGATGGCAGGGTATCCAACTCTAGTGTCTCCCTTCATCATCGCCAGAACGTGGAATACTCGGCTATCCAGGGTCTCTTCGTTCATCCGTTCATTGTCAAATGGCCGGTTGACCGGACGATAGAGATAATTCGTTCTTCAGCCGAACTGTTCATATGTGGAATAATCTTCCAGCAAGTGTTTTTCCTGCCTGCTATGACATTATCAAATTCAAGGCAAACATCAACAAACACTACTCCCCTTTCCTTCCCTCCAATTCCCGTGTTTCCCATAGCCAACACAGTGCATTGCATTTATAGGGGGCATCCCCTGAGTGTTAGCAAAACAAACAAAAAATAAGATTCGGCCCCACCGAGCTTAAGTGTCCCTCTTTACTTTCTATTTATTTGTTGCGGTGCAATGAATAGTTACATTCTATGATCTGCCTGTGACCAGAAGGCTGGTGGGCATCGAAAGCACGATCTTCAAACTGAAAGGCAAGTATTCTACCAACATATCTGCCATTGGCTTTTAGGGTTTTTCCACAGTGTTAAAAGCACATGTCCTGTAAAAATTGCTGTTGCCAAGTTTAAAGGCGCATTTTAAAACACCGTTGCGGATTTTTAACATTAAACACCTGTAGATTTATATCAGTTTCTATTGCTTTAAATATTATAAAAATTATAGTATTTCTACCGATGACAGATAACGTCAACCCACACCGCTATTGTAACGTTAATCCTCAATAATTGGTTAACCTCCACTTTATTGAAGCGTATTCACACAATCCATCCCTTTTTGCTGAAATCTTCACAGTATGTTTTATTTAAATTACTGCTATCCGAAACAAATCACGTTTGTTGCCCCCACGTTGACTCACACAACAACGAAAATGATTTCAATCTTCATCGAACTCAAAATCTAACCAATGCCCCATAAATTAAATCATTTCATCAAAGCCATAAATCTTTTCCCTCGTTGCTGCTTGAAAATTATACTCGTACATATTTTCAAATCGCATCGAATTCAGCGTCGTGAAGTGGAGAGGAAAACCCCAGAAATAAAAATCAACAAAATTAATTTTTAATATCAATTTCGCCAATGCGAAACGGGCAACAACAACAACAACAACAGCAGAAATATTGTGATTGCCATAATTGTGATTAATTTCTAGCGGCAGCGGCAGCAGCAGCAGCAGTCATGGCAACAACAATACAACGATGAAGAAGAATTGTAACAAATCTTGGCGAAAACGAGAGCTAGCGCGCGACCAACTTGCAAAAAATGAAATATAACCGAAAAAGGCTGTTATGGTTATAACGATTTTCCGAAAGCAAAGGCACAAACAGAGAAAAAAAAACCAGAACGGAACACAAAACATAAAATATTGCTCGTAGAGCTCTATTAAATACAAATAATTCATTTCATTTCGTTTACGGACCGGGGTGCATGTGTGTAAAACGATAACATTGAGCGGGCGATACAATCAAACAGCCAATTGGAAATAGCATATGGTAGCGAGAGGTATAGGAACAGTTTTAGTGGAGGGAAATGGAAAAAACTAAACATTACATTGTTGCAAACTACCACATGATTGGAGTGGACTTGGGTCTAAGAGAAGCGTTCATTGGGATGAATATTGTATTAAACCAGGGCTCAAGACGAGCGTGAAAAAAACTTTTTCAAAACTAATTTTCCACGACATGTGAATCTTGGATTCTACTCTCCACCTATTAAAAGAACAGCTATATCTGTAAGAGTTGAGCTTAGCTTAGCTTTCATTCATATGGTATCTCTTACTAAAGGGTGTTTTTTTATTGAGGTATAGAACTTCGAATTGAAATAAAACACAAGAAAATCGTTTTAATGTCCATCAATTTGGCTTTATTGGAAGGATAATTTTATGCCATTAATGTTTAAATATGATTTCGGGCATGTGGCCGCCGCGGCTGGCTCGAATAAAGCCAATTCTACAGGTCCAATTTTCAACCATTTGTTGGAACCACAACTCATCCACATTCATACCATCCAATTCGGGAACAAAATAGTCGGTTATCATGGCTCTATACCGGTCTCCATTAACGGTAACTGACTCTCCAGCATTATTTCGGAAGAAGTATGGCCCAATGACTCCACCAGCCCATAGAGCACACCAAACAGTCAGTTTTTGTGGATGTAATGGCATAAAATGGACGGAGCTTGCGGTGAACTTCGCGAACTGAACCATTACTTTCGAAATAAATTTGCACGATTTGCAAGCGTTGTTCTTTTGTCAACCTGTTCATGATGAAATGGCAAACCAAACTAAATATTAATCACTTGACAGCTGACAAAATGGCTGCCAGTTAAAAAAGTGATGCCAACTTAAAGTTCTATACCCCAATAAAAAACACCCTTTACAACCGAGTCATGCAAATTATTAAGATATAATTATGATAAACAAGGCGCTGAATAAATATTTAATAATTTTATATTGCTACAAATATTTGATGTTAATCATTCGAAAGAAAGTGGCGATATAACAACTCAACGGTTACAGCTTTAACAGGAAGTGCTGTTGCTTGACCGCAACACATTTGGGCAATGTAAATATTGATTGCAGAAAAACAAAAGTGGTAAAAGCAACTAAAAAGTGTCACCTGGTTGGTCATCGGAATAGACGCCGTCACTTCGGCTTCGCTCTGTAATTTGAAGCCGTAAAATAATCGTTTTTACCTATTTTTATTCTCCCGTATCAAAGTAAAAATTATTTAATAACAGATTGCCTGTAAAATATACATGTGCAGAGGAAACTCTGGATGGTATAAGAAATTCAGTCGATCCCTGCTACAGCATGAAGGGAAATTCGATGGGCAGAACCCCATAATTCAGATTTTAAGATTGCTTTAACTGAATATATATTAGTTGCAGCAAGGCATTTATGTTCCCTGTCTGGGCGTACAATTAAGATAATCTTAACCTAAGTCGGTTTGCAAACTCCACAAGTCACTAATTATTTAAATTAAAATGCAATGATAGGTTTGTTGAAAAAGTTCGAGTCTACAGGAAAAGTTTGCATCTATCTTAAGATGTCGCCCCACCAGATTGTCTTTGGTAATAAAGGGTTTTCCAACAAGAGTTGTTATTTTGGTATTCAAAGAAAATTTTTTGGAGATAAATGATCGGATGGTTATATCATAATAAAGAGGAAGGTATGCCGTTAATAATGAAAAACACCATCAGCCAAATGGCCACCACGACCATGCTTACAGGACCATATCCTTTCATGAAATTTTCCATAACCAAATCGCAAAGTGGCTGCCCTATGTCCCGAATTCTATCTTTGAGGCCTTATCTTTCCCGTGGCCCCAAAGGAAGAAGTCGCAAGGGGTTAAATCACAACCAATTTCTGTATTGCGGTCCGACAAGGTGCTTCACGACGACCCACAAATGCTTTAGTTTTGCGAACTGTTGCTGCAAGATTTTCGCCGTTTTTGTAGTGAATTTTAATGGATAATTTATGTGTAGAGAAGTTGAGAACTCAAACTGAACCCGGATTATCAGATGATGTTACACAGTTTTTTTTTATGCGTGAATGAACTCTTCTAAATATTGGGAGATGTAGAGACTTGAAGTTGGAGGACGACAGCTTAAATATTTTCAGCGGCTGTTTTCAGTGAAAGCTGTCTACTTTGCGTGTTATAGACTCATTTCCAAACCATGTAAAACTTCTGTAGTTTTCATAATTTATAGTCGTTCGGGCCGGCTTTAAATAGAATTTCGCGGCCATTGAGTATACAAGTCATTACTCATTAGAAAAAAATCCCCGTCTGTTCAATCCTTCCAACTCTCTTACGGCTACGAAATCAAAATTATATATTTTGATGATATTTCTGTTACAGTCAAAAAATAGCATCAACCATTTTTGACTAAATACTTAGTTAGCCACGCCGTTATTACCAGATTTTGATAACTAATAGCAATTACTTCTATGGTTATTCTACTGCAATTAATAGTATTTTTTCCTTAAAATAAATAATATTCAGCCATTGGCAATGACAAATTAAATATTTCTTTAACATACTAAAACAAAACAGATTTCCCAGCTAAATTTTTCAGAGATTTTTTTTTATTTTTAATCGGAAGTAAATCATTATAACTTCTGATGTTGTCCTCGTACGTGGGAAATACGAAATTCCCAATACGTTATTATCGTAGGAAATTTATTAACAAAAGCAGATCTTAACAAAATGGGTACATGAATGTGTCAGCCTTAAAGTTACGAACAAACTGGCACCAAAACTGTATATTTCTCAGGTAACGATACGAAAACCGGAAGAAAAAGGTTTTCTTAACGAGGGGTAAAGAGCGAAAAAGGGGAGTGTATGTGCTATAATTTCATTGGGTCTGTTTAAAACATCTCTCAGACGCTCTTACCGCCAGATGGGGATGCCTAGACTAACTCGACCACTCCGATTCTCCCCCAAAAAAGAAAAGAGTAGTTATGAAACGGTAACTGTGTGGGTTTGTGCTCTATTGCATAGTGTACTCTCCTCGTACAAATAGTGTTAACAATTTGATTTATTGCCGACCTTGTTACATTAAGGCTTTACAGCCATCTATCTATTTCACTTTTTCTCGGCCATGGCAAACAACACCACACTCAGCCTCTGTAGGAGGGCTGGCTGGCGGGCGGTGGGTAGCACACAGTGAACACTCCAAGCAACCACTCCAACAACAGCAATTGTGGATGTACTGAACTTTTTTCCCCGTCTGTTTGTTTTTGCACATCACCATCACTGTGGACCGACCACGTTACGTTATGTTGTTGTTGGTGGTGGTGCTGATGATGATGATGATGGCTGCTGCTGTTTCTCGTCTGGCTGATAGGGAAAAACAACAAAAAGGGGAACTCAGTCGCAGCAGTAGCAACAACAACACTATACCCAGCAAAATTCCATCAAGTTTCGCTAGCACGGAGCCAAGTGAATTGTTAATGTACGAAAGAGACAACACTATTGCGTTGAGCCATACAAGGGAGAATTTACTGAGAGAAAGTCGTTTGTTGTTGCTACACCAAAGCTCTTATTCTGTGTGTTTGTTGTTTGGCTCTACATGTGTCTTGCCATAAAAAGGGAGTTTCAACATAAATCATGCGACGATGACGACGAACAAAGGGAGTCAGCACATATCCGTCATTCGTTGCTTTGCAACCGGCAGCAGCAGCAGCACCTTCTGACGTTTACAGGAAGAAGATATCGGTTGTATATGCCATATGACATGTGTCATTTCCCCTCCGCGGTTGGTGCAACAATGGAGGGGAAATACATCTACAGATTTGGAGGGGTAATTATAGCAACCACTGTGAGGAGGCATTTCATTGCAGAAATGCCATAAGAATCTCCTTTGAAGATGGAGAAAGGCAAACAGCAATGGTGATGTCCTTAACGAGGGAGGTTTGCGAAAGTTTCTAAGGATAATGGTTATTGGATTTTATTAAAATGAGAAAAATAAAAAAAAACCGTTTATTCAAAGAAAAATTAGCAAGGAAAAATTAGTGTCAACTGGAAGCTAAAATTCTGCAGACATAGAGAAGGCCGTCTGGGCCTCATAATTGTCCCTGATTTGGTTTTGCCTTTTTCGGTAAAATATAACAGAAGGTTGCCCAACCAGCAGTCCGTAAACACACAAATAAAATGCAGAAAATAGTAATGGATTGGACATATCGACCCCTTTGCGCGGAATTATCGTATGTGCCAAAATCCAAATTTTACAGGAGAGCCATTTTTCTACTTTTCTCTGCTTTCGCTTGCAATATCAAAATGAAAATTATTCACTCAATTTTTGGAGCAACGAAGTGGAATTCGCTTACAATATTTTTTCAGGTGACGTGTCTTTGAATGTAGAACAAAATTGCATCAAAAACTCAATTTCGAAAAAAAATGGCATATACGATAATTCCGCGCAAAGGGGTCGATATCTTGAGAAAGACACACGAAAGCCCAACTGGAAATGCGGTGGAATGGAAGGAAGACCCAAAAGTCCGTAATTAATCAGTCCTGGAAAGAAGCGACAATAAATAATTACATACAATAGATTAAGTTTCGAATATCTTGTTGAAGCCCAAGATATTGAAGCTCGGAAATAAATAAAGGGGATGATACGCAGTGAGCGTATAATAGGTACTGCAACAAACCCAGGTTCTTATCCTGCTAAGTCAAATATATGATCAATAACCTTTTCAGATTTAATCGAATGAATATATAGGGTTATTCATTTAGTGGTTCCAAAAGTATAGGGCTGGAATTCGACATCTGTCAAACTATGTTGTTAAAACATTTTTTTTTCCTTTTTAGTTGAAAGTCTGGTATTGACGAAAATGGATCGCTTAACTAACAACGCGTAACAATTATTAAAACCTAAGATCGTTCCGCTGAAAATATATGTGCTTTAAGTGAAAGTGTTGCCGAAGACCCGAGTCAGACGATTCCTCGTCGTTCTCAGGAATTAGGACTGTATTGTCGTATTTGGAGTTCTGAAAATCCTCAAGTAATTGAAGAGAGGCCATTACATCCACAAAAAGTCACTGTTTGGTGCGCTCTTTGGTCCGAAGGTGTGATACCATTAGACTTTTTTTTGGGCCTACGCGAAAGACCGTGTTTATGCCGATGAACCTTTAACTCTGGAGCACTTAAGAACCAACATTCAAGTTATGGCTGAGATACCGCCCAATATGTGACCCAAAATTACCTCAAAAGAATCAATGCTTGCAACACTTCGCGTGGTGGTCATTTAAATGATGTAGTGTTACACACATAATGTCAACGTTCAAACTTAATAATAAAAGTTACTTACTTTTAAAAACCAAAACAAATACAGGGTTCTCCAACAAGATGTGTTATTTTGATAACCCTTTACTATATTTGTGGCTTAGTGTTAAAAGATCCAATGTCAAAATTTTCCCTTTAAAAAAAAAATTAAGAAAATTAAAAAAAAAAAAAAAATAAGAAAACATTTTACTAAAATTTCATTTATAAAGCTGTTTTGGGTTTAAATTGGCATTGACAGTTTTAGGAGTATGAAAGAGAGCAAGAAAATAAATCTAATACAAATACAGGGTTCTCCAACAAGATGTGTTATTTTGTATAACCCGGTATTTCGGTAGCTGTCGCTTTTGAAGCTTTAATTCTTTGACATTTGACAAGTAGAATTACGACACTACTAAGAATGGAACGATACACGCGTCAGCCATGCATTGAATTTATTAAAATTCACTAGAAAAATTCTGCAAAATTTTGCAGTCACAGTTCGCAAAACTATAAAGTTTTCGGACCGTATTATCTCTCGAAGAGGTGATCACATTTGGCCACCGAGATCTTGTGATTTAACACCTTGCGTCTTCTTCCTTTGGAGCCGCGTCAAAGTTAAGATATACGCCAACAGCTCAGCGTCGATTCAAGACCTCAAAGATAGAATTCGTGAGGCTATCGAGGACATGGGGCGAATTGGTTATGGAAAATTTCATGAAAAGGATATGGTCCTGTAAGCTTGGTCGTGGTGGTTATTTTATTATGAAATAAACATCTGATCATTTATCTCAAAAAATGTCATTTTTCTTTGAGTACCATAATAACGGCTCTTGTTTGAGAACCCTGTATTAACTGGAAACAAAAAAAAAGTTGATATTGGATCTTTTAGCACCAAGCCACAGAAATATTGTCTCAAACAAATTGATATTAAAACTCATTGGTATGGAATGTATTAGTGGTTTTTGACAACTATTCTTTTCAATTCGTGTCTGTAGAGAATGCCGAAGACTGCAATCACAAAAGACGTGTACAAAACACGAACGATGAATGCAATTTGGCGAAGATTTTTGAGTGGGGTCAATGGGAAGAATTTAAATCGCGCAAGACCGCGTGTTGTTTGTTGCCACACAAACGTTCCACTGCTCCAGCATGGTCATCAATGACTAGGGGTGTGAATATCGACAAATTCGACACTAGTAATGTTCTGTGCATGAAGATACTAGGCGATATTCGCTGGGCTATGCATATTTTTGCAGAATGAAGCATTTAAGTGTTTAGGCTTTTTTGAAGCGGTGCAAGAAATACTTCACAGCATCCGATCTCGTCAATATTTACACCTTACATTCGACCATAAATGATATGTAACTCCTATATCTGCGCAGAGGCTCAAAGGCTACTACCCTGTGCAGAGTAGAGCGGTGGTGATGATAGGGGATATTGGGGTATCCAGCTCTTTTATCTCCCTGCAGCAGCGTCGGAACGCGGGATGTTCGGATCGGATTTCGATACGTATTTTAACAATATTTGTTCGTCAGATATCTGTCGACTGGTCCCTGATGTTACAACATTTAGCCGGTATACGGCAACTATCGCAAAAAACTATGCTGGCTGTCTCGGCATCTTACTACGCCCACCTATTCATATGTACTACGTAAGAGTGTGAAATGTAATCCAAAATATGGATACACATTCACTTTTGGGAAATATACTCCAAATTGAGTCACAATTTCACCAATTACTTTTCCCTGTGCGTAGACAATTAATTGGTTTGGGAATAAAGATTGCTAAACCCGTTTCAGAACATTTAATGCCGATGCAATAAAAAAATGCAAATCGACTTAAAATGAATTGCTTTGCATTCCAAACAGTCAGTCAGCCAGCCAGTTAGCCAGCCAGTTAGCCAGCCTACCTCTTTTACTTTTTTGTATTTCAATTAGGCCGTATGCATTTAAACCAATTGAATTTAAATTCCATTCTTTTTGCTTTTTGCTTTTCGTGTTTTTATTTTAATTAAACACAAAAGAATTATAAAAATTTTAAAATTCAAACCACCAGATAATTGTAATGCATATAAAACAGAACAGAAATAACAGCAGCAACATCAACAACAACAATGACAACAAAACAAAGGTTTGTGCAATTACAGCAATTTATTGCATTTTTAATGTTGACATTTATGTCAAATTAAATTTAATTGTTATTAAAAAACGCAATGCAACAAATTTACCAAAAAAAAAACAAAATCGACGAAACACAAAAAAGAAGAATTGAAATTTCGAAGAAAAAAAAAAACACAGACCAACAATAATTATTGCAGTAGTCAAAGGCAACAGCAACAACAACAATGCAATGAAATGCAGTGTAATGCCACTCCAACACGGGGAAAACACACACATACACACCAAACCAAACCACAAATGACAGACTAAATTACAATTAAAAATTGCATGAAACCATAAAAGATGGTATGGGATGATTTCTAAATAAAAAAAAAAAAATATATAAAATGGGGAATAATTGCTAAATAAAAAGGTAAACTGACACAAAATAGAATTTCATATCCTGGAGGTATTTCGTGTTAAGTCAATATGATATCTGACAATATTTAGTTTTCAATTCAAATTCAAATTGCCAAAAGCAACATATTGTCAATAAATATATAAATAGTATGATGTGTTCCATTTAGTGGCAAATTCAATACTTATAGATCAGGTCCTACAGAGACACATGAATTCTACAAGATCGTCGAATACACTGGGCACGTAGTGAAGACAAAATTACCTTTGTTTTTGTCAACAGACGGGCAGCATTGAAGGTCGCAAGAAGTCACCAGGTTTCTCCTGGTTAGGTAATGAATGGAGCTAGACTTTATGACTACTTATAAAGGGTGTTTTTTATTGAGGTATAGAACTTCGAATTGAAATAAAACACAAGAAAATCGTTTTAATGTCCATCAATTTGGCTTTATTGGAAGGATAATTTTATGCCATTAATGTTTAAATATGATTTCGGGCATGTGGCCGCCGCGGCTGGCTCGAATAAAGCCAATTCTACAGGTCCAATTTTCAACCACTTGTTGGAACCACAACTCATCCACATTCATGCCATCCAATTCGGGAACAAAATAGTCGGTTATCATGGCTCTATACCGGTCTCCATTAACGGTAACTGACTCTCCAGCATTATTTCGGAAGAAGTATGGCCCAATGACTCCACCAGCCCATAGAGCACACCAAACAGTCAGTTTTTGTGGATGTAATGGCATAAAATGGACGGAGCTTGCGGTGAACTTCGCGAACTGAACCATTACTTTCGAAATAAATTTGCACGATTTGCAAGCGTTGTTCTTTTGTCAACCTGTTCATGATGAAATGGCAAACCAAACTAAATATTAATCACTTGACAGCTGACAAAATGGCCGCCAGTTAAAAAAGTGATGCCAACTTAAAGTTCTATACCCCAATAAAAAACACCCTTTACGAGACTTCGATGTAGTCTTAGGCTAGGTGCCAGGCCACTGCTATATAAGCTAGCTAGACTAAGCTCAACTATGCATATTGAGGTAGAGGATAGATCGGTTAAACCGCCAATCACCTACTTCTACATAGTGATCCAACACACCCCAAACGGGATATTAGAGGGGAGTGCAATACGGATTTTTAATTTCCTGGGAAGTCCAGGGAATTTTGTCGACATCTTCCCGGAAATTCCAAGATTTTAATATACCTGAATTATTTATTTGTTTTGGTTATAAAAACAATAACATTTTAAAGGTTTTTTTTGCTAAAAATAGTATTTGGGAATTATTACTACAATTTTAATTCTAGACAATTAAAATTGAAAAAGATCAACTGTTTCGGGAAATACAAAATAGTCTAAATTCCCGTTTAAAACCATCGACGTAACTAGACGATTTTCCTGGGGGACTATAGCACCCGTTGCTGGTGCATTGTACTTCTTTTGCAACCGGCAAAGCTGATTAAAGTGGTAGCTAACATTGTTCTGGGCCTAGATCCACCTGTCACTGTTGTACAAATTGTGTAAAATCGTACATAGCTTAATTTTTTGGTAGTATTTTTTCCCGTCAAGGCCGACAAATAATCCCGGTAATGGGGAAATAAAAAATCGGAACATTTCCCGCGAAATACGTTCTGGGTATTCCCTAGTTGCAATGTATCTAAGGCCACATGGCCTAGATTAGATGTAGAAAGAGGTAGTGTATTGATGAAATTGGACAGAAAGAGTATCCGACTTGTAATAGGAATTATCACGGGCCACATATCTCCAGACATCTGTAGTATGAAAATTCCAGGTAAACTTTTTTAAGTTTGCTCTTGCTACTGTGATTTGTTAAAGACTTCATAAATGATAATTGTCCCTCAGATACTCTACGAGTAACAGAAAATCATATACCCAGCGATTTAAGACATTTAAGGTCCTCATAAAACAGTCACCCAACTAGATTTGTTTGCCCTCAATCCTCCTAAAGAATTACGATTTCCGAACATCCATTTTTGATAATTAACAAAAATTGAAAATCGAGTAACATAACACCATATCCCCAGCGATTTAAGATATTTTAAGATCCTCCTAAAATAGTAATCCAACTAGCTTAATCCTGTTTAATCTTTACTACCCCTCATAATTAAAAAAAAATTCAAATCAAGCTTAATACTCATCGAGGCGATCTTGGATTACAATTTTGATGGATTATTTTCTATATTTCATTTGATAGTTCAACATCAATTAGACCAATAGAATTACAATAAATTATTTCAAATATTTCTACAGCAAACAAACGATTCATCACCCGAAAGAAAAAAATAGAAAGAAACCATGAAAAATATTGAGATTTGTATTTACAATGAAGGGGAAAAAAACTACAACCGAAAAGAAATTTATGACACTGGGAGGTTACATTACAGCAGAATGGAATGTACACCATCGTAAATATGATCTAAAGCCATACCAAAAGAAAAAATCCCAACTGAAACCTCCTCTTTCTTTTCACAAGAAAAAAAAAAGAACAACACAGAAGACACCATCACTTTTATAGATAGATCCACTGAATGTCTTGTATCTATGTGTATACTTGCCTTAAATTCAAGACATTTTTTTTTATCAATATCTATGTGTGGTGTGGGTATGTGTGTGATCGCCACCAAATTTTTGAAAATATGATTGAGTGGATTTTGTGTTTTTTTTTTCTGTACCCTTTTAAAGTGTATTTTTAAAATCAAATATGGAAAAAAAACAACAACACACACACACACCGTCGGCAACAAAAGTTTGATGGGGGGATTTGTTCAAAAATAAAACTCTTGTAAAATAAATTTCATGAATTTCTTTTAAATATTTATGAACCGATAATAATTTCAATGGGTGTTCCGAAAAAAAAAAGTTAATTAACGAGCTTTAGTTTTCTGTGACAGTTGATTTAAGTTTATGAATCCATACATGTGTCTGTTTCGTTTTTTGGAAATTTACGCAATAATCGGACTGATTGGTTAAATATGATTGCATGGTCTAGAAAGAATGTCATGCCATTTGATAGTGAAACGCATTCATCATAATGTGGGAATTTTGAGAATTTGTGTATATTTCAATGGGATTTTGGATCTAAAGCCGCTTCTGTCATATGTTTGGCGGTTATTGTGTTATGTTTGTTGTAATATTTGTGGCAACCACAAAATTTGACTAAATCGATTGCGTATTCCTATCTGTTGATTAAGTAGATTTTTCTCATTTATTGACACTAACTTCCGAAAAAAATAGATAGATATGTTAACTGTATCTGTTCGTCAGATATCCGCAGTCTGGTAACTAAGGTTAAAACATTTAGCTCGAATACGCGGCTGTCCAGTGACTCTCCTTGCATGTGGAATAATCTTCCTGGAAGTGTTTTCCTGCCTGCTATGGCATTATCAAATTTAAGACAAACGTCAACAAATACTAATCCCTTTTTACCTCCCCATTCCCATTGTTTAAGTGGTAAACTACAGTTACCGCCTAACTCCCAGTTAGTCCGACTAGGACAAAATTCCTAGGGTTCCTGACTACCGGCTACTGACTACTTCATCCAGTCTTAACAGAATTCAGACCGCCAGCAGGTTTCCTATGAAACTAAGAGAATTACAATTCGAAGTTCGCAAATTCTTAGTGTCATCTCGTCCGGCATGGCCCAGTTATTGCATTATAATATGCCCAACTACATACGCCTCCGTTTGTCAAAATTCTCCGATGTGATTATCAGCCATAGCCATAGACCCATATTCAGCCGAAAGTCATCTTTTGTTTACTAATGGATAACAATTATATGAACTTAAGGAAGTAATTTCCCTCTAGCTTCTCAATTTAAATAAAATAGTTTACTACATTTTCCATGTGCAAGAATATTTTACATGTTTCATATTTTACAACATATTCTCTTCTTGGTGTCAATAGCTTGGAGAACTGGTTCATCCATAATCGCATACATCTTGTTTAATAGATCACCTGATCGTTTGACATTCGACTCGTATTTTCCTTGTACAATTATTTTTCATGCACCCTGCAGCGATGCGTTATGGGCAGGATCCAGTAGATTTTTTACGCAAGTTGTTGAGCCATGACTTTCGAGGAATACTGTCGTCATTGCGTGTGACATATGTTTGCTCAAAAATTCACGACGTCATCGTTTATCGCCGTTAGTGGTTGTTCAATAGACAATGGTGGGACTTGCTTGAAATCGATTTGTCTCTGAGCTTATTGGCGAAGTTCTTTATACACGAAATAAACGGATTGTCTCTATGCTGACAAATCAGTAGTTGAAAAATATACTACAGCAATAATTTTTGTTTTGCAAAGCAGTACTGAATATATTTTTGTGTTTATAAACTTACACTACTTTTCATTTGTAACTAAACTATACAATTTTAGTTTCGGGCATTTCAGATTAATTTCTCAAACATAGTAGACACCCCATCCCATGTTGGAGGATATACATACATAGCAACAAGTGCAACATGCTGCCACCCTCTGTGGGTCGCTGGGTGGGGGTATCAAATGACTCAAGTGGTGGCTCTTCCTCTATAAGCGCCTTCATATCAGATATCACCGCAACTTCTACACAATCAGGCCCGACCGGCCATGCAATCCCCCTGCTTTGACGTTTTTTCCGTTGAAGGCATTATGTTGGATTCCCAAACAAAGTCCACTTTAAGTATCTATCAAACACATGCACTTACCCGAAACTGATAACTCTATCGGAAATATTGTTTATCGCGCGAGAATGTGATAAAAAAAACTGTTTATACATGTGTGATTGTAATATTTGTCGTTTGTTTTCTTGTTCGGTATATGGAAAGTAAAACAAACAGCAAGAACATCAATTAAAATACAAATGACACTTATGGGTGAACATCATTAACATTACCAAACATAAACTGTCAACTTTAACTAAGCGCCCCAAATATCAGACTGCCTTTTTGTTCTCCTTGTGTACACTAAAATTATAACAATAACATACAAGTACAAAAAACAAAAAAAGTTCAACTACAAACGCAAATCATGGAAAGTACAATTTTAGTATGAATGGTAAATACAACGTCAAATCACGAGGTTAGACTCTTATGTAGTATTAACAAGTCGATGGAAAAACAAATCATAATCAAATATTAAAATTCTTAGATTTATTAAAAAGAAGATTTTGGTTTTGTTTGCGAAATAAAGTGGTGCCGTAGGTTTTTGTCACCTGATTCAAAAAGTCTGCCCGTGTTAGAGTTTTGTTCAGAACATTTGCTCGTTATAGAAATTGAGACAACTTTTATAAATAATGAGCAAATGTTCCGAACACGGGCAGACTTTTTGTCAGGTCAGGTGACAAAATACCTGCGGTACCACTTTATTTCGCAAACAAAACCAAAATCTGCTTTTTAATAAATCTAAGAATTTTAATATCTTAATATATATTTACCCTCGACACTGATTCACTGATACACTGATTCCCTGATTCCCTGATTCACTGATTCACTGACTCTGTCACGCAGTACGTAGGAATTTAAATAGGCATTCTATAATAATTCTATAAATAATAATATTTTTTTTTTGTACAGAAATTGTGTTTTCCCCAATTTTTTTTTTTACCAAAATTTTTTTTTTACAAAAATTTTTTTTTTCCAATTTTTTTTTTTCAACAAATTTTCCACAAAAATGTTTTTTTTCAACAAAATTTTTTTTTTCAACAAAAATTTTTTTTTCACCAAACATTTTTTTTTCAACAAAAATTTTTTTTTTCAACAAACTTTTTTTTTCAACAAAATTTTTTTTTTCAACAAAAGTTTGTTTTCATAAATTTTTTTTTTCACAAATTTTTTGTTTTCCAATTTTATTTTTTTTCGAAATTTTTTTTACAAAATAGTTTTCTCATTAACAAATTAAGTAACAAATACTTTCTCAAGCAAATTAACGGGCGCCATAGGCGCATTACAACTTACTAGTTTGATATATTTTTCCAAATAAGTTGTCGCACTTTTTCTCACTTTACTTAGTATCGGTTTTCTCAAGGGCCTCTGACTTGTGTGGAGGTGAACCAGGTTCGAACCTCCCTGACAGCATAGAGGCGTGTAAGTAATTGCAAAATGGTAGTTATATTTGTTGGGCAAACATCGATGAAACTTATAGTCGAGTCGATTATTACAAACACGGTCTTCATTTGAATTGTATGTGCACTTTTACAGTGGTGTCCTTCGTTCAGTTTTCACAATCATCCCTAGAAATTTGTACAGGTCTTATTTAACAACACTTGACTTAATAGTCTCAGTCACTTTTTCCCACTTTATAAGGAATCCTTTAAATGCACATTAACACCTTCACACCTTAATTGCGACCGTGTCCATTTTGTGGAAATTTCTCTAGCCTTGACATTAATTATGGGGTTTTTAAATGAACAGCAAATTACGAATTTCCATTTTCTTAAGAAAAATTATTTAATAGAACAACAACAAAAAAACACAATTTCTTAGCATTTTCCCTTTATTGCATATAATTTGACCCCCCCTTAGTCGTATTAGTGTTGTTAAGCATTCAGGCAGACATACTCGCCTTTTAAATTTCCACCGATGTTGTTTGGGTTGGTCGCTGGTGCCGGTGCTGGTGCCGCTGCGGATGATGATGAGGTCATAAATTTGTTGATTTTATGACAAAATAGTTGTCATTTTTGACAAGTTCATTTAATGGCCGGTACATGTTACCTGTCTGTCATTGGTGTTGATGATAATGATTATTTTGCCGGTGTTGTTGGTGTGGTGGCATCGTGGCTGTTTCCTCTTCCTTGTAAAATGCAAAAGTGTACACAGATACACCGCACTCAACATACTTGCATGCCTTTATTGCATATACATAACTTAAGAATGTTTTCTTAGCCGCACACCTTTTGCCGGCGAATGCAGTTAAGATTGCTTTCCGTTTTCTTCTTTTTTTGGTTCCTTTTCGTTGCCCTGCTTCCTTGGAGTGGTCGGTCGATTCTACAAGTGCAGCTGTATTTCAGAGTCTGGGCTTTGCATGTTGTTGTTTTAAATACATTTAAGAAACTCATCATATTGCATTGGCGTGTAAAAAGGCGTAAAGGTGTGAAATGTTCAATTATCATAAAATTTATATTCGATACATTTGTGCGCTCATAGTTTCACGAAAATGTCATTGAACGTGTTAAGAGTTTTATGATAATCTTCTCTGTTGTTGTTTCATTCAATTCAGTAAATTTGTTTTAATTGACATCTCTTTGATTTCTTCAAATTCTAGAGATTATGATAAATATTTATGTAAAGTATGAGAAGTGTTGTGTTGCTCACTTATTGATGACAGATGATGTTTGTGAATAAATTAAAAGTAAGATCACGAAATGGATTGAGAATTTTCCAATTATCGGGATGTGATAGTATTTATAAAACGAGTTTTTTTAGATGTGTGGCTATCAAGAAGAAATACAACGCATACAATTTAATGTTATGGCCTAGAATTTATTTTTATTTTAATATCGAATAAATTCCAGCCAATATGACCCAATTTTTAACCACTTTTTGCAGCATTTGAGGCCATATGTCAGCTGTAAGGCGCGGAATATTCTTTTCCAAGGCGTTAATCGTGTCGGGCTTATCTGCGTATACAAGCGACTTCACATCATCACAAAAAAAAATGCCAGCGATGTTAAATCGCACTATCTTGGAAATTACGACGCGAGATAATGCGCTCGCCAAAAGTTTCCTTCAATAAATTGATTGTTTCGTTGAAACCAAAGGTCGTCCAAATAAACATCCTCCAATTCCGGCACAAAAACCTCATTAATCACGGCTCTGTAGCGCTCCCCATTGACTGTAACATTATGACCGGCTTAAAGTTTAATCAAATATGTATACGGAATGAAACGATACGACTATCAAAACTAAGGTGGACAGAGTATCTGAATTACACTCTGCCACAGAAAATACAAAAGGATTTATAATGAATAACGCCTTAAGAATTATGATGAACTGTGAGGACAAAAATGACCGATTTTTTAATATGTAAATATAATCTGGTTCCAGAATGACCCTTCGTTAAATTGAAAAATTGAAAAATGAAAAAAAAAATTTGTTGAAAAAAAAAATTTTGTTGAAAAAAAAAATTTTTGTGGAAAAAAAAAATTTTGTTGAAAAAAATAATTTAGTGGAAGAAAAAAAGTTTTGTTGAAAAAAAAAATTTTGTTGAAAAAAAATTCTGTTGAAAAAAAAAATTTTGTGGAAAAAAAAAATTTTTGTTGAAAAAAAAAATTTGGAAAAAAAAATTTTTGGTAAAAAAAAATTTGGGGAAAACACAATTTCTGTACAAAAAAAAATATTATTTTTTTTATTATTATTATTAATAGAAAATTATAGAATGCCTATTTAAATTCCTACGTACTGCGTGACAGAGTCAGTGAATCAGTGTCGAGGGTAAATATATATTAAGATAGGAAAGAGAACAATTGTCGACTTAACTTTGTTAATAACTCTGAAACTGTAATTTGAATACAAATGATTTTAAAACAATTTAATGATACATTTTTTAAAATTTATTTCAATGAAATCGACCACAATTCATCAGAATTGTATAGTATTTATTCAGAACAAACACTTTTGTTTTTTTTTAAGATAAAGCAAGCACTTGACGACCTTTTAAAAATTTTCTTCGGCGGTAAGCCATTAGGCCCCACGAAAAGTGAAATTAGCCCCAAAAAAAAAAAAAACAACAAGAAACAAGAAATTGTATGTTTTTTTTTGAGACCTACTTTTATATTTTTATTGGGGTATATTTTCATAATGCAATTAGACCCCCAATGTTTGTGTGAAAATAAAAATAAATAAAAACCAAAACAAAAATTGTTAAATTTCGATATATTTTAGCCTTTAGACAATAAAAAGAGCCTTGGTTTTTTATTGAAAATCATTCGAGTATGTTCTGGTTTTCACTATCAACGTTGAAGTGAAAATCTATGAAAAATTACCCAAATGAAAATTGAAGAATTCCAAAAAAAAAAAATCGCATACAAAATAGGGACGTTTTTCATAAAATAAAATTTATTGATCAAATCTATTTTCAAAAAATCGTGCGAACACCAAACATCCTAAATTGAAACAAAATAACAAAAAAAAAAAAATGGCCCACGAAAAAATTGGACGGTATTTCCGAAACTTTATTGTGCTTTATGACCTCTCCAGGGCGGTCGTAACATCAAAATGAAAATTGGTGTGAAAGAGGGGTCATAAGGCGCAACAAGGATTTTATTTATGGATGGATGTGGAACTATTTTAGGGCATATTTTGAGAGTTGTATTGGCATACCTTCAAATAACAACTACGAAATAAGGGCCCCCATTACATTTTCTCTATTTTCATTTCATGTTTAGGGTATAATTTCGTGGGGTCTATTCATAATACAATTAGACCACAAATTGGGGGCCTATTTTCATGTTTCTTCATCAGATCTGCGACTGTTGATGAAATAGACTCTGAAGCCAACATAATTAGTTAAGTTTACAATTTCTCTTCAACTGCCCAACATTTTTTAAAAATCTGGGTAAGATTCGTATTTCTTAACCAAATCTTATTTTTGATACTTCCTTAAGGTAAACGCTTTCTTTTATGTATTTCCCACAACATTCCCTGAAACAACATCTGGAAACCAATCTCAAATCAAGAGCTATGATGTAAGTTATACACTCTCTAGGATGGAACAAGTGGTTAAAGCTCTCTCGGAATGTTAGGGAGATTTACATTACTTTTACAAGTCCCATCAAAATGAACCATTGTTTGTGCTGTGATAGTAGAACCAAGGTCGTCTAGTAATGTTTATTTTTAGGGTTAATTCCTTGCTAATATGTCCATATCCAATTTATATTTATTACTATATCGACATTGTTCTGCAATCTTGCTTTACCACCTTTCACCTGGCACTGTTTCCGCTTTAAACCACACCAGAAATTTGTACAATCAGACAATTCTTGTTAACTCCTGCACCTATGACAAATCGCCAAATTAACCTAACACAATTTACGAGAAAACTTTACCTGTTGCCATAGTGTTAACACACAATTTTGGGCCAGTTTGTGTAGCGCACGATTGCAGTCATAAAAATGCCCTCCTTATCATTATCATAAATAGCGGAGACTGTGGAGAAATGGGCGTACAAAATAACATCAACACTGAGTGTAACAAAAAACTTTTCAAGGACCCTCGTAAATTTTCAAGGTTCTATTATCCGATAACCGGCAACACATACAGACAGGCGAACAAACGCTCGTACCAGACTTAATTTAATGGCGTTCGGTGCCCAAAATACAACTATGCCAGTGTAACCAAACAGCCCACCAACTTACGGCAAATAAATACGAAATTTACGATACTTTTCACACTTGTTCTCAACACGGAGCAGCCGACACCAACACTAGTACCAACAACAATAAGCCGAGAAACCTCTTCGGTTTATGGTAATAATCTTTGCCTTCTCACTTCTCCGGTTTCCTGAACAGAGCAAATTGTACGTTTACTTCGGTGTTTGAGTGTACGTTGGCTTAGCCCAGTGCGTCCGGTGCGTCTCGGCGTATGCCAACAATGCGAGGAGTCAAAATCATGGCAAACACACCATATAAAAAGTCGTAAAAAACATCTATAGAGTGTCTGTGTATCTGCCTGGGAAATACTACGCCGAGACTGCCGGTTTTTACGACTTTCTAAGTGGTTTAGAAATGAAATAAAACTAAAAACACACAACGACCTCGGTGAAGCACAACAAAGCGGAAAGGAAAGGAACGGAACGGAACGAATACTATTCTCCAAATAACTTAATTTAAAACCCGGAAAAGCCCCACAAAACAAAGAGACCAAAACTTCCGTTTCATTTTTATTGTTGTTGTGATATAAATTCAGTTGTCGTTGGTGTTGCTGGTGTCATAATGACACTTACAATAAATGTCAAATTGACAGCATTTCATTGGTCGTGGCGAGAGCGTCCAAAGAGTCCACAACAACAGCAAACGGAAAATACACAATTTTTACGACCGCTTAGACTCAAACAACAACAAGACGCTCAGAGACGAGCGACCCCTTTTGTTTTTGGGGGGGGAGCATCGAGCAGCAGGCACACGGCCTCATGTACGACGGTTGGTTGCTGGTATTCCGGCTGCCAAAGCCAGCAACACCAAAAACAACAAGAGCATTTCCGACCAACGTACGTTTCGGTTGAGACGTACAATACCCCAAAAAAGTCGTAAAATTCCCGACATGATGATGATTGTCATAATTTCTATTTATCATGTAATTTGTGTAACAATTTGTTGATCGTAAAAAACAACAAATATTGAAGCTTCGCCTGTGGAACGGTTTGCATTCTCATAATTTCCCATATAAAGTGAAAAAGTGTTTTGTAGTTGTTATTGTTTATGTAGAGCACAACAACATTTCGTGCATAATGTTGCTGCCGCTGCTGCTGCTGCTGACGAACATCACAAGTGAACACACAAATAATAACAATAAAAAGACAGAAGAAAGGAAAAACTCAAAACAAATCGTAAAATTTTTACACAAAATATTACAACAACTTGTTGATAAGAGAGCAACAACATAAGTTTTACTTTGTTATCCTTGGGCACAGTGCACAGTGGGGGAATTGGAAATGTGTTTGAAAAAAATCGTTTCAGTTCTAAATGGTTCAACTAATTGGAATGGAATTTCAGTCAGATCTATCGGAAGTATTTTAGAGCTACAGTCAGGCGATGGACCCACTTAAGCCAACTATAATGGGGAGGATAATTGTCAGTTCAAATGGAAAGACGGAGTGTTAATTCAGGAGTGACGCCAGAGAATTCTATCAACGACTAAAACATTGTGTTCAGATGAAACTGACAATCAGGTGACAGACACGATGATTATGCTGAGGATTTCTCCAGCTTCTTAGCGGCCGAAAAACCATGTGAAGAAAGCAACCCAAAACAAATCAGTTAGAGGGTTAAACCATGTCTGCATATGAGATCCCTGAACACGTGTACGCCTTTGAGATCCCTGAACACGTGTACGCCTTTCTAGAATTCTAGAAGACACCAGATCCTGAGTAAAAAAAAGTAGGAAATGACCTCTGTGAATCATTCACTAATACTTTTTTTTTTACTTTTTAATTACTTTTTAATTTAATTAATTTTTTAGTACTTTTTAATTATTTTTACGCGTTGTGTGATAGATAAGCGATCCATGTTCATCAATGTCAGACTTCCAACTGAAAAGAAAACAAATTGGTTTAACAACTTCGTTTGACAGATGTCGAATTCCAGCCCTATACTTTTGAACCCATGAAATGGATAACCCTATATATTTTTTTATTTATTTTTTTTTTTTTTGCAAAATTTCACAATTTTCTTAAATCGTCAGGCTTAATGTTCCCAAGTCTATCTCTGTCATTAATTGGATTTATGGATATGTCTTCCTAAACCACTGTGCCGCCTATCCTGCCCTACCCCAAAAATATACTTTCACACCACATTTCATCCACAATATTGAATGTCATTCATTGGGTGACATTTATGATCGTAAAAACCCATAAGACCCCAGACACAGTAGAGTAGTTCGTGTGACTTGTCGTCAAGCATGGCCCAGTGAAACAATGAACTCAATTTCAATGGCCAACCGGTCAACAAAGTACATGGCAGAGTAAGCAAAAGGTCTCATCACCACGAACACGACGCCGAGGAGGTGTCAAGGTTTTCGGCATTCCCAATTTGTTGCTTCCAGTTTTAACGACTTTTAAATAGAGTTGTTAGACAGTTTTACGATTATTAACATGATTTTCGATTATTTTTTCTTGAAATTTTTTTTTATTGTTTTTATAACAATTTCTCCTACTCTTCCTCTACTCCTCCAGCAAATGAAGACAACAGAAAAAAGAGTTTTGTTTTTATGGACTTTTGTTGTTGATGACCTCGGATAATTTGTTGTTTGTTATTATGGGGAGGACATCGTAAATTTTCCAACGTTTTGTTGTTGTTGTTATTGTTCTTTCTTTGGTCACGAAATGTTGAGGGGGTGTCATATGCGTCAAAGAGCGGCAGAGACGCAGTTAGTCAATTGTTGTTAACGTTGTTTTTTTTTTTTTGATTTGTTGTTTGTATTTTACAACTTTTTCTATTGCCCGCTTGGCTGTGGACGGCGTTGATGTGGTTGCTCCTCGGTCGGTCGGCCCAAATGAAACTAATAAAAATTATTTGTGTTGATTTTTTTACAACTGTTAAATTGACTTTAATTTCCCCCTCGTCGGAAAGTGATTAACACTAAACTTTGTTGTTTGTTTTGATTTGTTTTGTGTTGTTTGGTGATTTGATTGCTGGGCCGGCGGCTGTGTGTTTTCCTGTGGATTTATTGTTTTATAACCGAAAACTAACAAGCGATTTGTCGTTAAAATAGCAACAGGGTATACATCATTTCGTATAAAAAGAGATTAATGAAATGGTCGTTCTGTTTATTGGATTTTATAACGTTGCTACTTTTTTCGGCCCGCCTGACTTGTTAAAGATATCTGCAACGATTGTTCCGATGAGGTGGTTTGGACGTACTTTTATGGGAGTACATATAAACAAATGGTTTCGCATAGAAATAACTTTCATAAAGCAGCAGTTGGCTCGATGTGGCACTTGGGAGTGTTAATCACTATGGATAACGCATTACAAAGTCGAAAACACCTAACTTTAATGAAAGCTTCATAGATCTACTACCGATATTCCAAAAATATAATAAAGTCAAATACATAGGAAATCAAATAAAAGATTCAGAGTTAATAAAGTTCGCGACACGCCCATTCGTCGCCGATGGCAGCTATAGGGTTTTTGTTATACGACCACCAGGAAAGTTTTATGTAAGGACCTCGGTCTAAAGAGCTGTATAAAAAATGCACCAAATTAAAAGGGTTCCAAAAAAATGAAGAATTCCCCAAAAAAAATCGTATTCGATAATTGGGGGGAAAACTCCCCAATTCTTCGTTTTTTGGGCATTTTTCATGTGAAAAATTATTTTTTAATTTTTTTAATTCCCCGAAAAGAAAATCTCGTACGAAAATTGGGGAGTTTTTTAGGTAATATTTAATTATTTCGTTTTTAGCGCATTTTTCATATAAATTTTTTTTTTTTTTTTTAATTTTTGAATTTTAGGATATTTTTCATTTTTTTTTTGTGATATTTTCGACCAAACTCCCCAAAAAACTCCCCAATTTTTCTTTTTTTGGTCATTTTTCATATAAAAAATTATTTTTTAATTTTTTAATTCCCCAAAAGAAAATCTCATACGAAAATTGAGGAGTTTTTTTTAGGTAATATTTAATTTTTTCGTTTTTAGGGCATTTTTCATATAAAAAATTTAATTTTTGAATTTTAGGATATTTTTCATTTTTTTTGTGATATTTTCATCTTCTTCTTAATGTAAAATTGCAGTACAGAAATCGACACATTAATGGCACCCACACAAAAACATAAAAAAAATTGATATATGAATTTTTCACTTATGTCTAGGGGTTGGTTTCCATTTTTATTTGGAGTGTTTTTCACATTATAGGTTGAAGTTATAGTGCAGAATTTTGTTTTTTTGGGGTATTTTTCATAATATTTGAGGAGTTTTTGCATTGTGTATTATTTCATAATGTGTTTGGGGGATTTTCAGAATTTTTGGGGAGTTCTTAATTTTATTTTTGGTGCATTTTTCAGTTGTCAAAGGGCCGGTTTTGAGCCATACAAAATATAGCTGGTGCATGACAAATGCTCCAAATGAAAAATACCCCAACAATAAAAAATCATACACAATTGGTAAATTTATCGTTAGGAAAAAATTCTCTAAAAAATTAGGATTTTTTTTATAACTTTTAGACACTATTTCACTTGTTGTTTTTAGACAATTGTTCATATGAAAAATAACCCAGAATTTGTAGAGGGTTATCCATTCCATGGTTTCCAAAGTATAGGGCTGGAATTCGACATCTGTCAAACTAATTTGTTAAACCAATTTTTTTTCTTTTCAGTTGGAAGTCTGACATTGAAGAAAATGGATCGCTTAACTATCACAGAACGCGTAAAAATTATTAAAACCTACTACAAAAATTGTGATTCTGGCCACATATCATGCTTTAAGAGGAGATTATGGTTTATGGTTATGAAGCTCATTTCTCACACGGTGGGTACGTTAATAAACAAAATTGTCGTATTTGAGGATCTGAGAATCCTCAAGTAATTGAAGAGAGGCCATTACATCCCCAAAATTCACTGTTTGGTGCTCTCTTTGGTCCGATGGTGTGATTGGACCTTACTTCTTTGAAAACGATGAGGGAACGACTGTCACCGTCAATTCGTAGCGTTGTGGTCGTATGATAACCGACTTTTTTTGCCTACTATTGAAGAATACGACTTGGAAAATATGTGGTTTCAACAAGACAGTGCGACATGCCACTCAACTCGAGCGACTATGGCTTTATTGCAAGAGACATTTCCTGGCCGCGTAATTTCTCGTCGTGGCGACATTAACTGGCCACCAAGATCATGCAATTTGACACCATTAGACTTTTTTTTGTGGGGCTACGCGAAAGACCGTGTTTATGCAGATAAACCTTTAACTCTTGAGCACTTAAGAACCAACATTCGTCAAGTTATGGCTGATATACCGCCCAATTTGTGCCAAAAAGTGGTCCAAAATTATCTCAAAAGAATCAATGCTTGCAACACTTCGCGTGGTGGTCATTTAAATGATGTAATGTTTCACACACAATGTCAACGTTCAAACTTTATACAAAAAAAAAAAAATATCATGTGTATTATTTACGTTTACTTTTAAAAAGCAAAATTGATAACCCTTTACAGTGAAAAATTCCCCAATTCTCTAAAGAGATAAATCTATCCTATAATTCTATCCATATAATTCTATCCATAAGCCGTTCCGGCCAATCAGAATAGATTTTCGGAGTATTTTAAAGTTGGATTGGTCAAGAACTGCCACCGACTTCATAAGTCTCTCTTAGGTCGACCAATTGTTATTTGGCTACAAAATTATATTTTGGACCCATACCAAATCCCCTTCTCAACCACATCCTACTATGCTAACAATGCGCCATGGAGGACACATAACTATACCGCAGTTAGCATTGAATTCTCTAACAAATTGTCCACTTGTTTTGTTGTTCATCCAAGCCATTGTGCACAAACATTTCTAAAACATGCGCATTGCAAATTCAACAGAACAGCACGAAAACTGCACGAAAATCGTTGGTTCCCAATGTTTAGAGACTCAAATAAGGCGAACAAACTAAATCTAACGCCAATATTATGAATGAAGCAGAGAAAATCGAGAGCAAAAAGTACAGCATCACAAGAGCAACAACAAATGGACCACACTCAGCCACCAACTGCAAACAATGAGAAGAGTAATGCAATGCACTTAGAATCCTGTTAATAAAATTCAGGAAATCTCACTTAACATCGAACGACACAAAGAAAACCAGTCACAGCAAAGATAGTTTAGAAAGATAGGATAACAAAAAACGAAACACACCAGCACAAGAACACCAAAGGACAGCAGAAAAAAACCAGCGACATGAAGTTGCTGATATTGCAACATACGTACGGCTTGCAGCGCTTCAGTGCATCGAATGTTATGTTCGTAGAAAAAAGATCCGCAGAAGGACAAAACCGAACTAAAAATAAAATATAATTATGAGGAAAACAGGACGCGATACTATTTTCACATCTGCACAGATAAAAGTGAACACTCGTTCAAACACACGCTCGCACATACGCTAGCATATTGCCACATGACATGTGGCACAGTGGTTTTATAAGGCATGGCCATTGACAGTAATACTTTTAGTTTTTAATTGTTGTTCAGTTGGGAATGAATGAATGTGAGACGAGCAATCAGCAGTCGTTTCCAAATCCATTTCCGTATAGAAAAGTTTCCGGACCATGTTATCTCTCGAAGAGGTGATCACAATTGGCCACCGAGATCTTGTGATTTAACGTGAACGATAAGGTCTACAGCCCCAAATTCGATTCAAGAACTCAAAGATGGAATTCGTGAGGCTATCGAGAAATAGGGCAGCCACTTTGCGGTTTGGTTATGGAAAACATAATGAAAAGGATGTGGTCCTGTAAGCGTGGTCGTGGTGGCCATTGGGCCGATGTTGTTTTTCATTATTAACGGCATACCTTCCTATTTATTATGAATAAACATCCGATTATTTATTTAAAATAAATTTGAATACCAAAATAACGGTTCTTGTTGGAAAACCCTGTATTATCAAGGTGTAGTGTGTCGGTAAGGTAGGGGTATTTTTGTCCCCCCTACTTGTTTCCTCGGGATTTTTTTTACGAGGATATGCAACGATATTGGCAAAAACCCCACAAGTCGTAAATTGAAAGTGAGTTCTATTTTGAATTTTTTTAATTTGTTCCCCAAAAATAATAATTTTTGTTATACTACTCAAAATCAGTCGTTACAATTGAAGAAAACCTTAATACTCATAATATAATCATTAATAGTAATTTTCATAATAAAAAAAAAATCATAATGATTACGGTTCCTGCTCCAAATAATTTATTGAGGAGAAGTTTGTGCAAATACTTTGTGGGGCAGACATGCTACTGGACAACACTGAGGATAATAAGGCGGCCGTGGCTGATAGTGTGCGATTCAGTCCTGGAATCTAGATATCAACAACTCAACAGTTTTACGCACCAGCCTGATGCGAAAACATGGAATTATTCTTTTGCAAAGTCCAGTTGACACAGCAATTGAAGGCACACAAACATCCAGCTAAGATTGAGCCGAAGAGCAGCTCAAGATGGACAACATGAAATCGTATTTTCTAATAACGCGACAGCTGTGTTACATAGCAAAACTGCCAGCTCGTGACCGTCGAGAAGCCAAAACATTCTCATAAAGGGGCATTTTCGAGCGGTATTGGCCCATTTTTCTTCGAAAATCCCGCTGGAAACACCATTTTGGTTAAGGGGTAAATCCTACGCAGGCACGATAAAAATTTTTTGCCCACGTTCGGTAATCGTGTCGTAAGCTGGCCGTGGCCGCAATGTCAATTGGCAATCTCGGAGCTACAATTTCATGCCGTTATAATTATTATTTTGTCAAAAATCCATTAAGGTTCCAGATTCTGAAGGCGAATAACAGGTACTCTTTCGTGGAATAGAGTACCAGAATGTTTCTTTTACTCTGAGATACATTTATATACTCACTGTCGATCTTAAGTGTATTTATTCATCGAAAATGTCGTGTCATACCACTGTGCCGAACATGAAAAGAAATTACTCATTTCAAAATGGTCGTAAATTGAAAATTGACTTCTTGTCGTCAACGCGTACACATCATTATCAACATCAGCAGCAGCGGCACCAACAACTACAATTACGTTATTACAACAGGCTCATACCTATTACAGCATTAGGGTATCCCAGATAGAAAAGGAACCAAACAACAAAAACGACAATGGCACTGGCTAGAACATCTGAATACAAAGCCAGCAGAAAAAAAAGGACACGCTGCCACTTTAGCTGCTACAAAAGTAGCAACGCACATCACAACGTTTACCACCACTTTCGGGGTTCAGGTACCCGAATTACAAAACGAATTCATGTGATGCGATGATGAAATACCCCGAAATCGAATTTAAGAGTCAAAAAGAAAAAAAAATATGTGTACGAGTGTTATTGTTATAACAAAAGGCAAAGTGTAAGATTCTACGAATTTTATTAAAACAAGCAACAACAACACCACCACCAAAGGTTCAGACTCTCGGTCTTTCAGTTTTTCTGCTCCGAATGTAAAAGGATCTTTTTCTGCCCCTTTGAACCAATCTTGCAACACCCAAAGCTAATGTTGTTGTAGTTTTCTATACTTCTTACATTCGTTGTCAGTCACTGGTTTTTTTTTTTGAGGAAAATCGAAATGAAAAGCAAGACGACAGGGAGAGTCGGCGAAGAAATTAAATTGTGAAAAGTCGTTCATGGCTCGAAAAGAGGGCGCAACCGAAATTTTAACAAAACAATCAGGAGCGTGGTGAATGGCATTACGCGTTTGAACAATTGTTTTCACTCACTCACTGTTCGGCAACAACAGCGGCGCGGCGCTTTCACTTTTCCATTTCTTGATTCGTTATTCTCTGTCTAAAAACATGTGAAAACATCTTTGCATAGGGGGTCGATTGTTCCAGCGAACAAAAGATGGCGGTCTGACAGTACAAAATGCTCACTGGTAATTCAACACCTTTTTTCCCGAACACCAGAGTACTCGAAATCTTCAGCCACCCAAACAGGCCATCCGTCCATCTGTCCTCATATGCATATGAATATGAAAATTCAAATGTTTGTGTTATTGTTCTCCTTCGGATTTCCATAAATGTAAAGGCTGTACTTTTAAGGATATTTTTAGTTCCTACTTAAAGTCATGTTACACATTAGGGCTGTAAATCGTCGAGCAGCCATAAGTCATTTGCTAACCCCAAATTCATCATCATCAGCATCTTGGCACCGTATGTGTTTTGAGTAAGTGCGTGTATTTGGTTTAGTTTCGTGAAAACCAATTCGTTTTGGTGGGATTTTATTTCGGGAAATATTACAGATTTAATCTTATTTATGTTATTTTAAATGCTGCTATTCATAAGTGCCTGTACTCTTCAGGGGCGAGACGTTGAAATATACCGCAACTCAGCTGGAGGATACAAATATAAAGACAGGATTTGATGAAAGAATGAAATTCTGACATTTAAATGTGTGATGGATTTTTAAAATAAAAAAAATATATATTTTTGTTTTCAATAAAAGTAGTGGAAAAACTGTAAAAGTAGTGAAAAAACTTTCATATGACAAGTGCTAAAATACTATCTGGGCCCAGGATTTTCATTACGTCGAGTTTCGTAAGAAACCTTAGAACTCCTCATGGTAGCAAAAAATATCTAAACCATCGAACTAGATACGTTGTATATAACGAGAAGGGTACGGTTAAATTGTAGGCGCTTATAGGTACCGATGAGTAAATTTTACTCACTTCAGAATTTTAACGTTATTTATTATTAAATTGTCCACAAGCGCGATAAATCAAACAACACCATTCAATGCTTTCGGCAGCCGACTAATGACAGAATGGGGCAAGCACTGCTAGTGGCTTGACTTTCACTGTGGACAACCTGCTGATTTACGATCAAATCTATTCCTTATGTGAGTAAATTTTACTCACAGTACCCTTCTAGGGTTAAAATCAAATTTTTCGCAAATATTTCGGCAAGAAGGTTAGTTTTATTGACACAAGTGTTGGGATAGAAAATAAAGAAATGCCGCTTACCCTTTTTACAAATGACCAAAAGCACTTACCTTCCCCGAGGAAAGGAAATGACTTTAGGACGAAGACTTTGTTTTTAAAGAAGTTTTTCGTTTTCCTTAACCCTCTAATGCATGCATTTTTTGTTTTGACCCATAATTTTGTATTTCGTAGACCCCGTTTAAAGGTGGGGCTATGTTTGAGGGTTAAATCTGTCCCTTTGAGGATGCATTGCATCTGTCAATGATCTCAGGCTGGTTTTCAGATACACAGATGCGGCAGTTTTGCTTGTTACCCAGTACTCGAGATAAAAATACTATTCGTCAGAAAATATGAATATGAATCTTTGTCCATTACCAGCTGCTCTAAGGTCGCAACTGTGTTCAGAGGTTTTTGAAGAAAAAAAATAACTTTCCTCTAAAGTTATATCATTTAAAAAAAAAATAATATTCTCTACTACCAAATATTACCTAATTCTAGAACTAAAACTGTGTAAATTAAAAAAAAAAGTTCTAAACTGTGAAGCGATAAGGAAGAGTGTGCCTTCAATTGTCCAGTTATGTGGATCTTGCGGTAGAATATTGCGAGGACTTTGTGTAAAATTCCCACTTAATTATGTGAAATGTTGAGTGAATTGTTGAGTCGTTGAGGTGGATGCCGGAGCGATACTATCGGACAGAGTCTCACACTGGACTGGCCCAGTCAATCGATAGTGCTATCCAATAATATGTTAGTCTCTCGAACTGTTTTCACAAACTTAATAGAGGTGGACGCCGTTGGTTTCAAACTTCTGTTCCATACACGCACTATTTGGACTAAATAGCAATGACTTATTCATGTTTTTTTTTTTTTGCATAATTACAAGAAATTAAACTTTGGTCGATGTAATAAAGGGTGTTTTTTATTGAGGTATAGAACTTCGAATTGAAATTAAACACAAGAAAATCGTTTTAATGTCCATCAATTTGGCTTTATTGGAAGGATAATTTTATGCCATTAATGTTTAAATATGATTTCGGGCATGTGGCCGCCGCGGCTGGCTCGAATAAAGCCAATTCTACAGGTCCAATTTTCAACCACTTGTTGGAACCACAACTCATCCACATTCATGCCATCCAATTCGGGAACAAAATAGTCGGTTATCATGGCTCTATACCGGTCTCCATTAACGGTAACTGACTCTCCAGCATTATTTCGGAAGAAGTATGGCCCAATGACTCCACCAGCCCATAGAGCACACCAAACAGTCAGTTTTTGTGGATGTAATGGCATAAAATGGACGGACACTTGGCCGCCAGTTAAAAAAGTGATGCCAACTTAAAGTTCTATACCCCAATAAAAAACACCCTTTATTAGTCATATGCCTAGATCGTTTTCGAATTTTCACTGATAACAGTTTTTTTTTATTAAATTTATAAGAAAATCCTGCCAATTTCATTATTCCTTTAATAACTCTTGTTTCGAAATTAAACAATAATACTTATTTTAATTGCCAACTAATTTAAAAGCAAATTTACAACCACTTTTAATGACATATTCACCATAACCCTGGAACCAGGAATTACCGCCATTTTATGGGTTTTCCCCGTTTCACCATTTCTTGTTGCAACGTTGGCCAGTGGGCATTTTTAGTCAACTACGTTACATCGAAATCATTGTCTTAGATAAAATCACCCATAAACAAAACATTAAAAACCTTCTTAAAATCTGCTCATAGGCTAGAATTCAGCCAAACGCACTCGCCCATGCGTCATTCCAGTCGGCTGGGGCGCTGTACAACTTCCTTGTGCGATCATTTGCCTTGGTTTGCTCGTGTCGTCTTGAGTTGACTTGAAGTTGACCCACACAGATGAAATGTCTTTAAAGTCATCGTTAAAGGTGTATAAAATGATTATAAAGAAGGCAAACTGTGACGAGATTTAATGTTTCACAGTTAATGAGATTTTGCGTTTATAATGTTTTGTTGTTGTTGTTGTTGTTTTGGTTTTATGTGTATCCGTATTTGTACATCCGTACGCATGTCTTTTCTGTTCTTTCCCCACCTTTTACTTCTGTTTAAATAATAAATGTTTGCTTAATTTTTTTGAGTCTCTCAGTTTTCAGCGGATTTCTAAAGAATTTTATTATTATGAATTTTTAAAAAAAAAAAAATAATATAAAGAAAACCTTAAAAAAAATACCACTGAAACGCTGGCGAACAGTAAAGGAGTCTGTGGGACAAACTGTGTGGTTTATGTGGGCACGATGACCAGCAAGACACAATCACTGCGTCTCGGTGACTTTTTTCTACTCGTGTGGTGGCCATACGGCATATCTGAACTACTTGTATGGTCTTAATAGTTCGTTATAAAAGTAATAAAAAAAAGGATTTTACAGCATTCATGGAAAACGGTCAACAGAACCTAAGAGAGAGAGAGAGGGAGATCAAGAAAGAAAAAGAGTTTGGTCAAAAGGTAACTATTCTATGCCCTACAACATGTCTATATGTGATTTAGATGACAAGAACTAATTTGTGTAGTATTCCGAGGATAATATGGTCAAAGTTAAAAAATCGATCATCCGGCCTGCATCGATTAAGAAACGGATTTGTTCGTCAAACTGATTGTCACATTATAATATGATTTCATTCAGAAGTGAAACTAGTGTTCGTTATCATGTGGAGCGAACCGGATGTAATTACAATAAAGATATTTGAGGGGTCAAGATTCAAAAATGGTCAAGTCCATTTTTCTCCTTTTTGAATAAATTTTTCAAAATTCAGGAGAAGTTCCCCATCTGTTCCTTCATTGAATGCTAAGGGAAATAAGTAAGTATTTGAGCAGAAGCATTAGCGTGTTTGGGAAAACACGCAATAAACTTATTAAATTGAACAAAGTATAACATTTGAGAATAAGTGTGTATTTGCAGCTGTTTTCGTAATAAGATGAATTAATACCCAGAGATTCAGAAATTGAAAAAATAAAAAGTAATTCAAAAAAGTCTACATATATATTTGATATTTATATCCTACAAACATATGTTTGATGCTAATTTGTTTTCTGAAATTTGTTAAAATGCCTATTTTTTTCACCGTATTCTTGTATTATTTGTTAATTACAGTTTTATTGTGATAAAGACAGTTTATTTGGTAATTCTTTTCTACTTTTCAATACATTACAACTGTAAAAATATTAAATATCATTACGTCAATGTTACAAACATCTCGGCACCACTAAAACTACCGACAGTAGAGCAAGTCATCGGTTTACCTATCATGTAGGACTCAAACTGCACCATCATATCTCCTCTGTCGCGCGTATTTTAGTATCAAATTAAAACTGCATTTTTCTCGACTTTTATGTGACGATAAATATTTAAATGTCTAGTTCCCAGCTAAAAGGCAAATCTTCAGCCAAATAAAATAAATATAATAACGAATGCAGAAAAAAAAACAACTTTAATTAATTCATTTTTATGAGGTCTGCTAATAAAAAAAAAATGGACGGTGTCGTTTTCGTAGAGGCTGCAAGCCATACCTGCAAGCATTTCTATAAAAAGAAAATACGACAATCAAGCCGATATGATGTTCATTTCAAAAGTTAATAAATTTTCTTAGAATTCGATGCGAGAACCTTTCTTTTAACTGTTATTGCAGTCCATTTGGTTTCGATTATTTTCGGTTTTGGTTGGCAGCTTTGAGATTTTGTCATAATTTATCTGTTGGTTTTGTAAAGATTCCGTTTTTTCTTTATCTCGTAGTTGGTAGGAATCTTTCGGCATTTAATCTGTCTTTTTTTTTTAATAAATATGAAATTATGATGGTGTGAATGTATGGCAGTGTGGCAGGAAATATGCATTCATTTCAGAGAGGTTTGTTTGTTGTCTTTGTGGCTGTCTTTTGTCTGAGTGTGTGTGCGTGTTTGTGTTCACAACGACATTTCATATCTTCTGAGATTCTTTTGTTCTTAGATAACGAAAATTATGATTTATTGTTTTTTTTTTTTAACTTTTCCTTTGCTTCTGCTTTCGCTGGCGTTGCTCTTGTTCTTGTTGCTGCGAGGAAAAAAAAAAGACTTATGTTTTTTTAATAAAAGCATCGCTCCCCCTTCTCTGCTTTCTCTGCCTCCTTTGTCGTAGGGCAATTGCCATTGAGGAAAAACATCTTGTTCGTGTTGTCTTTTTCATGTTCACTATCCCAACTAGAAATCTTATTGAAATTCCCAAAATAGTTACTCCAAGTATGCATTTTTCTATTTTATTCCTTTTGTTTGACATTTCACATTCCATATGCCCGAACAACATGATGAATGTTTATTTATTTGTTTTGACTTTCATTCCCAGAGTTGAAAATTGTCGCGTCTATTTCAAATAAAGTGTTGTCCAATTTCAACCAAAAGCAAGTTTCCGGAAACCTCTTACGGGAGAGATATAATTTTTACATTATTTACATATCATTTGTATAGGTCGATATTTTCCAATATTAGCATTAGTATGAGTACCTCTAAAATCTCACGAAATTGAGCACTTTGACGACTGTGGGCTTTCGATAGGATCTTCATTACACCAATCACCAAATACAATATCCCAAATAAATCCTTCACATTCCGGACAAGATTCCCACACAAGGTCATAGCACACAACTGACTGACAACTGCAAATTTACATAATGCCAACCTGTTATCAACCAACGTCAGTGTCTCCGTCTATCCATCACTCAAATGACGCGCCGACTACGACAACTCTGAAAACCCCCACCCCATTCATTAAATATTGACACACATCATAAAGTAACACCAACAATGTTGTTCACTTTTATATACCGATCATAAATCGACCAATAAATGTTTATGTTTATATACATTTTGCACAAAAACCAAAAAAAAAACAAATAAAATTGACACGAACCAACAATTACAGGCGAAATTTGCTAAAAACGCGTGTTTCAGACCAGATGACCGACGACGACGACTCATTAGACAGACGCGGCACATAAACGCAATTCCTAGTCCTGGCAACGGCACACAGACAAAGATTCACTGAAATCACATACAACGAGTGTGAATTTTGGATGCGTCATAAAACGTTTGCAATGTTGTGATAAGTGGAACTAACAGACCATTTTTCGTGGATATGGTAACCAAAATTAAGCGCCACTTAACAAATAAATACGGAGTTAGTGAATAAACATTCGAGCATTCATGTCTGTGTACGGAATGCAATGGCAATGAATCGGTACGAGGGTAATATGAAAAATTGAGCATATTGAATGTACTTCTATGGATATCAACAAGTATCAATAACCATTTTGCATGAGGGAAGGTTTATTCATCCATTGTCAAGCAGGATAACGTATTGGGCAATAAAGGGTTTACCAAGAAGAGGTATTATTTTGAATCACCCGGAATTTCGGTAGCTGTCACTTTCGAAGCTTTTATTCTTTGCAATTACTAAAAATGAAATGATACACTATTCAGCAACGCATTGAATTATTAAAATATTATTAAATTAACAAATGTTATTTTCGTGATCCTTATTAAAATTATGAACCTACATTTCCATTTCATTAAATCTCCACAAAAAAAAAAAATCCTGGAATTTTCCCATGGTAACTGCAAATGTTTGTTAAAAGCACTTTATCCATTTTGTGGTTATTGATTAGTAAAGTTTGTCCCCAGAAAAGTATTTTCTTGGCAAGAACAATTGCATATTATTGAAAACTAGTAAGTTGTAATGCGCCTATGGCGCCCGTTGAAATATGTGTTAATTTAAAATGGATGCAACAAACATTTTCATATACATGAAATATAATTTATTTTATTGAGCAAATTAAATTTATCTCTGATATACACACTAATACTTATTAACATAAATTGCAAACAAAAAATGGTTTTTAATGAAGAACCTCTTGGAAAACAACATTGCGCGTGAATTGTCTGTGGTCATTAAATAACCTTCCTTGCTGTGGGTTCGATTCAATATAAACCTTCACTTGAGACTATTTTGTAAAAAAAAATTTCGAAAAAAAATAAAATTGGAAAAAAAAATTTGTGGAAAAAAAATTTTTGTTGAAAAAAAAAATTTTGTTGTAAAAAAAATTTTTGTTAAAAAAAAAATTTTTGCGAAAAAAAAAAATTTGTTCCAAAAAAAAATTTTGTTGAAAAAAAAATTTCAGTTCCAAAAAAAAATTTTGTTAAAAAAAAAAATTTTGTTGAAAAAAAAAAATTGTTGAAAAAAAAATTTTGTTGGAAAAAAAATTTTTTTGGAATATTATTTTTTTTATTATTATTATTTATAGAATTATAGAATGCCTATTTATTTATTAACTAGTAAGTTGTAATGCGCCTATGGCGCCCGTTGAAATATGGAAAAAAAATATTGTTGAAAAAAAAAATGTTTCTGGAAAAAAAAAATTTTGTTGAAAAAAAATTTTTTTCTTGAAAAAAAATAATTTTTGTTGAAAAAAAAAATTTTGTTGAAAAAAAAAATTTTGTGGACAAAAAATTTGTTGAAAAAAAAAATTTACTTGAAAAAAAAAATTTGAAAAAAAAAATTTTTGTTGAAAAAAAAATTTCGTAAAAAAAAAAATTTTTCTAAAAAAAAAATTTGTAAGAAAAAAATTTTGGAAAAAAAAAATTTGGGGAAAACACAATTTCTGTACAAAAAAAAAATTATTATTTTTTTATTATTATTATTTATAGAAAATTATAGAATGCCTATTTAAATTCCTGCGTGACAGAGTCAGTGAATCAGGGAATCAGTGTATCAGTGAATCAGGGAATCAGTGTATCAGTGAATCAGTGTCGAGGGTAAATATATATTAAGATTATTATTATTTATTAATCATTGTCGAGGGTAAATATATATTATAAATCCTCCAAAGGAGTTAACAATTTTTGCCACAGCGAGTTAAATTAGTTTAGGGAAACTGAAGAAATGTTAGTCGACAGCAAAAAGTACGAAAATACACATAATTTGTATTTTGTTTATGATGTCCTCTCAGAAAACACTTTATTTTTTTTGTAATCAGTTCTTAAGAAGTAGTCCACTTCTTTGCACCTACTGTCACCAAAAAAGAAAGCACGAACCTTTCGAGTTCGGAATTTATTAATTTTCTGTTTCAGGAACTCAAAATCTAAACATTCGCTTGATTTTAAAGTTCGTAAACTAAATACCACTCAGAAAACAAAACACAGTTTTTAAAACTAACAATTTCAATTTTAAGAATAAATCCTTTACTATTTTAGTTTAATATCCCTAACAAATCTGTAATAGGCTATTCTCAATTTTCTGTTCTGTGTTTTGGATGTATTGAAAATATTGGAAATTACCAAATGTTGTAACTCCTCAAAAAAGTCGGGTGGGCACCTATACTCCATCTTCGATACAAATTCACAGCTGTAAATATTGCAAATAAAATTAAAAACTACTTTCAAAGTGTAAATATTTTATTTGTCCCTCTGTTAGAAACAAATCAAATCAGTTTTTGATAGTAATTTCCCTACGAAGAACATTAAACGATAATGAGTGTCCTGTTTTAACACATGTCGCCGTAGAGCAATTGTTTTGAATAAATGCATTTTTATGATGCGACCCATTCAAATATGTATGTTTTCTCTATACTCTTGCTCAGTGTATTGTTTTTTATGTTGTTGCGACTTTATGATTGTCATATCGCAAAACATATCACATCGTCATCGTTAAAGTGAATGTGGGCAAAGTTTTATGGACACCGCGGGAATGTGACAGCTTGTGAGTCAATATCATCATCGACATCGACATCAAATTCTTTCTAAAGCATTTCAAATCGCATATACTGCGTACAATCCACAATCCAAGCCATTCATCCATCCATCCATCCGTCCAACCAACAAACGAACCATTCAAATAACCAACCATCAAACCAACTACTCGTACTACTATAACTATTTATTCACATTATAATGAACAACAATGGAAGAGTTTTGCAATATGAACATTCAAATCGCCATGCCATGCCATTGTATCGTAAACCATAAACAAGTACGGCGGCTACACCGGCGGGGTGGAAAAAAAACACTAGCAAACACATAAATGTATGACTGTATGACTGGGGCATGGATTGCATGAAATGCGTGTCCGTATCGTGTACATATCGCGAAAGAACAATATGTTAGTTGTGTATGGTTTATTAGATATGTTTTGTCTTTATAAGCAGAACCTCCAATTTCCCCCGACATAGCTCATTCCATTCAGCTCCAAACCCACACAACCTTCAACAGCAAGTCAAAATTCAGAAGGTCTGTCCGTCCGTCCAACCGTCCATTTGTTCTATTCATTTTCAAATTATCGTTCTCGAGTGGTGTTTGTATGAAAACATGTGAATTTTAGTGTAATTCCTGTTGTTTTCATAACTGTCGATTTTATTACACTACACTGTGCATATTTTCGCAAATGAGACCGTGATACGGGGTTCGTTCTGCAAGTTTCAGAAATATGTTTTATGCAGAATTTTCGAAACTGCATGAAAACCACTCAAATGACAGTTAATACTAGGTGGACCAAATTAGGTCAACTGATGTGAAACACAAATGATGTCTTTACATCCTAATATAGTAATTTCTTTTTCTGTTTGCAGATTATAGCTGAACTCTTGGAAACTACGGCCTTAAAACTCAGTAACTCGATATTTTAACTCAAGATCTGCGCCCAAGATCTAAATAGATCCCACGAAAATACACCCGAAGTTGAAAATTAAATTTGGTCCTGAAAATTATACGAAATTTTATGATTTTTTTGGGCTTAATTTCATAATTTTCCTTTGCTTATTTTCATTATGAAATTAGACCCCATTTCAGATATCTATTAGGAAATTACACCCCAAACTCTTAAAAGGAAATAGGCAACAACTTCGCGTACCACTGCCTGTTGGGCGGTGTATTTTCCTAACTTAAATAAACATTAATGAATTTAGGCCCCACTGCAAATGTTTGGGGCCTATTTACAATTGACGTTCTTTGCATTTTGGGATCTATTTTCAATATACGATTATTAATGGCCTATGCTACAGTGTACTCTCTGCTTGCGGACATGTCTCTTAAGCGGACATCTCTCATAAACGGACACTTTTTTCAGTACCAATCCTGTATATAAAACTCTTGCGTGACTGAATTGACTGATTCATCACTATACTGACCAAACGGCTGAACTAGAACTATAAAATTTGGGTAGAACGGATGTTTTGAAATTCGGATTGGAAGGGGATCAAATGGGGAAAGCCCCAAAATGTGTATAGAACCAGTGAAAAAGTTTCAGTCGGGTAATCCTCAGTAAAAACATACAAGTCTCATATTCCATAATAGCCAACTCAAAATACCGAATGTTATAGAAAAACACAAGGAGAGTTGCCAGACTTTCAAGTTTTTGTCTGAAACTTTGTACAGTTATAGCTTTACTAAATACAGAATTTGTGCAAGATCGCGTAAGGCATATTGATATTATTACACGATTTCTAAGGTAGGCGGGATGGTACATTTGTATGAGAGGTACCAGAAGGGGAGTTGCCAGACTACCAAGTTTTTGTCCAAAACTTTGTCTAGCTATAGCTTTACTAAATACAGAATTTGGGTAAGATCGCGTAGGGGGTATGGATATTATTACACTATTTCTAAAGTGGGCGAAATAGCAGATTTGTATGGAAGTTACCCAAAGGGGTGCGGCCATATAGCCCATATGCAATCCCATAAGCAGGGAAAACATTAAGCCATGCCAAATTTCAGAGGGATTGTTTAACTCTTTCGAAAGTTATCGTGCGTACCAGCAGGACCGCGGACGTACAGACGTACATGGCTCAAACGATTTAGAAAGTCATGCATCGAATTTGGTTCAAAGACACCTGGGTGCAGTGAAACAAATTTTTCCCAACAACAGGTGGACATGAGGGGAAAAACGGGATAAAAAAGGTACAAATGGAGAAAAAACAAAAATCTGAGAAGAAAAAAATTTTAGTGGACAGTAATAATGACATTTTTGGAAGAAATTAAAAAATTGACAAAAAGGGTCCAAAAATAATAACATAATTATTTTCTCGAAATGTCTAAGCCGAACAAAGACCGCAGATGTTAAGGCCCTGGCAAAGAGAAAGCCTCGGACTGTCTCCTCGCTTCAGCCTTTTACCAACAAATTTCTAGTTTCATTCAGGCAACAGTACATTCAATAAAACAATAGCAGTCGTTTTCCAATGCAAAAAAAGTCATAATAAAAAAATAAACATAAACAAAAATAAACAGAATTCAATAAAACGTAAATTACGTTGTGTTTCGAGCAGAAGCGAAATTTATGGAAATTGAAGAACAAAAAGGACAGTTTTGCTAAAAATGCATTATCTAAGACGAAGCATATTGCTAAACTAGTAAGTTGTAATGCGCCTATGGCGCCCGTTGAAATATGGAAAAAAAATTTTGTTGAAAAAAAAAAATTTTGTTGAAAAAAAAAAATTTTTGTGGAAAAAAAATATTGTTGTTGAAAAAAAAAAATTTTAGTTGAAAAAAAAAAATTTGTAAAAAAAAAAAATTTTGTAAAAAAAAATATTTTTTTTTTTATTATATTATTACAAGTAAGTTGTAATGCGCATATGGCGCCCGTTGAAATATGGAAAAAAAATTTTGTTGAAAAAAAAAATTTTGTGGAAAAAAAAAATTTTGTTGAAAAAAAAAATTTTTGTTGAAAAAAAAATTTTTTCTTGAAAAAAAAAAATTATTGTTCAAAAAAAATGTTTGTAAAAAAAAAAAATTTTTGTTGAAAAAAAAATTTTGTAAAAAAAAATTTTGTAAAAAAAAATTTTGGAAAAAAAAAATTGTAAAAAAAAATTTCGGGAAAACACAATTTCTGTACAAAAAAAAAATTATTTTTTTATTATTATTATTTATAGAAAATTATAGAATGCCTATTTAAATTCCTACGTACTGCGTGACAGAGTCAGTGAATCAGTGTATCAGTGAATCAGTGTCGAGGGTAAATATATATTTCTAAATGAACGTACGTAAACACAAAAAAACGACGTATTTGGATATGTAAATATCCAATATGTACAGAAACATTAACTACTTCTAGTAATATTACATTATTATTTCTAATATTTCAAGCACATGATGTAATTTTTCTTTGAAAATGCAGCTGGATGCGACTTTCAACACAACCAAGGAAACAATCAATTTATTGCGATTGAAGAATAATTTCATCACAAAACGCCCTTGGAGTATTTTCTGTAGGAACATTTTAAAACTAGAGCTTTGCAAATTCACCAGAAACTTTGCCGAGATAGAGGCAAAATAATGCCGTAGAATGTACACGGAGGACATTTGCAAGATGTCATATATAATTCCTACACATTTTTTTTAATAAAAAAAAATTATAAGTTTCCGTTTAAAATTTTTAGTATTCCATTTGCAGTTGAAAGAGAAACTAGTCTGGAAATTTTAACGAAAAATACAGTGTATTCTCTGCTTGCGGACACCTCTCATAAACGGACACTTTTTTCAGTTCCATTCCCCTTCAGTCCTGTGGTGTACTTCTCTCATAAGCGGACAAAATTCTCAGTCCCTTAGGTGTCCGCTTGTGAGAGAGTACACTGTATATATGTACAAGGAGTTAAAGACTTTCAAGGTTTGGGAGTTATACAAAATCTAGACTAGGGTTACAGCATTAATACAAATTATAATGAAACAATTACTAAAGGGTGTAAATAAATGTGTTTGTAATAAATTTTAAATAAAACAAGTAAGAAAATACGTAAATACATATGGACATCAATTAAATGTACGTTAAGGCGGTACGAAATGAATAAAGTTGCGATTGATCGCACCTAAAATGTTACCACGCACCCAAACTGTTTGAAGAAACGTAAAGTATTTCGCCTACATCGTATTTCCCTCATCATACCATGCACGAAATCATATCTCAAATCAATCAGCTGTTATTTGTTTTTCAATTTAATTCTGGTTAATAATTGTTTATCCATCGATCAGGTCGTGTCCTATTCTTTAAATGCCCACTCCGAGCAGCTACATAATTTTTCACACAACAAATTTGATTTGTTAGGTTATGTTGTACGGCAATTGCTAGAGCGCAAGCTTAGAATATCAAGATGTAAACAAACGGATCTTTTTTGCTGCGACCGGCCTTGGTGTACATACACAAACCTACGCACACACAAACTTAAGAAAACAAAAATGTCACATACCTTTTCTATTTGCGAATAAAAACAAAGCAAAACCGCCACACATAACAACAAAAGCAACACCCAAAAGTATGACGGCGAATATGCATGCAAAGAAAAGATAATAAAACAACAGAAATTATAAATCACGGTCTAAAGATAAACAACAAAACTCGTGTAAAAACCAAAAATAAATACCTTCGATGATTTACAAAGCAAATGGAAAACGAACGACAACAACCGAAGAAGAATGTCAATCAAAAAGTCCAAAATAAAGAAGAAGAAAAAACACACGCGCACACAATGTCACACCGATCTTCAAGGAATTCAACGAATTTCAGAACGAATGCAAACAAAAAAAACTTAAACAGAATAAAAAACGCACTTTTCTCAACACAATTGTTGATAATTTAATTAAAACAAATTAGAATTTCACAACTAAACAATAATAATAAATAAAAACACTACACTTTCTGCCAGTTTGCATGCAAATCTCCCAAACAACACACTTCCACTGAGCGCAAAGAAGAAAATTGACAACTCATCGTAACAAGAAAGAAAAAACAAAGGTAATGAGAGACAAACAACAACTGTTTTGACACTTGTCACAAATTTTAAGTGGGAAAAATCAATAGAGACAGGAGACAGCAAATAAAACGATTGACAAGGAAGCTGCAGGGCAAAAGCATCATATCGCCTACCGTGAGAGAGAGAGACAGAGTGAGAGCAAAAGCTCTCCGACAAAGTGGAGTTCTGTTAAGTATCGCTTGTTTACCGGAAATGTTAACTGTGTTTGTTGGTGGTGGGTGACAGTTTTGTTTACGTTATGTTGTATGTCAACTTGAGCTAAGGGCGCTATGTTAAATAACATTTCGGATGTTGAGTGGTAAAATGTTAGAGAAAGAGGATGTTATGTTAAGGATTTGTTATATGTTAAATAAGAAATATTTATTTATTTATTGTGTCACATAATTTATTGTAAAAAATACAAAAACTTTAAAAAATGAAATTGACTAAACAGAAGCTGAAATTGCTAATCTAAAGCATTCTATTACTATATTTCTGAATGTACTTTACAAAAAATAAATATAATAAAACAGTGTCATAGGAAATACCAAAATTATCGCTTTTAACTTTGTAGTCTAAAAATACCAGAATACATACAGTCAAAACTCTCCATAACGAACTGCTTTACAACGAAGTTTTCTTTATTACGGTTATTATTGGTTCTATTTTGAGTGTATTATGATCCCCATATAATGAATTTCCCAATAGCGAATATTTCCTTATAACGAAACATTTTTACCACCGTAACTTCAAGAATGAAGCGTTTTCAATCTCCATATATCGAATATATTCAAATAATTTTTTGTTATTATTTACATACAAGTATTTTTTATACGAAACTTAAGCAATGTGTGGAATGTCAATATAAAATCCCTTACAATTGCAAACTGTTTTAGAAAAGCAGGATTTGTGAAAATTGGCACCACAATGAACAACAGTATGCCTTAGCATAAAGAAGACTATTTATCACTATTCCACTTCATTTTTTTTAGAGTCTTCATTTAAAACAGTTGATAATATTAATTCAACATTTAAAGACTACATCATGGTTGATTATGATGACATTACCACAGACAACCCTTCCGACGAAGATATCAAGCAAGTTTGGGAGCACCAGCTATCTCGGGTATATAACCAAAAATAAAGGAAATCCGTGGCTAATAATTTTACGCTCATTTCGGATTTCGTTAGAAAATCAATTACTGTCTGTATGGAAACTAAACTAAAAAAATATATACTTTTTATTTCAATAAATGACTCTCAATATATCTCAAATGACAGATTTACTTCCAGGTAAAATCGAATTCCCCTACAGTGCATCATGACATGGATTGCATGAAATGCGTTTCCGTATCATGTACATATCGCGAAAGAACAATATGTTAGTTGTGTATGGTTTATTAGATATGTGTTGTCTTTATAAGCAGATCCTCCAATTTCCCCCGACATAGCTCATTCCATTCAGCTCCAAACCCACACAACCTTCAACAGCAAGTCAAAATTCAGAAGGTCTGTCCGTCCGTCCAACCGTCCATTTGTTCTATTCATTTTCAAATTATCGTTCTCGAGTGGTGTTTGTATGAAAACATGTGAATTTTAGTGTAATTCCTGTTGTTTTCATAACTGTCGATTTTATTACACTACACTGTGCATATTTTCGCAAATGAGACCGTGGTACGGGGTTCGTTCTGCAAGTTTAAAAAGTGTAAGTAATCAGTGGAATGTGCTGAACTCTTAAATGTCGAAACAATTTACGGAAAATTTATGAAACCTATGGAGTAGGGCGTTATGAAGAGAAGGTACAAGCGCCATTTAATGTATTATAGCAAATTGTATCAAGATCGGACTTAATTCAAAAAAATATATTTTAGGAGGTATGTTACTTTTTTTTTTTTTTTTTTTTTAAATAAAGTATGTTTTCTTATCTTTATTATGACGTCAATATCGATTTTCGCGACCTAGGGATTTAGGTCTCATGATTTCTTGGTAAAACATTTCTAGAATTTCGGTAATATTCGTTTTTGCACTTTGTTGATTTCCTCCCATATAAATAATAATACTAATAATAAGAAATATTGTTTTATTGCCTCAAGTAAGTAATTTTTTTATGTCAATATCAACTTTTAACAAAACATAAATTTCGTTCATTTATAAATTGGGGAGCTTTGACGTGAATTTGATTTGCTTTTCTATCCTCAAAACTAAAACAACATCTGATCTGATATATGTATTTAGATAAGTTGCTTTATTACCATATCCTCTTTTCGGCAATAATTTGAAGTCTTGCCTTTTCATTTGTTACTTTGTAAACTCAGCAAACTTTGTCATCAGCTGCGTAATACTTTTGAAGTTTCAAGCCAAACTGAACTTACCTGAAATACAAGAAAAAACTAAATTTTAAATGACATTATGAGAAAAAAATTTATTATTAAAAATAAGGATTTGAATATAGTAAATTACTAAAGGCAGTGTTTTGATATATGGTTAAAAAGTCTCAAAAGTGGTCAAATCAAAAATGACCAGTTAGCAATTGGTCTTGGCTGAGATGTGGTTTCAAGAATACGTTACGCGTACGCGACACCACCACCCAACTGAGAGACGACTTTGGCAAGGAGTTCATATCACGTTTTGTCAATGTTCCTGCCATTTGACATCTTGAGACAATTCTTTCTGCAGACAGGTGAGTAATCTGATATATGGGGCCAAACCAATAACGATGACTGCCTTGGAAGACAACATTACACGTGTAACTGGTAAGCTACCGACGGAATTGTTGGGAGAGAATGTGTCAAAAATGTACTTTCAGAATGGGAAACATTTTCAGTTAACATTCTGTCAAAAGTTAATGTACTTTTCACCGATACGAATAATTTTGAATATCCAAACAATAAATCAAGCTTTACAACTCGAGTAAATATTTAGACTAGTAAGTTGTAATTCGCCTATGGCGCCCGTTCAAATATGGAAAAAAAATTTGTTGAAAAAAAAAAATTTTTGTGGAAAAAAAAAAATTTTTGCTGAAAAAAAAATTTTGTTAAAAAAAAGTTTTTTGTTAAAAAAAAAAATTTTTGATAAAAAAAAAAATTTTTGTGGAAAAAAAAAATTTTTGTTGAAAAAAAAAATTTTTGTGGGAAAAAAAATTTTTGTTGTAAAAAAATTTTTGTAAAAAAAATAAATTTTTTAAAAAAAAAAAAAAATTGGAAAAAAAAATTTTGGAAAAAAAAAATTTGGGGAAAACACAATTTCTTTACAAAAAAAAAAAAAAAAAAATATATTATTTTTTTTATTATTATTATTTATAGAAAATTTTAGAATGCTATTTTAATTCCTACGTACTGCGTGACAGAGTCAGTGAATCAGTGTCGAGGGTAAATATATGTTAAGATCATTATCATTTCGAAGAGCGAATGAGACGGCGTCCGGACATAACGCTAAAAAAAAGATTGGGCATTATAACCTTCCAAAAAATGGGCGTAAAGCACAATTTCATGTGGTCCTTTTGACGGCCGAAAAGACCAATATATCCTTTTCTGATTTTTGTATAAAACAAAAAAAGAACGAATTTTAGAAAAAAAAAACAAATAAAAAATAATTACTAAATCCACCCTAAATTATATCAACAAAAGACTCCCATGGCCCTTGATAAAATTGGGTTGCAGGGCGATCATAATCCTAAGAAAAAATTGTGGGTTTTTGAGCTTGACAATATCCACAATAAATTTATCGTTTTACTAATTTTATGAGTGAAGGATAAATTCGACAAAATGTACACAAATCTGACAAATCCAAATTTGTTTGAGAACTATTAGGCAGAGATTTGTTTTGAATAAAAACTAATTCATTGCCTCACCGGAAAACGTATAGCCGGCCCCTATAGACATGGGGCTCTTGAAAACCAATCGGTTTGCGACATTTACTTACTTATTTCCCTTAACATTCCATGAAGGAACTGACGGTGTTCAATATTTGCTTAACCATAAACATTTCTGAGAATTTATTTCCCACATACACATTTTCATTCAAAAACTTTTGCTGCAACCCTCATCTACCCCATCATCAAACATATGCGTATACGCGTATTTGCATACCGCTGCATACTGACTTTAAGCAATTATGATTTCTATCGCATGTCATAATCATCAACATCATCATACTCTGTATTGTTGCTGTTAATATCAGCAACAGCAGCAACATCCCCATCAACAATAGCCGTGCAAGCAACAACATCGCCGTCGTCGTCATGATTGTGGGAGATCATTATCATTGCAATCATTAAAAATTGCTCTGTTGCTGTTGCCATTTGTCGGTTTATTATTGTCATTGTGTTAACTGTGACTGTGCTGAATGGCGTTTTTATAGTTTTCCGCCAAAATAACACATAAACAGATTTAAGAAAGAAACCAACAACAACAAAAACCCCCATACATATGTCTGATAAAGCGTATTAATGCAAATATCGTATAAATGCAATTTATGACATTTATTTGCCTTAATACTCACACCTGCAAAAAGATGAGGTGATTTCAATTTAATGGCATTTTTTACACAACATAATTGGTGAATAAATTCATTTGAAATTGTATGATATTTAATAGAAAAATGGAGAAAGGTGACCATTTTCAATAGTTTATCATTGAAAATTTTCGGAAACTCTTGTCTACATTTGTACATTTTTCGTTGCATCCAGAAACCAAGAAACCTCACACAGATATACACAATCACCAATCGAAAATCCGCACATAATGAAGTGTAATAAGTTTCCAGATCAGCAAAAGAAGTAAAGCCTTAGCATATTAATGCAAAACCAAAAAAATTACATAACAATATGCCATTAAACAATTTAGAATACAGAAATCACAACAACATATTCATTCTGCATATTTAACAATTTGACACTTTTAATCCTGTGAAGTGTCAATAACTTTTCAAACGAAAGATTTCACTCACTCGAATGCACACAGAGCCAGCCACCCAAATGCAACATGTGGCAAAACGTTTCCAAATGCTTAGATACGATCTATACGGTCATAAAAACACAACATCTACGATAAAAGTCTATTTTGGAAAGAAAAGGGGAGAATTCCATTGCCAAACAAGATTAGATGAGACAAATTTCGTCTGGAGTTAATAAAACGTGCTAAGTACACAGAAATGCATTCATCGTCGGTTCGTATTCATTGGAGGCAGCTCAACACAGCTCCATACAAATACTCGTATTTTAGGTGTTAATGACAGTCCGTTGCTGGGACGTCCATGACAGACGGAGACAATGTGGCATGTAAGCTTTCAATCACGTCTGCGACATTGAATGCAATTATGTCAGACTTTTGTGATAATAAATCAATGATAAACATTTCTAGAGTATAAGCGGTATTTGGTTAGATGAGTGAGTATAATTGTGAGCACTATTGTAATAGAGATGTAAGATTGTTTATTTTATAATTGAAAAGTTGATTCGTTTTTTTGGGCAAGATATTGCCTCAGTATGGGGTCAGTAAGCTGTTTTCATATATTTCAAATCGAAACATTGGCAGTTCTTGGTAAAGGACCCCCCCCCCCCCCAAATCTGTGATGACCATTTAGAGTTTCTATGGGAGAACTTGGCACTACCTTTGCAAATGATTTAGTAACCCCCCATTTTACACAATGACTTTTCACCCAGGTTGAAAGGGCAAGACCTTCGATGATTGTTGGCCCAGGGCGTAGAGTAGCAAAACAGTTACGAAATGGAAATCGGGGCGAATTTTTCATTTCAAATTGAAAATTTCAACAAAAAAATATTTTTTTGACATTTGCAATTTTATATTGTTTATACAAAAGAAGAATACTCTGAAGTGTTTGTTTTTAATCACGCACGTTTGTTTTGAAACAGTCATCGTGTACATGCTTTTGAATTTTCGAAGGGGTTTTCAAAAGAAAATGTCAAGAAAAACTCTGGGTATAACGGCATCATGTAAAATGGGGACTAATTATATTCACCCCAAGAACATTTTGGAAAACAGCGGCTGAAAAATTGTTGATGGTCTTGCCAGGTTTCGAACCTGGGTTTACTTGTGTGATAGTCGGCATGAGCAAACGACTACATGGAGTAGGTTTTGTTTTTGGAATATACGGTCATGGTTTCCTCGAGATACACTATCACAACTAAGCATAATAAACAGATACAACAAAATCGCAATATTTCCAAAGTTATTTCAAAACATAGCAAAACAAAAATTATAAAAAACGCAATTATTACCGAAATTGTAAAATTTCGCTTTTTTCGATTTATGATTTTACAGTTTTCACAGTTTTCAATTGTTGAAAATAAGTTATTGCAATTTTTTTTAAATTCCCGATTAAAAAAAAATCATTTTATTTAAAGACATATTGAATTTAGTTATCTAAAGGGTTACCCATTTTGCTTTTCCAAAAGTAAACGTAAATAAAATAAATATAAAATATTTTTTTTTCATGATATTTCTTTTCTATTATAAAGTTTGAACGTTGACATTATGTGTGAAACACTACATCATATAAATGACCACCACGCGAAGTGTTGCAAGCATTGATTATTTTCAGGTAATTTTTGACCACTTTATTTCAAAACATAACAACAACAAAATTATAAAAAACGCGATTATTACCGAAATTGTAAAATTTCGCTTTTTTCGATTTATGAAAGAAAAATTTGAACCGGCTATCACAGTTTTCAATTATTGAATATAAGTTATTGCAATTTTTTTTAAATTCCCGATTAAAAAAAACTCATTTTATTTAAAGAAATATTGAATTTAGTTATCTTTTTAAACAAATATAAAATATTTTTTTTTCATGATATTTCTTTTTTTATTATAAAGTTTGAACGTTGACATTATGTGTGAAACACTACATCATTTAAATGACCACCACGCGAAGTGTAGCAAGCATTGATTCTTTTGAGGTCATTTTTGACCACTTTTTGGCACATATTCGGCGGTATCTCAGCCATAACTTGACGAATGTTGGTTGTTATGTGCTCAAGAGTTGAAGGTTTATCTGCATAAACAAGATCTTTCGCGTAGCCCAAAAAAAAAGTCGAATGGTGTCAAATCGCATAATCTTGGTGGCCAGTTTATGTTGCCACGACAAGAAATTACGCTGCCAGGAAATGGCTCTTGCCATAAAACCATATTCACTCGAGTTGTGTGGCATGTGGTACCGTCTTGTTGAAACCACATATTCTCCAAGTTGTATTCTTCAATAGTAGGCAAAAAAAGTCGGTTATCATACGACCATAACGCTTCGAATTGATGGTGACAGTCGTTCCCTCGTCGTTTTCGATGAAGTAAGGTCCAATCACACCTTCGGACCAAAGAGCCCACCTAACAGTGACTTTTTGTGGATATAATGGCCTCTCTTCAATTACTTGAGGATTCTCAGAACCCCAAATACGACAATTTTATTTATTAACATAACCACCTATTAAAAATTGTGCTTCATAACCATAAACCATAATCTCCTCTTAAAGCACGAGGATGTGGCTGTGACAGAATCACCATTTTTGTAGTAGGTTTTAATAATTTTTACTCGTTGTGTGATAGTTAAGCGATCCATTTTCGCCAATATCAGACTTCCAACTGAAAAGAATAAAAATTGGTTTAACAACTTAGTTTGACAGATGTCGAATTCAAGCCCTCTACTTTTGAAACTACGAAATGGATAACACTTTACCATGAATCCATTTACACCCAATAACGTTTTGTGTCGAATTTGTCGCATTTGAAGAATGAAGTATCCACAGGAGATGTATGACACATTATTGCATGATCAGAAAATGATTACTAGGAGCTGCACTTGCATAGAAACTTCTTAAGCGCAATTTTCTTCTGAGTTGGCGAAACCCCACATATCCAGATTTAACCCCCCCGAAATTCTTTTCGCGGTATTATTTGAAAATTAAATTAAAACAGTCAGGACTCAGACCTTCGATGTGTTGCAATCATCACCATATTGTCCGAGTTAGTCGCCACAGGGAGCTGCCAACAAACAGTGGACAACGAAAGTTTCTCTGCAACCGGATAGTCAACGGTCAGCAGGATTATTGGTGAAGGTCTCTATACAAAAACCAAAACACATGTGAATTCTTTTTGTGTTCGCACAGATGACAAAAAAGTGTTCTAATATTGTCCGTGTCCTCTTGAGATGCCACAAGTACACTCGCCGTCTGCGTCTATATGCGATCCATAAGAATTTATTGCCAGCGCTTCCATTTTGATTCATTTCATTTTTCATTCATTATCGTTCAACTTGCCGTTCCGTTTGTTGTTAGTGGCATGCAAATCTGTTGTTTTCATTTAAAAGGCCTGCGAACATTAGCATTCGACATCGGAGGTACAGGCTATTAATCCGGGCTGTGATGACAGAGTTGGAGTTGGAAATTACAATGGGAGTCGTAGTCGGATGTTCTGTATTTGGAGAAAACTTCGCAGCCCCACCATAAATTAAGTATGTAATGGAATTGTTTTAGCTTAGAATTGGTAATGAATACAATACATTTTGTTGATTTTAATTTTAGTTTTAAAAAACTAAAACTTTATTCCTCATATTAATTTTATTCCTTCTAATAGTTTTTCTTCTCCAATAAAGTAAGCATAATTCTATGCTCCTTTATGGAAATTCTACTAAAGTTTGTAATAGTTCTCAACAGCGGATGTTGTTGTTTACGATGCTATCAGTGTTCACCAGTTGTTGCAACAACTAATAGGTAGCTGCCCTTTAATGATGCACAAATTAATTACAAATGTTAATAACTTGTTAAAAATCTTGTTAAGTCCGATGATCGACAAACGTAGTTGAAAACTACACCCTAGCCGGCCAACCGACAGCGGCTAACAATCTGTGAACTGGCAACACTGCACCCCATGAAACGCATAACTAACAATCGTTCAAAATCTTCGACCACGGTGAGAAAAGCAACTGCAACTGCAACAGCAACAATATGTTGCAGCAGCCAAGCGGCCAGTGAGGCCCACTTGATGATTTATTACAGAAACGATAATGTGAATACAATTAAATGAAGTGGCAAATGAACACTCACAATTTTCATCGTCGTGGTCGTTGTTTTATTGTTGTTGCTGTGATATTATATGCATTTTCTTCCATGGTCATATTTAGTGGTCGCCGTGGCCAAAGACCAGCCGACTGACTCACCGATGATGATGATGTTGATGATGACGTTGTTCCGCTGGGTCTGAAATGGAAATGGCCGCTTCTTTTGTGTATTGGAGGACGAAATGCAGAAACAGAGTAAAACAAAGTCGGTGTAATCATGTCGGTTGCTGCATAAAAACCAATTCACAAATCATAAATAAGACATGTTGCAGCACGATTAAGATTAAGAGATCATAAAACAATTTTGCATTTTCACAGTTTTCAGATACGTACGAAAAACGAAACAAACGAAAGAACAAAAACAACAACAACAAAAAGGAAAAAAACGATTTAATAGGATGGTAAAAACAATTGTGTTTACGATTCAACGACAACGAGGGATGTTAATTGTGGTTGGTAAATGATAACTCACACTTATTGTTAGATCAGCAGGGAGAAGTTGAATTCCATTAGATCATGGAACGCAATAGAAATCTCAATCTTCCAAATCAGATCAACAAAAACGAACATTTGACAATATTATCTTAATATATATTTACCCTCGACACTGATTCACTGATACACTGACTCTGTCACACAGTACGTAGGAATTTAAATAGGCATTCTATAATTTTCTATAAATAATAATAATAAAAAAAATAATATTTTTTTTTGTACAGAAATTGTGTTTTACCAAATTTTTTTTTTCCAAAATTTTTTTTTACAAATTTTTTTTTTTTACAAAATTTTTTTTCAACAAAAATGTTTTTTTCAACAAAATTTTTTTTCAACAAAATTTTTTTTTTCCACAATTTTTTTTTTTCAACAAAATTTTTTTTTCCACAAAAATTTTTTTTTTCAACAAAATTTTTTTTTTCATTTTTTTTTTTTTTTTTAACAAATTTTTTTTTCAACAATATTTCTTTTTTTCCACAAAAATTTTTTTTTTTCAACAAAATTTTTTTTCCATATTTCAACGGGCGCCATATGCGCATTACAACTTACTAGGTATATATAGAGTACACGGGTTGTGATGACCTCATCGAGACTTCATCGGCCTCACTCGGTCATTATAAATCGTACAAACTTTGTTGGGAACTGAACGGAAGAGTCAGGGATAAACCTTGCATTGAACGGTAGTAAGTTTAGTGTAGAATTCAGTGTGGAACTGAGGTATTAGATAGAGTAGATCCCTTGTCAGGGCAGATATTGTGTCCATGAAGCACGTTACAAATTGGAATCAACAGAATTGACCCAGGGTTGTTTCACAGTGAAACTTGGCAATAAATTCTGATGGATCACATATAAACGCAGTCAGCGAGTGTACTTGTGGTAGCTCAAGAGGACACTGACAATATTAGAACACTTTCTCTTTTTCACTGAGTTACCAGGTGAATTTCAAGTGAAATAATTCCTGTCGCTCCAAAAATCTAGCCATATGGTCTGTGTCACCCGGTTGACACCCTTGTACCCCAAATTAGAATATAAATTTACTTTCCTGCTGCGAAATAAGACAGATTGGTTGAATACATCTGAAGCAATACGAAACCCCTTACTGGGCAGTTTTCGTCTGCTCAGTGAATCCCCAGATAGACTAAATTCAATAATTCAATTGTTAACCCTACTATTGAACCTGCCCCCATTGCCCACCTGAAAACTAACCAAATCATATTGAAATTGTATATAAATATAGTGACCACCGACCACATCTTCTTCGTGCCACAGTTAAAACTGAGCGATGGAAAATACAGAGATGTAAGCTGCAAAAGGAGGAAGAGAAATAAAAGTGAGCAATTGCCGGCAGTAAATCTTTCACAACATGAGGTTCGGATACAAACGCACACTCACTCACACTCAAGTGGACGGCGGACAGTACATCCATGCAGAGGATGGATGGAAGGAAGATCGTTTTAAAAGTAGTGATCATTTTTACAGTGTGTTGATAGATTTATGGCGCCAAATGAAATGCTGCAAGTTAAAGTATATTTATATCTACATATAAAACAGCCAAAACAACAACAACAACCATGCGGCAAAATATATACGGCCTGTTAAACAATAAAACATTTATTAACTCCAAATCACAAAAATCTGGTTAATCGATGCTTTCGTGGTCAGCTCGAACTTGAGATTGCTCAGGACCATAAACCATATTCAAACGCTGGCTGGAGTAATCTCAAATTCAGTGGCTGGAACATGGACCACGTTGTGTTGTTGTTGTTTTTTTTTCTTTTTGGAGAACACAGGCGCACACAGTGACACAGATATGCCGAGGACATATCAGAGGAAGCCGCTTTTACGAGATGTGCGTGTGATCGCACTCACACACACACACATACACTTGGAGCGAAATCTAAACTGTTGTTTTTTTCTTATTCGGGCAACTTGTACGTTTTGTCCAAGCACGCGCATGCGTAATTATAATTTAAACTTCGATAATTAGTCGTCGTGTGGTTATAAAACATTTTTTTGTTTGTAGGCCTTCTGCCGCATCAGTTCATGTTGGCCTCATGCCGCAACAGGTTGTTGCGCCATGCACATGAGATCCCTTTTTCGGAGGGCATAACTTGGCAGAGCCTTTGTTCCAGAGACAATTTCAGAACAAAACAACGAGAAATCAGTGCATGGAGTTGCCGGTGATCATCATTAAAAGTTGCCTGCTCGAATTCTTGCAGCTACATTCAGCCACTCAACAACAACAATAACAACTGGCACAACAACTTGTAGCCGATAAACTTTAAGATTTATGACTATGATGAGAAGACAAATGCAACCAAGAACCAGAGCGCTCTGGTTTGGGGTAGCATACACATGTACGAATGAAAAATGACATAAAATTGTCCACTTGGGAATTGGTGTTTGCATCGTACATATCTGCAAATGGAAGATAGAGACAATTAAATAATTGTCAATATTTTGCCATTTATTTGAACTGGTATGGACGTAATCATTTCCGGAGGTGAACAATGTTCAACGGGCGATTGCAGATATTTTCTCAGAATTTATGATTTACAATCCGGCCAGTTTCTCGTAGAACATATTAATTGCATTATCGGTAGAATTAAGGATTGGCCAAGAAATACGCATTGGTTTAAATATTTTGCAAAGCTGTTTAGATCTAAGACCGTACTATAACATGGCATACCCTCGAAAGAACAAATACTGAAAAAAAAATATGTTGAATTTATCGAGGTACATCACTGCAAAAATCGTCCAGTCTCAGGCTAAACAGAGCAAAATATATTTGGGAAATTCCGTATTAGTTCATCCACATGACCTTTGAATTTATTAAAATTATGGTATATACGTAATATTGTATTATCTGTGGTGTGTCTAACGCTCCCTATACACTAGACCGGTCGTTATTTTCCAAAAAAGTGTCTGATTTTGAAGTGCCGGGCAGATTTTATTTCCTTTTGGTCTAAAACCATTAAATTTAAAATTTGGGGCTGATCGGATAATATTTAGTGGCCGCGCCATCAACCAAAAATTTAAATACATGAAATATATGGAAAAAATTTATATTTACCCAATATTCTTCAAATTAAGTGCACAAAAGAGAATATTTTCTACAAAATCTAATTGATTACGATTAGCAATGAAATTATCTTTCTAATAAGTCATCAATTTCCAAAATTGGTTAATAAGAAAGTTGAAGCAAGTAAAATAATTATTTATTTTAAACACTTATGAAAAGGCTATATATATCGTTTTGAAATATTTCTCTTGCTGTTGCAAAGCAAAACAAAAAAGAACCGTTGCGAATAGCTCAGTACACAAAATATATGTATTTTGAGTCTTTATTCTTTATTTTCATTCAGTCTTGATGCGTGTATATTTAAATTTTTGGTTGATGGGCGCGGCCACTAAATATTATCCGATCAGCCCCAAATTTTAAATTTAATGGTTTTAGACCAAAAGGAAACAGAATCTGCCCGGCACTTCAAAATTTATTTTTAACGACCGGTCTACTATACACTCTCTTATTTGCACACAAGTAAATCGCGTATTTGTAGCTTCTATCAAGTAAAGATTATTAGCTTCGGAACAAAGTTTATTTGGCTGCAAATATAACTCATTTGCAATTATTAGTATTTGGCCAGAAGTAATAGAGTGTTTGAGAAAAAAATACACACTAAACGTATTAAATTGAAACAATACGATTTGAGTGTGAATAAGTCTGTGTTTGCTGCTATTGTCGTATTTTTTGTTCTGCCTCTACGCTCCTTAAGAGAGAATTACTAAAGGAGAGAATAAGATATATTGATATAGAGAGATTCACAAATTAAAAAAAATAATTTAAGATAAAATATATCTTAACGGAGAGAATAAGATATATTGATATAGAGTGATTCACAAATTAAAAAAGATAATTAAGAAAGTAACACAAAATTGTATATAGACTTACATACATATAACCTACAAGCACGTTGATGTTGTGGTACGGGCAAATATGTGTATGTTTGATGCAAAATTCGTTAAAATGGTTTTTTTTTTGGCAGCGTGTAGATCCAAATTCCAGCTGGTTTGTATTTTAGAACATAAAAGAACTGATGAGTTTAAGGAATTGGTTTCTGCTGCAATTTTACTAAATAGTATGTAGTGTCCTTTTTCAAGGATATAAAAGGTATGAAAAATCATTTTTACCTTTTGACTATTTTAAATTTTTGAAAAATTGAAAAGCCTTAGTAAATTTTATTTTATTTTTGAGCTTTCCATGTAGATAATTACAAAACATGACATCGCAGTGAGAACTACATACTTCTATTCTAATTTACTTTGAGTTTGACAGCCACTGAAAATATTTCAAACTACATTGAAGTTTGGTTTAAAAACCATTACCGATCGTACAAGAACCAGTGGCCGTCCCGCCAGAAATTGTTAATAAAAATCCATTGAATAGAGTTTTTGACTGTGTCAAAAAAAATGTTTTTTTTTACATTCATCCGTTTTTTGGAAGCATATGTGGGTTAAGTATTTTTAATACTTTGGAAAAGATTTAGAGGTGCCACAGCCGTTTTTTTGCGCAAGATTCCGGGTTTCTAATTTTTTCGTATTTAAAGCACAAGTTGGTTTGTTACAATGGCTTGATTCCCATAACTTTGAAATGACAAAAGTAAAATTAAATTTTTTTTTCTAAATTACTTTCGAATTAATTTGAATTTCGATTAACATGTAATGTGTTGTGTTATTCTTTCTAACCGCCTTTATTTATATCGCAGTTCCAAAGCGATCTTATGTCTAAGAAGATTATTCCGCCGAAAAGTTCGACTTATCGAGACTTTCAGTTATGGAATTACTTAGAAAATAGTGTAAGGGTATTTGTATCCTTAACTGTCACCGGAAGTGCTTCGACCTAAAGAAAATTCCACTGTACTTCATGTGACTGTTGTACTTCGTTCAAGGCATGTCTTGCTGCATTAAGGGCTGGTTTCGGTAAAGCGAATTCGATTGTTGGTTATGAATCGTTAAAATTGAAGGCTACTTCGGCTTTCAAACCGCATCATTAGTTTTTTACACTTTCATGAAATTTTTAAAAGTTATGAAATGTTTTATATCGAATCTGTGGCTACAAATGACTTTGAAATGACAAGAATAAAATTAAATGTTTTTCTCTAAATTACTTAGAATTTTTCCAGCTTTCAAACTGAATCATTAGTTTTTTACACTTTTATGAAATTATGTAATGTTATGTAATGTTTCTTTTGTTGTTTTTGTAAAATTTCCAAAAACAAAATTTATATGTGACAGCTAAACGAGCAAATAAAATTACAAAACTTATGGTTTATATGCATCAAATTAAATCTTGAACATTTTTATTTTGAAATGATGACTCAGCGACTTTGAAAATGCTTTTTATTGACCAACTTCGGCTTGAAATACGACAAAACTCAGAAAACCCGAATTTTTCACAAAAAATCTCACAATCTTTTCCAAAAAATCTGAAAAAATATACTTTTGCACCATAAGCTATCAAAATCAGGTAGGTCAAAATCATCAGCGTCAAGAGTAAAATTTTTGGAATTCATACGGAGTCAGTCAGGAGCGTGGACGACATTGGTGTGATGTTCGACGATGATCAGACTGCAGAACCCACTCTGGGAAGACAATAAAACAATTTCAAGCGGCTGTTTTCACCACGAGTAAGATACTAAAAACTTCCCGTATAGTTTATGGACCAATTCATTGTGGGCTTTTGCTTCTTGAGGTCAATCAAGGCAGATATGAATAAATTAACATAAAGTATTTGAAAAATGTTCAATTGTAAACCCCCGTTAGACATGCACATCTTTCGGCTCAGTGTACACAATAGTTCAAGTGTTCCTAGGCAATTACCGGGGTGCCGATATGATTGAACCGGCTCTACAAATTCTATTCAGACAATTGTTATTATTTCACATTTTTGTGGTGGCTGCAACGGAACAGCCTTAAACCCAAGAAAAGATTTTAATCCCCTCAACAATTTCCAGTATTAAAATCCGTGAAAAATTGAATGGAATTGTTCAATAAACATTTATAATCGCATTGCCATAATAACTGCAGTCAACATATCCAAAACGAAATTTCCAAAAAAAAAAAAAAATTGCGCATATATGGATGACAGGTATGTTTCTGGTGATTGTTTCATTTCGTTCCATGTTTTTTGTTTTTTTTTCTGTTATTGTTTCCAGTTTTTTCTGTTGTTGATTCTCAACAATTATCGAGATCATACAAGTGCAATTGTAGCATTATATTATAGGCCATGTAAATAGCCATTTTTATTCATGGGCACCAGCAACAGCAACAGCGACATAGTTGTACCAAAAATAAAACAAAAATCATTGGAAAGACAAACACAAACCAAAAAAAAATACAAAAACGACATGAACGGCCAACAAAAAAGTGAAATGAACAATCAACGAACGTTTTACAGTTGACATTTCACATGACAGGTTTGTAATGCGATTTACCAGGATAAAGGATAGCCGCATAGCAACTTGCAACAGCAAACTCTAGTGCTGCATTTAGGCTGGCAAGCAGGCAGGCCGGCATTCTCATGTGAACAAAAGCAACCAAACACCAGCGATCAAAACAAAACTCAGTCAGCCAGTCCGTTCTTTATGTCGAGCGCAATACCACATTCATAAATGCTTTATGGAAAACTACGAGAAGAGAAAAAACACAACCGAAAAATTATAGAACAATGGCGAAAAATTCAGGGCACAGCTGGAATGGTAGAGATGGCCGAATATTTCGTTGGTTGGCTGAATGCATGTGCTACCGTCGATACGCTCCAATACGCTTGCATGTAGGCACATATGTGGGTACCGCTGCAACGAGGACAGTGTTGCAAATGCAGTAAATACACTAGTGCCAGAAAACCATAAAAAAAACGGATTCAAAGTAATAACAATTTCTAATGGTTAGAAACAGACGACAGACTCTTACTGATGCAACACCCTGTAGTTCTTAGTTGCGAAAGTGTTAAAACAAGATGTAATATGGTTTATGAAAAATGCCCAAAATACAGGATTTTTCCAACAAGAGGTTTTATTTTGGTATTCATTTTTTTAATACTAAAAAACAACATCAGCCAAATGGCCACCACCACCATGCTTACAGGACCATATCCTTTTCAGGAAATTTCCCACAACCATATCGCAAAGTGGCTGTCCTATATTCTTGATAGCCTCACGAATTCCATCTTTGTGGTCTTGAATCGGCGCTGGGCTGTTGACGTAGATCTTATCATTCACGTGGCCCCAAAGGAAGAATTCGCAAGGTGTTAAATCACAAAATCTCGGCGGCCAACTGTGATCACCTCTTCGAGAGATAACATGGTTCGGAAACTTTTCACGTAAAATAGCAATCGTTTTGTTGTTTGTGTGGCATGTAGCGCCGTCTTGTTGAAAGTAAACGTTGTCCAGATCAATATTAACCAACTACGACCATAAAAAATCATTAATCATATCTCTATAGCGCAATCCATTCACCGTTACTGTTGTTCCAACCACAATTTCGAAAAAGTAAGGTTCAATGACCCCGTTGGACCATAAAGTGCACCCAACAGTCACACGTTGAGAATGGAGAGGTTTCTCAACAATAACTCTTGGGTTTTCCGAGCCCCAGAAGCGACAATTTTGCTTGTTGACGTAACTACGGAGGTGGAAATGGGCCTCATCAGTTAAGATGATTTTTCAATGGAATTCCGGATCATTTTCATGCATTTCAAGGACCCAATCAGCAAAGACACGACGTTGTTGATGATCGGCCGGCTTGAGTTCTTCTGTTAACTGAATTTTATAAGTCTGTATGCAAACTGCGGTGTAATGACATTTTTGGAATGCCCAAAGAACGACGCTGAATGGACAAACCAGGTTTTTTCTTCAACACTTTGTGCTACATCAGCAATATCCTCAGTTGGTCTTGAGCGACGTGCACGGGTTTTATTCTTCACATCACTAACTTGTCCAACAGCTCACTTGTCCAACAGCCCAATTTCTGTATTGCGGTCCGACAAAGTGCTTCACGATGACCGAAAAATGCTTTAGTTTTGCGAACTGCGAGTGCAAGATCATTTTTGTAGCGAATTTGAATAATTTCAAAGTGTTGTTGAAGCGTGTATCGTTCCATTTTTAATGGCGTAGATTGTTCTTGTCAAATGCCAAAGAATAAAAGCTTCAAAAGTGACAGCTACCGAAATACCGGGTGATTCAAAATAATACCGATTAAAATAATAACCCGTTCAAAAATATTATAAATTTCTGCGCTACTTTCTTTGTACATTTTTAATATTTTTAACTATTTTTTTAAAAAAAATTTTTTAAAAAAAAATTGCATATTTGTTGTTCTTATGCAATTTTATAAGGTGACCGACCATATTTTTAAGGAAGGTCCTGAAGGCGACTTTTGACCCTACTACAGTTTTTTTCTTGTCATATTCTTCCTGATCAATTTTCCTAAAGTGTGATATTTTATGTTTTAGGGCCCATTTTTCGGAGCCACATTTCCCTCCTTTCTCATATTGATTTTCGTAATTTCTGTGACATTTTAAGAGAGAGTATGTTTTTTTCCTCAGTATTGGTACAGTCTTTCCACATCGATACGAATGTCCCTCGATGCCGCCATAGTCGATTTTTCATTGGGAAAATTTTAATAATTTTTGTAGAAATTTTCTTGTTCGCCTTTATGGGGAATTCTTCATCTAGTTGTGCAAACTCCTTTTTTGATTCATTGTTTATGTTCTTTAGGGGAAGTTTCAATAGAGCCTAAAAAAATTGCTTTATTAAATACATTAAGTTTTACGATGTCAGTGCCGGGGTGGCTTGCCGCAAAATCGGTGTTAAAACAATATATTAATTCAAGGACTTTGTAAACCACCCTCGTAGCAACCACACTGTAGTTCACTGCCTATGCTCATGCAACTGTGAGTGTAAGCATGTGTCTGTGCAGGAAAACCCTATCAAAAACCAAAATCGAATCCAAACCTCATCAACCATTCGAGCCACCAACCAACGACCATCCTACCAAACGGCCAACAAACCAACGTTTGCTCTGTCATTTCGTCGGTCGGTGCTGTTACATTTTGAAGAGAAAGTTAATTAAAATAATGAGTTTTTATACAATTGTGGACAAATATGGTTGACGAATGTATTGTTTGTATGGATGTATACCGTAATTGTACGGTTGCATAAGTATGCCCATGCGATGTATGTGTACGTTTATGATTGTATGTGTAACTGTGCTGAATATCCTTCCTTTGTATATGACAATTTTGGTTGCCTGCGGAATTCTTCGTGCGTCTGTCTGTGTTTGCATATTTTTGAGTTTTGTTGCTTTTTTTGTTGCTCGAAATTGTAATGCAGTTTTAATTAAATGTGTATAAAAAACGCCATTTTTTTAAGCACTCGTATGTGTCTTGCTTTTTTATGTCATTTCACGTTTCGGTAACATTTCATTATATGCATTTATGTGTTCACATGTAAGTTGAGTCATTTTGTATTATTAACAAAGTAAAAAACAAATACCGCATAAGTAATTGTTTTATTCATGCAATTAATTTAATAAATTTGGTAATGATTTTTGTTTTATTTGGCCTGTGGACGTACGAAATTAAATATCAAGAGAAGTCGGGTAACAGGTCAATTAGGATCACATTCAAAAGACGGAAGAGGAGAAATGAAAGCTTGAGCTTGAAAACCTTAATCCAAGCGGGCTTTTTAAAATAGTCGACCAAATTGCAGAGGAATTCGGGATACAAAATAATTAGTAGGCCCTTGAATATATTAGACTATTTTTGTGGACGGTCTTGCTGCTGGACAGACAGTTAGCATCATTTCAACGTAGGTGATGTAAAAGGTTCTCTGCCAAAGAATGCAAACTTATTTCCAAAGTCAATGCTGTGTAGTCCAAGAAATTTTGAACGAAATTACGCAACATTCTCTGGATTCATATCGATTATGATCACATAAAATATTCGCAAAATCCGATGATTATCATTAAATTTATGTTAAGCTAGTTTCAGGCATTTAGAGTATGTGGCTTTGAATTTGACACTTTCCATTCGTTATAGTTCCGATGCTAATCGTAGTTGTTATTTGAGAAGTTTTTTTTGGCAACATTTTCAGTGACCCCAGTGACGCCCAAAAAATGTATAAATTTCATAGCCTCAGAGTCTGAATGTTGTCGTATGTGTTAGACAAATAAACTATCAAAATTAAAAAACTCGAATTTTTAAATCTGTCCACTTAGTTGAGACGGAGGGTACCAACAAAAACTCCTTAAATGCCGATAAAACAAAGAATTCACCTAATGTTATTCATAAATCAATTTGCATTAAAAAGACATACACCATCACCACTAGCCAACCACTGTGAAACTGAGTCCGAGAAAAACGTTAAAATATAACTCAAACATGAGTTAATAATTTCACTAGACAAAAGTTCAATGACTATAAAATCAATTCAGTTCGATCGAAAGAAATCCATTATAAACGTTACAAATGCCACATAACTTCTCGTCCGACTGAAACGGCGGTGGACGGTAAGGTTAACTTGGCACTTTAGCTGTCGCACCAAAACATCAAGGCGACGAACGGGTGGGAAGAGGCAAAAAGCAGAAGAACCGTTCTACATAATAACACTATGTATGACATAAACAATTAATCTCAAGTTATGGCTTAACAAGAAAACCTGAATTGAACTCCCCCCATATTTTTATCGTCAGACACAAACACACACACACATGCACAAAAAGATTGTGAAATAAATCAATTTTATCGAAATTTTAACACAATAATTATAAAAGAAATTAAACCGATTTCTTTCAAACACAAAAGACCCCCAAAAAGACAAAACGAGATTTGACCAACGAAATGAACACCCAAAATTAACAGAAACGAGAAACCAAACTGATTTAAATATTTAAACACTTAAGAAGGTAGACAACACCACGGAAAAAACTACAACATCTATAGAAAAACTAATCAGTCGCATAATATAATATTAGAGGTCACATCGCCAGTAACAACAACCACAATAACGTCGTTGATGACGACGTGTGTGTGACGCTGACGTTGCACAGTGGGGGCAAAGTAATCGTTGTCCAAAGTGAATGGTGTCATTCGGGTATGGTCGTTGGGAAATGCTGTATAATGTACGAGCTTCCGATAAACAGGCAAGTTGAGAAAAGGAGTCGATGTGAGTGGTGATGTTCAGGTTGTGGAAATTTATAATTATACTAGTAAGTTGTAATGCGCCTATGGCGCCCGTTGAAATATGGAAAAAAAATTTTGCAGAAAAAACAAATTTTTGTTGAAAAAAAAATTTTGTTGAAAAAAAAAATATTGTAGAAAAAAAAAATTTTGTTGAAAAAAAAAATTTTGTGGAAAAAAAATTTTGTAAAAAAAAAATTTTTTGTTGAAAAAAAAATTTTGTAAAAAAAAAAATTGTAAAAAAACATTGATGAAAAACAAAATTGGGAAAACACAATTTCTGTAAAAAAAAAAAATATTTTTTTTATTATTATTATTTATGGAATTATAGAATGTCTATTTAAATTCCTACGTACTGCGTGACAGAGTCAGTGTATCAGTGAATCAGTGTCGAGGGTAAATATATATTAAGATAATTTGTGTACTCACTGAGCGGGACCTACTGTTTAAAGCCGGCTCCGAACGGCCAACATTTACGAGGTGGACACAGCAGCTGAAAAATGTTTGATGGCCTTACCCGGTTTCGAACTCGGGTTCTTCTGTGCGCTAGTCGCACACACTACCTGCCACACAAACGGCCGCCCACTGAGTACTGTTCATGTATTGGGAATGCGACCAACACTGTATCAGCAATCCACTGATGGGCAAGTCCACTAAAACTTGGGCCAATGTCGACTTTTAACATCTTGAAGTTGGCTAAACCCCGGTTTAAGCTTCGTTTAATTGACTGTTACTTTTTATAATCTCCAGGGTAAGATGGAGCCGCCATATGGGCATTCCGTTTGTAAATCCTCGAAATATAAATCGGAAACTTTATCTCTGTCGAACGCGAAAGAAATCACAATAGTGAAGCAAGATGACATATGGTCCAAAAAATATTTCATATTTTAGGGATCATAGTAATTTGAAATCATTAAAAAATTCTGTAAAATTTCTCTCTCTTTAGTCGGTCCAAACATTCACTAATGTCCCTTACCACTCTCTCCAACAATACATATACAAATGGAATCGCTTGTTCCCACTGTGCCTTGCACTCACAATTAAAGAAAGAAAGTCATGAGGGACCTACGGTCGGACGGACCGACCAGATAAATGGTTGGACACGCGGACATAACAATCATCATCCGTATGATATAATAACCCATTAAAAATTACTACTAATGTGCACCTTACACACGACAGACGACACAAATGAACGCCAGAAAAGAAAGTCCAGCAATGGTACGAACGACTCAAGCCCAGAGATCGATGGATGGCTGTATGGACAACGGGTGGATAGATGGATGGTTGACTGGCCGGCTGGGTCAGCGGACGAGTTGTAGTGGTTTGGCTGACCGGCTGGCGGGATAGTTGGATGGCACCCCAAAAACAAAAAGAAGAAAAACAACAAAACAAAGAGTCACGATTCGTTCGTGGTGTCTTTTGTTTGAAGTTACCTTTAGAAAGAAAAGATATCCATAGATTAGGAGGTCTTTTTGTTGGTTGCACATATATGTATGTGTGTGTGTGTGTAAATAATCATATGTTATGTTTAAGGTTTGTTTTCCAAAATGTATACATTTTAAACCAGAGTACGTTAACATTCATAACGTGCCGCAGTTTGTTGTTACGTTTGGTAGGTTTTTCCTTTTCTTCTCTCGTTTTTTTTTTGGCTTTTTGTGAAACCGAAATCATATTAGTTTTTTTTGGTGACCAACAACAACAAGATGATCTACTCAAAGTCGAGGGATTTGTTGTAGGTTCCCAACATCGAAACGTCCATAGAGTGTCCACGGCCAGTCAGGCCATGCCATGACCAACTGTGGAGACAAAACATTAAAATAAACGACCGCCAATCCATCTTCTTTTTGTTACTTCGATGGAATGTAATACAAAACCCAGCCAGCCCCGCGTTCTCCCCCTTCCCCTCCAGCCGGTACTCTACAACAATGCCACAAACAACAGCGACAGCGACATAATGTAACTAACAAACAATGAGGGACACACACCATCGTCACAACTCCAAAGAATGCCTAAATATATCTTTCTATGGTTACTCCCGAAAAGAAAGGCATCACCTCGCATCACCGCCCAAAAAGAAAGACGAAGTAATATTCAATCATTATGGTATTTTAGTCAATGACTCTAAATGGTTGAAAATGTTCGATCATTGATTGAATCTTCATTTGATTTCAATATGTTTTTGTTAACAAAACTGATTTTGTCAAAATGCTGAAAATGATCAGTTGAGTGTATTGTTATCGAAGAGCTGACATGAAAATAGAAAAAGTGTATTAAAATGATTAAATATGAAGTTAACGGAGATTTTGAAAGGCGAAATAATTTCGGTCACAACTTAATTTTAATCTGAATTCTTCTCAAACGATAAAAATTTGGAGCGTGTTCATGCGGCACAGCACTTTCCATATTAACGTCTTAAACTACACAGATAAAACATATTTTTGAAATCAATTACGAAGTTTGTATGGAATTCGTCAATTCAATTACTTTTTTAATTGATTTTCTTCCAATTACAAAAGTTGTGAATTCAATTACTCAAATTTTAAATAAGTAATTGAGTTTTTTACTATTTTTTACATGGATTTCACCAAGAATTTCTAAGTTCAATTACAACATTAATTGATTTCCAAGCTTAATTTCAATTACGACAGTAATTGAACATTTTTGGCCCGTATTTTTTTCTGTGTACTTTGGGGAACGGGGTCGTATATGCTATATGATGTAACAACTCATTGAGAATGTTAGTGTCAACAATCTGCATTCACAGCAGATACAGGGTTTTCCAACAAGAGGTGTTATTTTTGGTATTCAAACAAAAATGGAATTTTTTGAGATAAATGGTCGAATGTTTATTTCATAAAAAATAGGAAGGTATGCCGTTAATAATGAAAAACCACATCAGCCAAATGTCCACCACGACCACGCTTACAGGACCATATCCTTTTCATGAAATCGCAAAGTGTCTGCCCTATGTCCTCGATAGCCTCACGAATTCTATCATTGAGGTCTTGAATCGACGCTGGGCTGTTGGCGTAGACTTTATCTTTCATGTGGTCCTAAAGGAAGAAGTCTCAAGTTGTTAAATCACATGATCTCGGTGACCAATTGTGATCATCTCTTCTAGAGATAACACAGTCCGGAAACTTATCCCGTAAAAAACAATGGTTTCGTTGCTTGTGTGGCACGTAGTGCCGTCTTGTTGAAAGTGAACGTTCTCCCGATCAATATCATCCAACTTCGACCATAAAAAATCATTAATCATCTCTCGATAGCTCAATCCATTCACCGTAACTGTTGATCCAACCACATTTTCGAAAAAGTAAGGCCCAATGACCCCGCACCAAACAGTTACACGTTGAGGACAGTCTTGGGTTTTTGCTTGTTGAAGTAGTCACCGAGGTGGAAATGGGCCTCATCCGCCAAGATGATTTTTCGATGGAATTTCGGATCAATTTCATGCATTTCAAGGACCCAATCAGCAAAGACACGACGTTGTTGATGATCGGGCGGCTGGAGTTCTTGTGCCAACTGAACTTTATAAACCGTAAGATCCAAGTCTTTATGCAAACTACGGTGTAATGACGTTTGTAGAATGCCCAATTCCAAAGAACGACGAGGAATGGACAAACCTGGATTTTTTTTCAAAACTTTGGACTACAGCAGCAATATTCTCAGTTGTTCTTGAGCGCCATACACGGGTTTTATTCTTCACATCACTGACTTGCCCCAACGGCTCGCATTTGTCCACCAATTTCTGTATTGCGGTTCGACAAGGTGCTTCAGTTCGATACAAAATATTGAAGATTAAATTAAAACTAAAAGTAAACCAGCATGACTACTGAGGAACCGAAGTTCGACCCCAGAACCCCACCCTGCATGATAAAATTGAGATTTTTTCTATATTTATAGCAATGATATCAAGAAGGTAACTCGACCTAAGCTTCTTGATTGTCTTGGTGTGAATAGGGCCCACCGAGTTACTTCTACATCGTACAATTCTAAATACATCGACTAAAGTCCATAATTTGAAGGCCCTTGAACTCTTTTTCTATCATAAATTATAGATGGGCAAACAAAAACAAATTCCGTTTTTTCGTTTGGTAAACTTTTCACATCCCCACCACCACCAATGATTTATAGAACATTTTTAATACCAGAAAATTGCAGATAACACCCCCCCCCCCCCCCCCCTGGTCGACCCTTGGCGACATGTGTCATTAAACATCCATTCATTGTGCCATTATTTTAAACTCCACAGAACAAAAAATAAGAATGGAACCCACAACAACAACAAAAGCATTGATGTTTAATTTCCTTGAACAACCTCCCGCACCTCAGTCCCATTGCACAAGCAAACAAAAAAAAAACAGCAGACATTTTAAGGACAATTGATTTCGCATGTAACAGGTGAAATGTATCCATAATGGCCATTGTTTTGTTAATGTTATTTATATGTTGTTGGTGATTGTGATGGTGCTGGTGGTGGTGCTGGTTTTGGTGAATGTGAGCGACACACACACACACATATAGATGGTAGTATTCATTGCAAAGCTGTCAAGTTTGTGAGTTTTTTTGTTCGTCTCAACTACTGTTGCTGTGGCAGTTGCTGCCACTACACTCGGTATAAAGCTATTCCCAAAGGTGTAAACGCAAAGTGATTAGAAGACTACAGGACAGAGATATTAGAAAATAAGGATACCCATACACACACACACACGAGCGCTGGCAGGATAGGACGATATCACACATGGGAAGTAACTTCGTTGGGAAGGTGAAGGTTTTGCCTTTCTTCCACCCACCGTGTAAAAGATTTACTACAGAAGTCTCAGTGTGTGCCTCACAGTATCTCTATATTTGTGACAGTAGAAGTGTGCATGCGTGTCTGTGTGTGTGTGTGTCTTTGAATGAAGGAATGAATTTGTAACAATATATTAATTGAAATGTTAGTGTTGTTGTTCTTTGCATTGTGCTTCTTCATTTGCTGGCTTCTCCCTCGTTCTGTAGGTCGTTTTGAATAATGTATTCGAAACGGGAATATGAGACATTTGATGCTCATTAAATAAAGTGGATTTCTATGGCAGCAAAAAAAAAAACGAAACAAAGAAAAGACAAAACGAAATAACACCCGTACCTCTTAGTTTCCCAGGCAATCGGTCCGACAGTATGCGTGTGTCTGTTGATCGTTGTGGCTAAGGATGAGGTCAAAACAATACACTCTCGCACTCACTGGCACACTGACACAACCACACACCTTCGCACACATACACACATATGCACATGTCTTAACCGAGATGTACATTACAATAATTAAAGTAAATTAGTATTTGTTTCATTGGGATTCGATTTCTTATCTTAGGGGAATCATCGTTTCCTCCTTTGTTTGTGTTTGTGTTTTTTTTTTTGGTGAAATGTATCTTTAGCATGAAATTGATATTTTAAATACTCTAATTATTAGTTATATTAAGATGGCTGTGTACTATAATAATTCGTGTTGTTTTTACAATTTAAAGAAATAATTGTAAGTACTTCAAATATCAGTAGCAGATGGGTTATATTTCTGTTCATTGTTCCACTTAACTGCTTTCTCCAGATAAACACTAGACCGCCGGAAAGCATTGAGTCCCTACAGCAAAAAAGACTTAAGGACAAAATATAGCAAAAATATAGCAAAATCAACTGCATCGAAAGCACTACAGGACCTTACGATTGGCCACACTAAAAACCCTCTTCTGTACAATTATATTTTTGTTGCTTACGTCTTACGCAGCAATATTTGGGGTCAAAAAACTATTGTTAAAAGTTGTCATTACTGGCCGACTATACTAAGCAGGGCACGATGATGAAGCCCATATCGCAGTCAATCCATCACACAGCGGTTCAGAAAAGATTCCATCTTAATATATATTTACCCTCGACACTGATTCACTGATACACTGATACACTGATACACTGATACACTGATACACTGATACACTGATTCCCTGATTCACTGATTCACTGACTCTGTCACGCAGTACGTAGGAATTTAAATAGGCATTCTATAATAATTCTATAAATAATAATAATAAAAAAAATAATATTTTTTTTGTACAGAAATTGTGTTTTCCCCAAATTTTTTTTTTCCCAAAATTTTTTTTTCTTACAAATTTTTTTTTTTACAAAATTTTTTTTTCCATATTTTTTTTTTCCAAATTTTTTTTTTCAAGAAATTTTTTTTTTCAAAAAAATTTTTTTTTCCACAAAATTTTTTTTTTCCACAAAAAATTTTTTTTCCAACAAAATTTTTTTTTTCAGCAAAAATTTTTTTTTCAACAAAAATTTTTTTTTCAACAAAATTTTATTTTTTTTCGAAATTTTTTTTTACAAAATAGTTTTCTCAAAATATTTTTCACAAAATTTTTAAAATTAAGTAACAAATACTTTCTCAAGCAAATTAACGGGCGCCATAGGCGCAATACAACTTACTAGTTTGCCAATATTAAATGGAAAAACGTTGGCAATTACACACAACAAAAGGTTGCCAATGCATGTGTTTGCTTTGTTTGGTTTACTGCTTGTTTTTTTTTTGGGGATATGCACTACCAGTTGTTCTCGTTCGTAGAACTATGGAACAGCGTAGAACTATGGAACATCTTAGACCAATACTTGCAGCAGAAATCATTGCAAATGGCTAACGATGAAGACGTGTGGCGGCTTCCGAAACGGATTCATATACCTTGCGTGGTTGAAGAAATAATCAATGATCTCAAACTCGACTAACAGAAACAAAACTGTAATATAATAATAACTTTTGATCTACTAACTTATAAGTTGGCTCTACAAGCTGTTGTTGGTTTTGGCCTGCTTAATAAATGATTAGAAAAACCTTTGGTCTGGTGCGAGCTTTCTCCAGTACGTCATACCAAGAATTTGCATGTTTTCACTTGCTCCTAGTCACGGTATTCCCTGTCTGCGTTTACCATCGCAATTGTCATCCAACGCCTCCTGGCTGGAGCATTTGTATTCATTCGACCGACATGGCCCAGACAGCGCAAGCATAAATTAGGTCTTGCCATAGTTCACCATTCCTTATGGATTCTGGAAAAAATCTCAATTTCATCTCGGTCTAGTTTTCTCGACAATGTCAATTTGGCCTTTGGTCAGTTTTATTAACTTCTCCATCAATATGTTGAAGAAGTTGCCCCTTTAAATTGAAGAGGTATATAAATCGTGTATTTAACATGATTATCGTTTTAACAGCCCTGAGTCAGTTCCGCCGTTACCAATTGGAATCATAAAGGGTTATTTAAGAGGTGTTATTTTGAATTACCCGATATTTCGATAGCTGTTACTTCAGAAGCTTTTATTCTTTGACATTTGACAAGTAGAAACTACGCCTTTACTGATAACACTGTGCGACAGCCACAATCGGTTTGGGATGAAACCACCGGGGAAAGTTATATCGGTCAAAAAAAGGTCATACGTGTCCCAGCGTTTCGTTGGGTCTCATCTAGGAATCGAGATATATCGATTTGAAGTTAGTAAGTATCGTATAGGGGAATTTGTCACGTTTTTGAAACGATACACGTTTCAACAACGCATTGAAATTATTTAAATTCACTACAAAAATGATGAAATTCTGACAGTCACAGTTCGCAAAACTAAAAAGTTTTCGGACCGTGTTACCTCTCAACGAGGTAATCACAATTGGCCACCGAGATCTTGTGATTTAACACCTTGCGACTTCTTCTTTTGGGGCCATGTGAAAGATCAGGTCTACGCCAACAGCCCAGCGTCGATTCAAGACCTCAAACGTAGAATTCGTGAGGCTATCGAGGACATAGGGCAGCCACTTTGCGATTTGGTTATGGAAAATTCCATGTAACGGATATGGTCCTGTAACCGTGGTCGTGGTGACCATTTGGGTGATGTTGTTTTTCATTCTTAACCAACACAAATATGATATGGGCGATCAGAGTGCGATTGGTAAAGTGGTCATATCCTCCTGCGAACATCAATCACTTTTTCAGTGGACGATTCTGTAAACTGTAAGTCATACCCAAATTATATAGAAAGGATATTAGACGTTTTAATTTCAGTTGAGAAACATACATATGTTTGGCCGACACTCCAAGCAATTGTTACATTGTATTTTATTGTATTTTCTGAATATCTTGCAAAAGTTTGATAAAAACAAAAAACTCAATCTATTTCTACACCTCCAGCTAACTAACAAACAAAACCAAGACAAGATCCTCAATATTGTTAACAATTTTTAAGTATTTCCTGCCAAAGCTTCATTCATCATCATCCCCCCCCCCCCCCCCACCAAAGAAGATACACACGTGCGTTGTTTCAGCAAGACCGGAGCTGACCAAAAAAAAAATGCCAAGATTTCCCCAAGCAGAAAAAATCCATGAAGATGATCATCATCTACATCATCAGTATCAGCGTCATCAGGAGAGAAAGAGAGCGAGAGAGAGAGAGAAGAACAACAAGCTCGGTCACAATCATCATCAGAAATCTTCATGTAGCTGGCTGTTGGACGCACTCGTTCATACAACACCGAGTGTCGATTGAAATAAATATAACGAATTATCTTCAGATTCATCTTTGGAAAAATAATACATATAAAATTAACTATAATTGCGAATGAAAAAAAAACCACGGCCCGTTGTACTCTGGCTGGGGTTTATTGTATGCGAGTTGAGTTAAGGAACCAACAAAAAAAAAAGAATAACAACAAATGCGAGAATGAAAAATGGTTGTTGGGCAAAAGTTTAAAGGTCGACATTCCGATATGCAACAGACAGACGGACAACACGCGGCAACAGACATTTGTACATATAGCGGAGACGGATGGATGGATGAAGGTAGGGACAGACAGAGACTATGGACGGACATGTGGATGGATGTTTCGTCCGACAGACTTGAATATGTCCGGACGGACGGACGGTCAGACGGTTTGGCATGCATGAAAACAGGAATTTAAAGTATGTATTCAGTTTATCTGTTTCCTTAGCAGACGGAATGGAATATATGGGTGATTTAGATTTAGCAAACAACATCGAAAATAATGATACGCTCACTAAATGCATGAAGGCAAAGTAGGAAAAAAAAAAAACCGCTGAAAACTAAGATGACGATCATCGTCATCATCAACGGCACAACCAACATCGTCATCATTATCGTCATCAACAGCAACAGAGTACATAACAACATTACATGCAATCCTTCTAGAAAAAAAAAAACAATTCAACCAGCAACACCATGGCCAACATTATGTTGTTGTTGGACTGGCCATTGCAAAGGTTTGCAGTATGCCTTCCTACTGTTGCACAGTGGTTCGGAACAATGAAATACAAGTTATGGGGAATTATTTTCAATTAAGAATATGTTTTTCACTTTGAAATGTGGTGAACTGAATGGAATATGTGTCATGTTGTTCAATGGGGGGATCGGAATATTTTGAAACCTTGCACTGTACTGTGGTATAGGTAGAATAACAACGGTTTATTGTGTGCTTGCTCCAGTTTATAATGTTACACATTTTGCCGATTTCAATTTAATATTTCCATTGGAGGTTAAGATCACGCCTATACTCTACAGTAGAGGGGCCCAACGGATATTTCTGTAGAATACACTGGGCATCACTGTATCCGCTTTAAAGCCATAGCAAAGTACATGTGAAATAAGCATTTTTCGTTCCCCTTCTAAGGACTTTGGGAAACACTGTGCATCAGTGATGGCGACGCTGATGATGATGGTATGGATGGCAGCCTCATGGCATGGAATGATGGTTTTTGGTATGAATGCATGAACATGCAAATGCCAAAATGTATCAAATTTCACATACAATCATCATAAGAATCAAAAAGCCAACAATAACAACACACACACACTCTGAGATTGTGTTGTGTGCAACATTAACAACACCAACAACAACATAGCAGCAAAAAGCAGCCTCAGCGATGATGAAGTAAAGGCCTCCAAAAATGAAAGAAAGAAAAAAACTCATTTAGACTCCATACAACAGCCACACCAAAGGTATGTATGATATGTTGCTACAGAAGAAAAACAACCAAGAAAAGATTTTGTACGAAATCGAAAAAAAAAACGAAGAAAAATATCACAGCATCATTGGCAACAATTTGCAGCGCACAACACAGATGAAACGCAAACGATGCCGGACGACAACACCGGCCAAACAAAAACAACAACAAAACGCTGTTGTGAAATCAGCTAACAAACCAGTGATTTCACGCTGACGATGAACGATACCTATGAATGCTAAAGCCCCCAAAATGTTCTTGTTGGCGATTCCTCCGTTGACCACCATCATATGAATATGGTCATATTCAAATTCAATGGCCAAGCAAATGGCCAACATGACCATGTACCACAGAGAGAGAGAACAATATTAAATGTTGATTACACCATGGATAAAAAAAAAAAAAAACAACTCATACACTCACATATGTACATCCTGGACAACAACGCATTATGATTATGGCATTGCAACAACATGGCCAACAAAATGTTGCGGGTTAACAGGTGGGCTCTTTAAAAGCCATTTCATGGCTATGATTCTATTCGTCGTGAAAAACAACGGAACAACGAAACATCAACCATAACAACTGTTGTAACTCCATTGTCGCCCAAATAGAAGAAGTAAGCGATAACAATCGGACATGTTGTTGCCGTTATCCTAATCCATCGCCATCACTCTAATTGTTGTCAGGACATTTTCAAATATACATCACATCGCCGAAGTAAAGAATATTGTAAAAGTGTTCAAAACACTGGTAAAAGGTGTTTGGTGTTCGGAGGTATAACTATACATCATGCCAGCATGATGTCAGTCCGATATGGAATGGAATGGACCGGCTGGAAAGGCTGTTGGAAGGATTTGAGCATGATGTCAGTCCGATATGGAATGGACTGGCTGGAAAGGATTTTTAGAAATTTAGGTGAAACCAGGTGCCATAAAGTAACAGCAGCTTCGGAATTCGGATCGACTCTGGAGAGTATCGTGCTCTATACTATGCGCATCACAGAAGAAATCCACGAACACACCATGTCTCAAATTTACATTAACGAGTTGCAAAACATCCAAAGAAGTCTGCACAATTACAAATTCATCTACATAGATGGATGTACATCTTGGTAGGAAACAAAACAATTCTTAATAGATCTCTTTTACCAAAGTATAGCTCAGTATTCTCGGCAGAAATAATTGCAGTTTTCGAAGCCATCAAATATACTCAAAAATCAAAAGGGAAATTCGCAATCGTTTCAGATTTACTATCCGCATTGGACTCTATGGCAAACCCTACTATATCTGAGGTTTATTCGAATTTAATAAGAGATTCATTGATCCAACAGAAAGATAAAATCAGACTAATTTGGGCACCAGGTCATTCAAATATTTGTGGTATTGAGTTTGCGGACCAACTACCACGACTAGCTAACAAAGAGCCTCTGACAATTATCGAGGATTTGTCGTCGAAAGACACAAAGAAATTTATTAACAACGACTTCTCTTCAAAACAAACAGAAACGCCAGTAAAGATATCCTGCCTAGCTGTCTGTCCACAGTTCTTACCAAGAATGGACCATTTTATAATTATAGGTTAGGTTGAATGGAGGGTCGGTCATGCACCATGACCGTCTCATGTCATTGACATACACGTAGGCCAGCAATTCGGCCTGTTGTGCGCTCCTGATTTCGTCTACGAATTCCCTTCCCCCTTATCCTACGTTAGGAATTTGGTCCCCTCTATAAAGTTACTTAAATTCCTTTGTCTATTGCTTTGACGGCCGATAGGTCATCTAAAGTGTCCTCTCCTAATTGGACTTTCCTGACCTGCGAGAAAGCAGGGCAATGGCACAGGAAGTGTTCCGCCGTCTCGGCGTCCTCTCCGCATGCCCTGCATTCGTCGCTCTGGGAACATCCTATTCTAAATAGGTGTGCCCTTAGACTAGTGTGCCCTGTGATGACCCCAACTAGCTTACTTAGTTCATTTTTGTTAAACCCGAGAATTCTCTTTGTTTTATTGTAATCGAGGCTTCCCCAGGTTTCTTTTGTGGTTCTTCCCACCTGTTCCTCTAGCCACTTTAAGGCATGGGTCGTCTTCATCCATTCCCTCAACTCCTTTTTTGTCTCAAGAAAAGGTTTAGACAGTTGCAGAGTATTTTGGTCGGATTCCCTTCCTATTTTAGCCAGTTCGTCAGCCTTGACATTGCCTGGAAACCCTTTGTGGCCTGGTATCCAGTTTATAACTATGTCGTTATTTCTCGATACGTCATTTATTGTTTCCTTACAGTACATGAGTGTCCTTGATTTGACATTATCATCTCTGAGGGATCTAATTGCGTTTTGACTGTCTGTGAAAATACAGATAGTTTTTCCTGTGATTCTGCTCCGCAGCCATTCTAGGCATTCTGTGATCGCCTTGATCTCTGCTTGTAGAATCGTTGAGTACTTAGGTAATTGGTATACTAATTCAGTCCTCGGATTGTGGATGTAGATCCCTATGCCTACTCCTAACTCGGTTTTGGATGCGTCTGTGTAACACTCCACTATTCCCCCATCTTGGGTGTATGTGTCGTGTTCTTGTCCGCGTCTATCTTCTATTCTTGTCGTGCAGTTCGCAACCACGTGTGTTTCTGAGATGCGGTCTGTCTGACAGTCTGTTGTCAGGAACCCTCCTAGATGTTCCAATATTCTCTGATGTTGTGTTTGAGGTGCATCCTCAATCCACTCATTCAATGCCCTTAGTCTCCTTTCTGAGATCGCTGCCTCAGATTTGATTTGGATATCTATTGGGTGGATGTATAGCAGAATTTCGAGGGCGCTCGTCGGCGCGGTCCTCATTGCTCCGCATATTCCTACGCAGCAAATTCTTTGAATCCCTTGTAGTATCTTCACGTTACATTTCTTTGTCATTGCCGTCCACCATACTATTGAGGAATAAGTTATAATCGGCCTTATTACGCTTTTGTATAGCCAGTGCGACATGCTTGGGCGGATGCCCCATGTGGAGCCAATTGCTCTACGGCATATTGACCAGCATCTGAGGGCTTTTCGGCTCTGCTGTTGATGTGATCTTTCCAGTTTAGTTTCCTGTCCAGAATTACTCCCAGATATTTAACGTTCGTGTTTATTTCTATATTCTTGTTCCTGAAGCAAGGTTTGACGTATTATAATTATAAGATTTAGATTGGGTTATTGCGGATTTACACATGATCTTAAACCAAACAAATATTTATTGAACAACTTAAATGTTGATACTAACAAAATTTACTCAATTAACTTCCTTAAAAAAAGTAACCTATACATTTTCATTCAGTAATTTTCTCTCTATCAACTACTAATATATGTTTCTTTATTTAGTTAACAAAATATGTACAGAGATTTCCAACAAGAGGTGTTATTTTGATATTCAAAGAAAAATGGAATTTTTTGAGATAAACTATCGGGTGTTTGTTTCATATGCAAAAGGAAGGTATGCCGTTTATAATGAAAACCAACATCAGCCAAATCGCCACCACGCCCACGCTTACAGGTCCATATCCTTTTCATGAAATGTTCCATAACCAAATCGCAAAGTGGCTGCCCTATGTCCTCGATAGCCTCACGAATTCTATCTTTGAGGTCTTGAATCGACGCTGGGTTGTTAGCGTAGACCTTGTCTTTCACGTGGTCCTAAAGGAAGAAGTCTCAAGGTGTTAAATCACATGATCTCGGTGACCAATTATGATCACCTCTTCTAGAGATAACACGGTCCGGAAACTTTTCCCGTAAAAGAGCATTGGTTTCGTTGCTTGTGTGGCACGTTGTCCCGATCAATATCATCCAACTCCGATCATAAAAAATCATTAATCATCTCCCGCTGGCGCAATCCAATCACCACCGTAACTGTTTATCCAACCTCATTTTGGAAAAAGTAAGGTCCAATGACACTGGCGGACCATAAACGGCAACAAAAAAATAACTCTTGGGTTTTCCGAGCCCCAGAAGCGACAATTTTGCTTGTTAACATAGCCACCGAGATGACAGCTACCGAAGTACCGGGTGATTCAAAATAACACCTCTTGTTGGAAAACCGTGTACTATAGTATATTTTCATATTCTACTTTAAGACCTCAGTAGTCAGAGGATGCATTATGGTTGTAATTCAGTTATAAATAAATAAATAGAAAATTGATTATAAGTGTAAGAAGCTTCGCAGTCAGCTGGAACCAGCCTGGTTAAAATGTTCCTTAGCCGAACAGTGGTCTTTGAATAACAATCGGACAGATAGAACTGGCATTAATCATGACAAAGTAAAAGGTTCCTTCCTACCGTTGCTCTACCTAAACCGATCGGGTTAGTCATGGGCCTCGGTGCGTGTAATGTAAGGCAGGTTTGACGTGATCAGTATGTGGAATACAGGGAGGCAGTGTAAAAAACCCAAACAACAACATATTTAGCTCCGACACAAATGTACTCGTATGTAGGGAGATAAGTACTCGACTGAGTTCAAAAATCGTACGTAACCCCATAAGGAAGAATGCAGTGTTTGAGAAGCTGTACTTGCAATAGACAGCCCAAGTCTAATACACAAACGGATCTCTTACGTTCAAATTTGGGCAACAAGTTGGTTCCACAATTGTTGTTAGTTGTTCGTCATTACAACCACGGCTAAGATATATAACATCCATATATAACCCACAATATGTGCATAGTGGGGTGTAGTTGCAAGAGGAGTGTAGCACGGTATCACCTCCATTATATATTCTTCGATTGTAGTCACCTAAATTTTAATGAAAGTTGGTCGTAACATCTGAGCTCTAAATGTTATTGCCTTATGTCCCTTAAAATTCAATGAAGGACCATGAGGGAAACTTCTCTCCAAACGGTGTATCACCATAATTTGTATACCCAATGGCCGAGGTCTGCTGTCGCAATCCTTCTCCGAAAGGCTAATTCTTTTTTCTACAGAATTTTAGTAAGGACTTGAAGATTACTTTGTTACTCGGTTTCGAACATTGTACATAAAAAAGTGTAAAATGTACCACAGCCTCATCAGTTAATGGTTAATTACAAAATTAGCATTCTATGACCAAATGCCATTGTATTAAATAAATAAATATATTACAGTGGAACTTCCATAAGTCGAATTTTCCTTATGTCGCAGCACTTCTAGTGAAAGTTACGGAGACGAATTCCCTTAAACAAGCTAATAAGTAATTGCATAACTCAAAGTCCTCAAAGTAAGTCGAACTTTTCTACGGGATAATGGTGGTGCGAGAGATGGAAGTTTTACAGTAATTACATCCAGTTTATAGTCTGCAAAGTGAACATAATCTGGCAAAATCGTACTGTGGTACTTCTCAGAGGTGGACGACATATTACAAATATTTTGAAGGGACCCGTATAAAAGTATTTTTGGACAAGAATATTAAGCGCATCCTGTTTTCCCATTGTTCTCAGAGCAACCTCAACATAGAGGGAGTTTCTGTGAATTCCATGTGCTAAACGTAGAAACGAGCTTCGTCCTCCTGTCCCTGCCACGCTTTCGACCGTTTGAATCTAGGACAGATCTCAACTGGATGCATTGAACTCTTTAAAGATGTTGTCAACATTATATACCTCAGCAGCTCCTGTTACAGCGAAGAAAGCACAGCAATCGAAGCAGTTAATTTTCGGGACTGCTTTATTAAAATAATATGAAAAGAATCCTTGAATAACATTGAATAACTTAACCTTAGAAGTATGTGCTTTTCTCAAGGATCTAATGGAGAAATTCTCTCCTGCAAAATGTAAAAAATGTCAGCATTACCAATGGACATAGGCCATGTATTTTGTTATTTGATGTGCAAAGAGCAACATCCTTTTTTGACTTCCATATAATCCGAAACGCACTATAGTACATCAGGATCACATTTTCTGACTACTACGACGTACACACGCACACAAACACGCCTCCCCTCGTACATCAAAATTAAACATACAAATGTGACATTCATCGAAATCTTGTCAGAGTCCTTACAAAAATTCGTCTGGCGGTTTTGCGATATGTCAATCATCCAAATACAATTGAATTATTCACCGACTCGCTGACACGACATTGGCCACATTGGGCGCACAAATTTCAAAATCATGTGTATCCAAATTTATGGCATACTCTAATTTCACTTTCAAATTCATACATCATGCCACACAGTTCCGTGACACTCATGTCATTTGAATACAACACCAGCAACATCGTCATAAAGGTGTTAAATTATATTACGACAAAAAAAAAACTTTATTTTGACACTTTCAGCAACAATGTCCGACAACGGCGAATAAGACGACTACGAAGGCCACAAGAAAACAACAAAAGGAACTCAATGAGACCAAAGACGACAGTTTGGCTGGACAAATGAAATTGAGATGCCACACAAGAGTCTCATGGAGGCAGACGCAAACAAACAAAAAGCAATCCAAGTGTGGACACATTAAACAACTCCACATATGAACAGCACCAGCAACATCACATGTGGCTCATCATGTTTTATGCACAGCAATATGTGTCTTTTTGTGTTTTGGCTGCTTTGAGGATGGTGACTTTATGTTTTTGTGGGGAGGTGATCTGAGTGTAGTTTTTTACTGAGATTGGTATGGAAATTAGTGTTAGCAGACCACTGCCCTAAATTTTTTTTTCTGTTTCGAATTCCTAGAACACGTCTTAAAAAAACGATACTTTACAACAGGGGCGCTTCCATAGAATGTCTTTTGAATGATTTTAGAATGAACTTCCATCTAATTCAAATCATGTTCCCATTCAAAGGATATATATTAACTTGATGGAAAAAAGGAAAAATGGCCTAACACTAAGGTTCTAAATGTCTATGTCAATAACATGAGAATGCAAATACTGACATTTTTCGATAGACTCAGAATCTGTCTGTCTCGGGCAAAGAACACACCAATCACAGTGTAGATTCTATGAAGGAAAGGGAGATGGATTGAGCACACTTTGAGAAAGTCCAATAAAGATATCAACAAAATAACAATTGAGTGAAATGCGTAAGATCCAGTCCACACATGGCGACTTTAGATTAAGAAAGGAGCTGATAAAAGCGCTAGTATAACACAGATTTAAATTGAATGAATTTGGAATGGATCTAATGAAAAATAATAGTCTGAGGTCACAGATGAAAAGCATCTCACATAACTATTGCTACGAACTGTGTTACACTGACAACAAAAATTAAGTAATCCGTACTGAATTAAGCCTTAGCGTTGTCAAAGTTATTGTAAGTACGGTTTTCCTTAAACCAATTAAAAAAAACTTGATTTAAGTACCGATTTTTGTAGCTCATCATTCTCTGTTCTCTGTATCCGTAATTGCCTAAACGGGCTTGATTTTTAGGATAGATTTAAGCTCATAATAGGATAGAAATTTGTTTGAAATGGACTTATGTGTAGACTGCTTGGATTAATTTATGCCAGAATAAATACCTGAAATTATTGGATTATTATTGTTGGATTTGATTTAAGGGAAATTAAGATTTGATATCACAATATTCTTGTTCTGAGAATATTAAATTCATTATAGGATGAGTTCGAAATGGATTTAAAGAGAGTATATTTTTATCCGTTCCCAGTTCTCCCTCTCAAAAATGTTTCTACGAATATTTTCTCTTACCTCACTTCAAATTGGACTTGCTTTACCTAATAAATATTTAAATACGTCGGCACCCATATTAATGATTTCTTCACCAATCATTGGTTTACTATGAGCTATAGTCTTTCGAGAACTACTGTGAACACACACTTCTAAAATACCCCCCAACCCAACCCCCACCCCCCTTCTAAAATACAACATCTCGATACTGAATACCCTTGGGTCTTGTAGGGGACATAGAACAATCATATTTATATCGTTTCTGGTACCAGGCAGAGGAAATCGAAAGTCCCACTGATATTTTGGTACCCAATAAACTTGGAACGACCCTTAGTTTCACGATGGCTTTGGCATACCACCTAAATGTCAGGTAGAGACCGCCTTAGCGTGGAGTTGCTACAACCCAAAAAGTAGCAGAGGCGATGGGTAGCAGTCAACCCCTAATCAAAAGGGAGGATTAGCCCACACTTTGAATTATCGACATATCGGGTTTAATTTATTCGTTTACTGGGTATTCTTCGTGTGCTTGGAAAGTAACAGCATCAGAGATTAACATTGCGATGATATTGGCGCTCTATCATTCAGGCCATACGGTTCGGAAAAATCATAATGTAATTTATCACATTCAGCCCGATTATGGAAACTCCCCGGGAATTTACATTTGCCAGATAAAAATCCTTTAATTTTAAACAGACCGGGAGTAAAAAAAGCTGACTCCGAATAATGTAAAATGTCTCCCGATCTGTTTAGAGAAAAATATATTAATCTAAAAAACCCGGGAATTATCTCCCTGGGAGTTTTCATAATCGGGCTGAATATCATGGAATCAGGAGATTGAAATTCAATCCAAGGTACTTGGAAACACACACTATGATGAAATATGATGATCTGGTGTTCTCTTCTCTTCAAATTGTATTGGTCCTTGACATGGTCGGGATTATGGACGGATATTCGTAATAGGAATTCTTGGAGAAAGTGATGCCTGGTCAGGCTGAATTGAGTATTTCATAGTCATGGTAATTTCATTAGAATAACGATCCAAAACATTTGTCAGGGTGTGTAGTCAATGATTGGCTAGTGAAGGAAGGATCCCGAATGACATCATTTTATGAGTGGTCCATAGACAAAAACAAATCTCTAGGAAATGGTGAATACAAAATAAACCGAGGGCAAGATAAATCCAAATTTGTTGAAGCATTTTCTGCAAACATATCAAGTTATTCATTCTCATACGATACATTTCATAATTATAACTTTTGACGTTTTTTTTTCTTAATATTTAATTGTCGTCCAATTTGTCTTGTCCGCTACTGTAAATCCTCCCAAAGACACCCTCGTTTCCCTCCCGCTATCCACAACAGACCCTTTTTGTTGTTGCTGTTGTGCTGAGGACTATGTAATTAATATTTCCTCACCTAACACACCTCTCTCGTAAATAGTATGTAGTTTTCGTCGGCAACTGAACGCAAAACAAACTGACTGAAAAGACCAGACAAAACAACGAAATAAGTTTGATTTATGGTCAATTGTCAAATTATCCTTGATAAGTCATTAATATTTTGGTGTGTATTAAATTATTTTGTGGTTAGACAAAGTGTCCGTCCGTCTGGCAGCTTTAAAGAAGGTGTCGTTTGGTGTTAGCATGAAAGTGAGACTTTCCGAGTTTGAATCTTGTAGATGCATTTCATTTCATTCCGGCCTGTTGGTGGTGGTTGGTGTTGTGATGCATAATTGTGTTGCCGTCGTCCGTCTGTCGTTTGGAGTTTTTTCGAGTAAAAGTAATTCTTGGTTTTGGTCTGTTTTGGGTGGGGGCTACCATACATGTATTAACTTGTTGAGTTAAGAATTTGTCTGTCTGTCATTTGTTCATTTGTCGTTTTTGCTCATCTGTATGTTTGATATTTTTTTGTTTGTTTGTAAAATATATTTATGTTTGGTTGCTGTTCATCTTATGTTCAGTCAGCCAACCAGCCAGCCGGTCAGTCGTTCAGCTAGCCAGTCAGTCAGTCACCGTCACAGTCACTCACTGATGATTATCTTGTGATTATGTTTATTTTTATTGTTTTCCAGATTTTCTGATACATTTTGAGGTTTATGACGATGATATGCCGGTTGATGTTCGTTCAGGTCGTTGTTGCCCGTGATTGGTGTCTGGGGCTGGCCAGGAATGGAATGGAGTGGAGTTGGTTGGTCTGCATATTTGTCTCTTTTTTTTGTTTTTGGATACATGTCCGTCTTTCTGGGTATGTCTGTACTGTAAACATATGTAATGTGATATTTAGTCAAACGCGTCTCCTCATTCGGTCATTTGTGTGTTCACCCTCTGATTCATGTTTGATTTTTGTTTATTTGAACAGAAATGTTCAGAGTTCTGTAAAACCAGTTGAATGTTATTCGATGTTCGCTTTCGTCAGATACTCGTAAATTATTTGAACTGTCGGTTCTGTCGAATATAAAGAGGATATACGGGGGTTATATGTCTTTCAAAGTGTGAATATTTAATTACAATGAGCTTTTGAAGATTTTCATAATTATCATTGTTGTAGTCCATTTCAATCTGATTTGCATAAATTATTACACAAGTCAATCGAATACTGAATCCTTTTAAAGTTTATTATCGCATCAATCGGCTTGTAATCGATATGGACAGAAATATAACAGTTCCCTGGCGGTTTTTCTCCGGAAGGGTTTGGTAACAAACAAACTACAGTCATATTCTATAAAGAAAAAATTTCCAGCAACAAAATTGTTCGTAAAATTTGAATGTAGTTTTAGTTTCGGGAGCCACTCATAAAAAGAGACTTAATTGGATTCCTTAAAAAAAACGTTCGAACCAATGCAGAAGCCACCTGCAAGATATCATCGGAACGCAGTGGGTACATTTCTTCTAATTTATTATTTTCTAACTAGTAAGTTGTAATGCGCCTATGGCGCCCGTTAATTTGCTTGAGAAAGTATTTGATACTTAATTTTAAAAATTTTGTAAAAAATATTTTGAGAAAACTATTTTGTAAAAAAAAATTTCGAAAAAAAATAAAATTTGTGGAAAAAAAATTTTGGTTGAAAAAAAAAAATTTTGTTGAAAAAAAAAAATTTTGTGGAAAAAAAAAAATTTTGTTGAAAAAAAAAATTTTTGTTGAAAAAAAAAATTTTTGTGGAAAAAAAAAATTTTTGTTGAAAAAAAAATGTTTGCTGAAAAAACAAATTTTTGTTGAAAAAAAAAATTTTCTTGAAAAAAAAAAATTTGTGGAAAAAAAAAATTTGGAAAAAAAAAATTTTGGTAAAAAAAAATATGGGGAAAACACAATTTCTGTACAAAAAAAAATATTTTTTTTTTATTATTATTATTTATAGAAAATTATAGAATGCCTATTTAAATTCCTACGTACTGCGTGACAGAGTCAGTGAATCAGTGAATCAGTGTATCAGTGAATCAGTGTCGAGGGTAAATATATATTAAGATGTCTTGGTTTGCCCCTAATCACTGATGCCATATAAAGCATTGCCCAAATAACATTTAAGAATTACAAATATTTGTGGATTGTGACATTTTGTCTATTTTATTTACTAGCATTTTTTTTTAGCTTCCTTGTAGGCACCTTAATGAATTGGTTTCTGATCATAATGATTTTAGGGAGACATTTTTTAATATTTTCTGTTTAGATTTTTTTTACATATTTTGATGAAATTGCGGACAAAATTTCCAGTCCCTTAGGTGTCCGCTTATGAGAGAAGAACACAAGAGGACAAAAGCGGATTGGTACTGAACAAGTATCCGTTTATGAGAGGTGTCCGCTTAAGTGAGGTGTCCGCAAGGAGAGAGTACACTGTATTTTTAAAATCTATCCAATGTTATCTACAAGCGGTTTTTTTTAAATCAAAAACATTTACTAGATCATAAGTTACAGTCTTTTGACTGATGGAATTGTATTCTGGACCTTTCTGGCCGTGACATTTTTCCACGATGCCGCCACATTATTCCAATAAATCGTTTTGTATGACACTGAGTCTAGCTGAGTTTTGCTCTTGATTGTTCCGTGTGTTAAAGGACAACAGCAAAATATTCTTGAACTTTTCGTATCCTCTCACCCTGAAAAGTATGAGGTTAAAACTCTTGAACCTCTTGATAACTCGGATCGTTGCTCCATTTCAGCATTCTTTTCCGTTCTCCGATCTTCGATTCACTTGTAAACCAGTCACAAACCGGACAATGTATACAAACGAAAGGGCACGTTGGGGAGAGCACAACAATTTCTATCAGCAATATAAATGGAAATTATATTTCCTAGACAATAATGTCGATGCTGCTGCGGAAATGGTCGACAAAATTATACTTATGTCTTCCCTCGGCTAAAACCTCAAAGAATTGTTGGTTTAATCAGATAAGCAAAGAAGATGTCAGATCTAAAGAGGAATCGTTCAGAAATTGGCGCTTAAATAAAAATTGCAATACTGAGCTGAAAGTTGAGGCTACAAATCCTGCGAATTACCGTCCAATATGTTGCGCTCTCGAAGGTCATGGAGAGCATGATTAACCACCATCTTGTTAAGTATTTAGAGTCTAACGGCCTTTTAAATGATCGACAGCATGGCTGCAGTAGAAATCGATCTACTGAAGACCTGATGGCGTGGCTTTCGGAACGATGGAGTCGATGTATTCACGCCGTTGGTGAAAGCAAGGTCGTGGCCCTGGATATTTCCAAGGCGTTAGATAGGCTCTGGCACGGAACACTTGTATCAAAACTTATTGCATTTGGTGTCGGTAATATCTTCTCTCGATTCATACCGACTTTTCTCAGGGATCGCTCTATACGAGTTGTTATAGATGGGGTCTTATCCAACTAGCATAGGCTGACCGCAAGAGTGTCACAAGGTTCTGTCCTCTCTCCTTCTCTATTTCTTTTTTTCATTGACCACCTGTTGGGGCAGACAGTGTACCTAATCTACTCCTTTGCGGATGACAGCAACCTCTGTCATTCGTACTCATTTGAACATCGTCCAAGTCCTCTGGCGATCGAGGACAAAATGCATAAGCAAATGCACTACTACAGAGCACGATCTACTTTCAATTTTGAAAAACCTTACGAATTATTTGCAAATTGTTCCTGAACATTTGAATGCATATTATGTCGGCGTCGACCAAAATTAAAAGCCGTATGTGTTTTTTGTTAAGCACTATGCCCCGACAATGGGTCCCTAAATACGTTTCCGAACATCGGTCTCATCCATTTATATAAAGAACCACTTCCGAAATGAGGAAGCAACCAAATTGACCCACCTTTTTGGATTTACTCTTTGTTACGAGTATTTATGTTACTCGAATGAAAACTAATTTTTATCAGTATCTTCTTTGATTTTTGGATTTTCTCGGGGCAAACAGAACATCGCAAATAAGACTAAAATCAGAACTACTGAAAGTTGACAGATTAACCCTAACCTCGACTGTATGACTAGATAATTATCGATCACCAAGACTAATATTTTATCAGGAATATCTATCGAGAGTTAGTCGAAAGCGCTGCTACTATCAACTCACTGAAAACTTGCAGATGTGTAAGAAATTGTCTATAATGTCATCACTGTAAAATTAAATTCGAAATGCTTTTGAATTATAAACTTGAAACTCTGAATTATAAAAACGACAAATCAATATTTTTGCTAATGCGAGTTTTTGCTGGCAAACTAATTATTTTACACTTGGGGGAGGACAGATAGTTTGCCAGAAACCACACACATGTCCTATATACTCATGTATATATGAATACAGTAAAACCTCCGTAGAAAAGTTCGACTTACGAAGACTTTGAGTTATGCAATTACTTATAAAACTCACATTAATGGAGTTGGTCTCCTTAATTGCCACTAGAAGTGCTTGGACTTAAAGAAAATGCAACTTATAGAACTTCGAGTTGTGGAAGTTTCACTGTCACCCTACTCGTACGTTGTCTCCGTAATTGTCTAACCACAGGTTACCCAGTGTAACCTTTACACATTAGAACAAAATCCGTTTAGCACTAACATTTATCGCATTTGAATAAATTAATGAATAGTCGTATCTCATTTCTCTTAGCATTAGTGGTGGTGGTGAACTATTGAATACACTCGTGCCGTTGTTATTCTTCGTCTTTTTTTTCCAATTTGTGGTTGTCAGATTTTCGTTAGTTTGAAATGCATGCAAAAATTGCATGTCAATCATTCAATAATTATTCCGTATTGTTGTTCATGTTGAACACGGCACAAAACACAAATTGCATCAATTCGAATTTCATACAAAAGCCATTGAAATCGGCGGAATGTATTTACAAGTACGATATTATATACCTATAGGGGGGGATTTTGTTTTCTTCAGCTTTGACTTTCATATAATGCCGCAATTTGATAAATTATTTGAATATATTAGTTATGCCAATCAATTAGATATTCGCGTGTGTGTGTGTGTGTCCGTATGGAGTGATGTCTGTAAGTATGACTTTATACATTGGCCGGGTATTGTGCATTGTGAATAAATTCATACGGTGGTTTACAGTACAATAACATCAATTGGATATTTATTTCTCTACACAGTCGTTTACCTGCAAATTGTTACTAGAGAGACCAGAAATGGTATCGCAGTGCATGCCGGCCTTTACAATGTCGCCAGTCTGTTGGTATGCATTTCATAACTTTCCGCAGAAGTCACAGAGGGACAAGAAGACGGGGGAAAAAACACATTTCCAATCACTGCGCATGCAGGAGTGTGTTGGACATGAAATGCCTTCAGAAAGACCTCACACACATTTACTCACTCACGCACGCACGCGCATTTGGAGTCACAGACATATTTATAAGCATATGATTGTTTATGATGTTCTCCTTCATGGGAGACCCCCCAAACGATTATGGCAAATGTCTGGTTGCCACAACTGGCACAGCAGTGCACAAAATTATGGCACTGATTGTTCGCACAAAAAAAAAAAAACTTTTCTAAACTATTTCAAAAGAAGTTGTTGGCATCGGATACAAACTGCAGTGAATATATAGGGTTCCCCAACAAGAGGTGTTGTTTTGGTATTCAAAGAAATATTAAATTTTTTGATATAAATGATCGAATGTTTGTTTCAAAATAAAGAGGAAGGAATGCCGTTAATAATGAAAAACAACATCAGCCAAATGGCCACCACGACCACGCTTCCAGGACCATATCCTTTCATGAAATCGCAAATTGGCTGCCCTATGTCCTCGATAGCCTCACGAATTCTATCTTTGAGACCTTATTGACCTTATTTGACCTTATCTTTCATGTGGCCGCAAACGAAGAAGTCTCAAGGTGTTAAATCACAAGATCTCGGTTGCCAATTTTGATCACCTCTGCGAGAGATAATACGCTCCGGAAACTTTTTAGTTTTGCGGACTGTGACTGCAAGATTTTCACCATTTTTGTAGTGAAATTTAATAATTTCAATGCGTTGTTGAAGCGTGTATACATTTTTAGTAATGGCGTAGTTTCTACTTGTCAAATGTCAAAGAATAAAAGCTTCAAAACTGACAGCTACCGAAGTACCGGGTGATTCAAAATAACACCTCTTGTTGGAAAACGTTGTAGAAACCTGTAATGACGGATGTTGGCACCACACACCATTATGTTCCCAAGATATATTATGCGGGTTGGGATATAAAAGTCCAAAAAGAAATGTAAAGCAGGGCGTGGACACACGCCACTCTAGCGGCATGGGATATAAACTGTAGGCCCCACAAAGTGAATATACATACAGGGTTACCATAAAGATTTTTTGGAAAGGAGGACATTTGTGGCAATAAAGGAGGACATTTGGGTTATTTACAAAGAGCCAATGAAACCTTCGGAGGACAAATTTAAAAAGACAAAAAGTAACAGAAATTTAAAATTATAATGTTTATTAAGGTTAACAGGTTGACGAGTCCATGTGTGCATTTTTTGCAGCAACGACTCTTAAACACAATTAGAAAATCAATGATTTTTTTTAAAAATGAGTTTTCGGCTGCGATGAACTATGTAAACACTAAAATAATAATAAATGTTTGACAGGTGGTAGGTAGTGTTGAAAAATATTGGGTGTTTGCTACCCAAATAGTAAACAGTAACCACACATTTTAATCGTAGCGCTGAACATAATGAGGACGACAGCGACGGCATCAATACTTATAATTTACAAACTAATAAATTTCACTGTTAAACTATCAAACACTGATTATTTTGACAATAAAAATAAATTTGAATCTGCAACAAAAGGAGGACAAATTCCATTTTTTTTTGAAAAAGGAGGGAGGACGTTAGGACAGTGTTAAAAAAGGAGGACATGTCCTCCGAAAGGGGGACATATGGTAACCCTGTATACAAACCTGCAATGTTGGCACCACACAGCTCACCAATTTAAATAAAGGTACCTTATGTTCCCTAGTAAAATGTTTGCGGGTTAAAATCAAAAAAATCCATAAAGAAATGTAGAGCAGGGCTTGGTTACACACCACTCTAGCGTTCGGAAATATATGACGAAATGTAAGCCCCAAGATTATGTCTACCTAGAATCAGTGGGTTCGGGTAGGAATACGATAGCCTCGAGCACCTTATAGAATCACCTTAAGAATTACTACATGTTTTTTCAAAATGGTACAAAAATCCAACAATGAATTAAAAAAAATCCTTAGCTAACAATTCAAAACCCAGCTAGGGTTCTCTTCTACCATCATAAGCTTTCAGAGTTTGGGGGGTCTCAATTGGTTCACGATTTTGAAGTTGGAAAATCTGCTACTGTGTAATATCTCCTCTTGGTCCATTGAGGACCATTTATCCTAACACAGAAAAAAATACGGGCCAAAAATATTCAATTACTGTCGTAATTGAAATTAAGCTTGGATATCAATTAATGTTGTAATTGAACTTAGAAATTCTTGGCGAAATCCATGTAAAAAATAGTAAAAAAATCAATTACTTATTTAAAATTTGAGTAATTGAATTCACAACTTTTGTAATTGGAAGAAAACCAATTAAAAAAGTAGTTGAATTGACGAATTCCATACAAACTTCGTAATTGATTTCAAAAATATGTTTTTTCTGTGTAACCTAACCTGTTATAACAGTTTCGATGATCGATTAATTCAAAAATCGTACAAATCTCAGGATTACACCAGAAGTGGAAACATTGGGGTGCAACTCCAATTACAACAAACTATTCTAATGCATCAATGATGGCCCATTTCATACAGAGATCGTCTCAATGGTGCCAGATGAACCCGCACTGGAATTTTCTCCACCACTGTACGCTCTTCTAAAGTCGTCCCCCTTTAAGTCAACCATGAGGAAAATGTTCATAGATCTTTGGCTTAAACTAGACGCGCCTTGTGCAATGAACATGATTTTAATTGCAATATACAAAAAAAAAAAAAAAAAAAAAAAATAAGAAACAAACAAACAAAACAAGAAATGAATAAAAACACATAACACAAATAAAACCAAAGCTAGTAGACGGACGGATATGTGGTGGAATGAAACTTGAAGAAAATCTTAAATATGTCTGCAAACACGTTTCGCAACAGCGACGACGACAACAATGAAGCAGCAACACGAAGGCAGCAACATCACTGGGGACCAGCAACATTAGAGGTAACATGCCTGTGTCTCTCTCCCTCGTTGATCCGGGTGAATACAATTCTTCATGTTTGTATGCCACCTAGAATGTCACCTTTGTTACAACATTTTAAGCAACAACAACAACAACGACATTTTACTCAGCAACAGGACATGGACAACAGCAACAGCAACCTCAACAACGTACCACAAAAGCATCTTGTTTTGTATTCATACGTATTCGTCGTATCCCTATGTTGCTACATAAGTTCTTGTGACTGCCGCTGTTGTTGTGGTTGTTGTTGTTGCTGCTGCTGCTGTGAGGCCATATATAAGAGAAAATTAAAAGGAAATAAATAACAAAATACTATGAACTTCTTTGCCACCCCTGAACAACAGCATTGCAAGTTCCATGCGAGTAGAAGCGGCAGAAGTGCGCATGTGTGTGGTTTTGGGACCAATGTTTGTCACAATCTCGTAATGTACGCTCGCCTGACACATGGTAAACAAATAAGCCATTTTTGGCGCAACAGCAACAATAAACTTTAACGAGTCCAGTTTTTATTCGTTTTTTTTTTTGTTTATTGTTGACCCACGGCTGTTGCCAGGATGAGTTGCAGAGAGTTGGCATTTGTATTTCATGTTCCGAATGTGTAGGTGTGAATTCGTTACAAGGCGAGGAGGCTAATAGTTATGGTTCTCGGTTCTCATGGTGTTGTGGATGTCCTGTGTATGACTAGTTGTGGAAGTCTTATTTTGGAGAGCCGGGTTTCATAATTTCTATTGTTGTGGAGGACCAGTTTTTTTCCCTGGCAAATGCGATCAAATTAATGAAAATAATAATGGGCCAACCTAAGCCCATTAGAAAAGACACCATGTATGACAACTCGTATAGGGCCGACTTCTAAGAAATCTCGATATGACGGTATTACCGATCCACCGTCTTATAAAAACCACATAGATCTGGCATCATTTCTATTTCCATCGAATTCAATCTCCTCACATTTATGTCTTTCCATCTCATTTTTCTTTCTTCGGAATATACGATTTTCCTCCATTCTCTCGGTATCGCTCCAACACAGCTTGCGTTGCCATCGGCGCGAGTGTCGCCCTATATGCAACGATCTTAACTATACTGGCGGCTTTACACTCCTCATCATACCATTGGTTCCTTTCAAGCCGCTTTCGGTAACCAATTTCATCTTCGGCGACCTGGAGTTGTGTATGTGTTGCCATTGTTATCTGATATCATCGGGAGGGGTAAGGTTTAGCAGGAGGAGGTGAGATATTGTCAGGAGATGTCTGATTTGTTTAGGAGACGATTTAAGGAAATGTTATCAGTTGTATTTTAACCAGGATCGATTTAGTCGTCTTTATCTAAGTTTTCCGAACCACAACTACTGAATTATACTGCAGACAGCACATGATTTCCTTGTGTAGACCGAATGGTTCATTTCAAACTATGATCTGGAAGAGGGTCTCTACATACCCATCTAATTAGGAAAAATATTTTTATGGGAGATACAAAAAGGGTTCGAAGCTTCCACACACAGAAAGAAAAATGACATTCTAAATTCAAGCCGAATATTCTTAATTTGAACTAAAATCGTACTTAGAAATATAAGTACGATTCGTACTTAGTTATACTTAAAACAAGTATCAATGGGATAGTTTTAAAATCATGTACGAAAATTCATATAATAACAACAAAATACTTGATTTATTTAAACAAAGATTTGCTTGGTTTACTGCTTGTCGTTTTTCGGACTGTGCGCTAGTAAACAGTAGTTCTCGATTAAATACAGAAGACTATAGCACATAATAAACCAATGATTGGAGAAGAAATCATTGAAATTGGGTGCCGATGTATTAAAATATTTATTAGAAAAAGTAAGTCCAATTTGAAGTGACGTAAGGGGAAAAATTCGTAGAACTATTTTTGAGAGAGAAAACTGAGGCTGGATAAAAATTTACTCTCTTTCAATCTATTTCGAACTCATCCCACTATGAATTTAATATTCTCAGAACAGGAGTATTGTGATAACAATTTAATATAAATTTTCCTTAAATCAATCCCAGTTTCCGATAATTTCATGTATTTATTCGGGCTTAATATAATCCACATAAGTCTACACATAAGTCGATTTAAAACTAATTTCTATCCTATTAGGAATGTATAAAGGGTTTTCCGACAAGAGTTGTTATTTTGAATCAACCGGTATTTCGGTAGCTGTCAATTTTGAGTCTTTTATTCTTTGACATTTGATAAGTAGAAACTACGCTATTACTAAAAATGGAACGATACACGCTTCAACAACGCATTGAAATTATTAAAATTCACTACAAAAATGGTGAAAATCTTCAAGTCACAGTTCGCAAAACTAAAGTATTTTTGGATCGTTGTGAAGCAGCTTGTTGGACCGCAATGCAGAAATTGTTGAAAAAATTCGAGCTATTTGGAGAAGTTGGTGATGTGAAGAATAAATCCCGTGCACGTCGCTCAAGAACAACTGAGAATATTGCTGCTGTAGTCCAAAGGGTTGAAGAAAATCCAGGTTTGTCCATTCCTCGTGGTTCCTTGGAAATGGGCATTAGGGTGGAGTGAAATTCAAAAAAAAAAGTTAACCTCGGAAAGAGATGTAGTCTGGGGTCCTAATGAGGGGAAAAATAAAGAAAAAAAATTTAAAAAATGTTTAGGGGTCGCGCCACTCCCTTGAAATTTGGAAATTATCGCTATTTTGGCGTTGATTTTAGAAAAATCCTAAAAATTAACGACTTAATAAATGTTTGCAATAGCGTAAACAATGAAATAAGGGCATGAAAACATTTAAAAAAAATTTTCTCATTGTTCAAAAATTTCAAAAAGTAAAATAAGTCAAATCGTCCCTTCTTCAGAAAATTGACTGAACAATGAAATCGCCACCAAAGCTACAAATATTAGTCGATTATCCTCATATTTGCCTCAAATACTTTTGTTTGGGCACTGAACAAGCTTAAACTTTTAAATTTCGAATAAGTTAAGTCGTTAATTTTTAGGATTTTTCTAAAATCAACGCCAAAATAGCGATAATTTCCAAATTTCGAGGGAGTGGCGCGACCCCTAAAAATTTTTTTAAAATTTTTTTCTTTATTTTATCCCCTCATTAGGACCCCAGACTACATCTCTTTCCGAGGTTAACTTTTTCAAATTAAAAAAAAAACACGTTTTCACTCCACCCTATTGGGCATTCCACAAACGTCATTACACCGTATTTTGCATAAAGAATTGGGTCTTACGGCGTATAAAGTTCTGTTAACACAAGAACTCAAGCCGGCCGATCATCAATTTCATGAAAAGGATAAACCGGTGGTGGCCATTTGGCTGATGTTGTTTTTCATTATCAACGGCATACCTTCCTCTTTATTATTACATAAATATCCGATCATTTATCTCAAAAAAATCAATTTTTCTTTGAATACCAAAATGACACCTCTTTCGGGCTCAATTAAGGATAAAATTACCAGTTTGGTATTTCAGCTTGGTTTAAGAACAAACCGTACTTACCATACTTTTGACATCGCTGTGGCTTAATTCAAGTACGGATTACTTATTTTTTTTTTTTTTGTATCAGTGCACTGAAACCGTTGACCGTTATGGTTGATTTGACGAGCGACTAAACTTGATCATTGCGTGAAATCATATTCAAGGACCAATAATATTAAAATACCAATACATTTTACTAGTGTATTAAAATTCAATGTTTTCAAAATTCATTGTTCATGAAACATGAGATTTGGGCCAAAATTGATACTTGGTGATGTTGCAAATGCGTTGACTTCGAATGTCGCATACTACAAATTAAACCAGGAACCTGCATTATTTTTAGTCCAAAATATATAATTTCTTAGAATAAACACATGGGACTATGCAAACTCTGTATAATATTGTGTCATTGAACTCTGCCGATTCATACTAATGACCATTTATCAAGTCAAGATTTAATTTTCTCAAAATAAATCATGTTGGCTGTCGTACAATTCAAATTATGACCGACTCTCAGCCGGCCAGCAAACCAGTGAAAGTAAATGTGGAGGTTGAATTAAAAATGCATAAAATATTACATTTACAATACACATGTTGTAAACTCCTTTATATGTGAATGAAATGTATACCTACAATATATAAACGTATGTATGTGTGTATATGTGTTACATATTCATCTGGAGTATAAGTACTTACCAATTAATTACCATTTCTCCACCCGGAACCTGTTGCATCTCAGAAAAACCACCAACACATGCAACTCAAGCTATCGCCAGCATCTTTACTAGAGTAAATCATTGTTATTATCATTGACTTTGTTGTTGTTCTTGTTCCTGCTGCACACACACACACACACATATATTCATAGCCGGAAAGAGAAAAGTTACCTCCGATGTCTACCGAATACCGACAAACATATGGGTATATCGGAGAGGTGTATGTGTGTGCGTGTGAAAGTGCATTCACTTTATTACACACACACACATACATGCACATTCACATAAATACTCGTATGCAAATAAAAGTTAAATATGCAACTGAAGGTTACTACGAGTACAACGACGAACGTCTGTGTTTTTGAACAGGTTGAAGTTGTTGTTCTTGATGGTGATGCTAGGTGCTGTTGTTGTTGCTATTAACAAGTTTACTCATTACACCACTCACTCATGCTCTGCACTCTCTGTGTGGTGTAAAAAAGGAAACACGAATACATTCGCACACATGTAAAATTAAAAATCTCACTTTTACACACATTCATCCTGCCAGACAGACGGCAAATTGTGATGATGAATGCCATAAATCACACAAACAAATACGAGTGGTGCTCCGCATATGTTTGGTCGTGACGTCGTATGCAAAACGAAGAGATGTAAACAAAACATATTCGTCATGTTCGTCATCATCGGCTTCGTTCGCCACATCAACATCATCATGTTGTTGCTATTGTAAATGTTTTTACTTTTGAAGGACATTACACCGGAGACAACCGCCGGACGGTTTCAATGAATGAATGAATATAAAGGATGTACAAAAAAGCACACACACACACATGAAACATACATACACATGAATCTGGAGTAAAACCTAAAGAATTTGCATATGAACAGCAAAAGGAATGTCTGTCTATGTGTCAAACAAACAAACAAAAAAGAAACGAGTGAGAACGCAACCAACACAAATATTTACTCTCAATATGTCTATGTTTGTCACAGGTCTCCCCGAAAAAACCCCATTGGAAGGAAGAGAGAGAGCGCGAAAAATAAAGCAAGGGTAGGCAAAGAAAGAGAGAGAGAGTCCACCACCCCCCCACCCGTGGACCATAATTAAACAAACAACAAGAATTGTACACCAAAAATTTAATAATAGAAAACATTTCCAACAAAAGTAAACAAAAACTGTTCATACATTTTGAAAACTAATCAACAAAATTCGCTGAAATTATCCACAACTTTAAAGCCACTCAATCGTTCTGGTTAAGGCTAACCCACTCGAATTTCAAATACCCGAAGAAAAAGCCTTAAAGTGACACCATAGACAATGGCAACAACAACAACTACCACACAACACATCAACAACTCTTCTTTCTGCCCGGCCACCCGATGCCGCCGTCGTCGGCCTCCACCACACTTCATCTCACACAAAAACAACGACACGAAACGAACCACAAATACGCGACACCATAAATTTCTAATTGCGAGACAATCTCGAACAAAAAAAAAATTTTGTCACCTTTTTTTCGTCATAGAAAGATTTTGCAAAACGGATTTGTTTCGTTCACCGTACACTTTTTCCATTGAATTCTACGCGAAAATTTACCGTTTTCACATTTCACTCCGTTTCACTGGGATTAGGAACCATTTTTTAAAGGGATTTGTGGAAAAATTCTATTTTTTTGATAAATTATTAGAAAAAATATCACAAATTTCGTTCGATTTGGTCAAAAGTCAAAAAAACTCTCACTCGCGTTGCGTGACGTTTGTGTCAAAGTAGTGGAGGAAACAACAACATTTGGTGAATTCCTAAAAAACACACACACACACTCGCACACTCACACAACACTAGAGAGGGGACAACGACAAAACAACAGCAAAAACGAATGACAAGCGCAACGAAAACGCGGTGACAACAAACACAACACTCTATCGCCGATTCACACATACACACACACATCGACGACAAAAGGCATCAGTACTCCCGTTGATGGGACCACACAAAGGATGCTGCTGCTCATCATCATCACATGGTGAAAACTAACAGCATCTATAACTCCCCACCAAACAAAAAAAAAATAGGGAAAAAACATCAGCTGAAATCCGAGTCTGCAAAATATTTGCGCGTCTGTCTCTTTTGTCGTGAGATTTCATCATCATATTGAAGCCCTGTTGGCAAATGTCAAAACTTGTAGACACCAACTTGTCAAATAACACTTGCTCTCTAATCAAACAATCAGAGCGCGCTCTCTCTCTCCCGCTCTCGTTAACTATCCACCAGTATTTTGTCGTCAGATTCCTTAACATTTGATTTTCAACACCCTTTTGTTGTCATTTCATATTTTAACATGATTCGGGATTATGTCTTAACAGTCAATCTCTGACAGTTGCGTATCAAAATGTGACTTTATGCGGCACATCATATCCGTTCATTTGTTTACATGGCCAACAAGTGTAAAGTTGGCAGCATGATAAGCTTTTCTAAAGCATCCCTTTGGTGCATCCATTTGGGAAACTGTAAAGGAAAGCTCTTGAATAGTTTATGTTTTGTGATACCCTACGGTAAGCTTTGTGTTGGGTTATTTAACTTTAATGCTGGAGTTGGGACAGTTACGCCCATTAACATTTAATGAAATCGGTAGTGACGATGAAAATGTTAATTTGTTTAAATTTGTAAAAATGTGGAAGATGTAAGTAACTCAGTATTCGGAATGAAATTCTATTGTATTAAATGTCAATGTTCTAGGAAAAGATTAAGTTGCTGTAACTACTGCTACCTATATTTAAAATCAATTCGTTTCAAATATACGTGTTTTTTTTAGATTTGACTACACTTTTGCCTCGGACTCATGTCGTCCGAAAACACCTCGAAAGGAATAGGTGTATTTTCAGTGAATTATTGTTTTGGACCCTGCGACACATATCCAGCATTTACATTCAACTAATGCTTTCGATCAGGTGAAATTTAATAATCCCTGTAAAAAAATTGGATGGAAAAGGTTCAACATCTGACGTAACACAGGAAAACATAGGTTCAAGATTTATTATTTTTTTTTTTTGGGAAGAGAACTGGAAATTCTATTTATAATTTGCGATCATATGTATTGAAGAGATCTGGACCATAAATAAAAATGGTATCCACGTATTGTGAGTTTTTTCGATTACCAATCACAATTGTTTCCCGCCATTCTACTAAACTGTCGTGTATCATGTAGTGGTTTCTTTTTGAGTTATATGTTACATTAACTGTGACAGATCGTTGTCGAACGAACTCTTGATATATCATGTCTATGGAACGTTGCAAATTCAGTACTGTCTAGCACTAACTGTTCTTTTATTGTAAAGTAGTTTTGGGCGAAATGACGAGAATGTGTCTGTACTCAGTGATAAAACATCTACTCGCCATTGATCTCTACATTTCACATGTCAGCCTGATGCGAAAATAAATAAAAAAAACAATTTGCATTATTCACTTACAAGGTCCAATTAACTCATCCATTGAAGGCACATGACTATTCGCTGAGAGATTTTGAAAAGTAGTCCTCTCTGCGGAAGCGGTTTGTGAACAATCCAATAGCAACTGAGGCCCTTATGGCGAATATCGAGAAAGCCATTTGAATAAATTTGAGTTTTGTTAATTTTTTTTTGGAATTTTATATTTAAATGATATATGATATGATTTATATTTATTTGATATTCATTATTATAATTTTATTGATAATTATCAATAAAATAGAAAAGATGACCACATACATTTCAGGATCAGTGTTATCAATAAGTGATCCATAATCTATAATCTGACATTTTAGAACAAAATGGGTAGAAATCGTCTGTGAGAACCACAAATTATTTTTTAATATTGAAATTGGTAATTTATAAAAATTAGGTCGATATTTAGTTTAATAAAGTCATAGTTGTACTTATTTCTTTTAACATTTGGTCAATTTGTAATTGATTTTCTAATCAAATCCGAAATGGCAGAATGAAAACACGGTTTATGATATTTGTGGCCTTCAAATTCGGTTGAGAACAATAGTCATGTTTCCGCCGTCGTTTCACCTTTGAAAATGCCAGCGATTTTACGAGTTCGATATAATTCTCGAAATACATACATGCAAAAGCGGACGGTTTTAAAATTACTAGCGTCTAAACAAAACATGAGCCAAGTTCAAGTTTTTTTTATTTAATTTCATCGCGAATTGATAGTCTATTTTGATAAAAAGTAAAAATAAAAAATAGATTTCAATTTTATAATTATTTGGTAAATAACTTATTTAAAATGTTTCATTCTGCAATGCAAGCGATAGGTATGCCAGTCATAGTCTATCTTACAGTGTGTGTGTTAGGACTGCAAAATTAAAAGCGAATAATTTGGAAATTCCCATGACAATGTTTTCTTATTTTTATGAAAAAAACCATCTTAAAAATTTTTGCTTTAGGTTAGTGCTTTAGGTTAGCCCTTCGATCATCAGTTGTGCCAATTTATATTGCAGTTATTTGTAACTTACATTAATTTATGTGACACATTGTAGTTCTTGTTTAACATAAAACAAATCCTTAACATAACTTCTGATCTACCTAACATTTTACCACTCAACATCCGAAATGTTATTTAACATAGCGCCCTTAGCTCAAGTGCACATACAACATAACATAAACAAAACTGTCACCCACCACCAAAAAACACAGTAAACATTTCCGGTAAACAAACAATACTTAACAGAACTCCACTTTGTCGGAGAGCTTTTGCTCTCTCTCTCACGGTAGGCGATATGATGCTGTTGCCCTGCAGCTTCCTTGTCAATCGTTTTATTTGCTGTCTCCTGTCTCTATTGATTTTTCCCACTTAAAATTTGTGACAAGTGTCAAAACAGTTGTTGTTTGTCTCTCATTACCTTTGTTTTTTCTTTCTTGTTACGATGAGTTGTCAATTTTCTTCTTTGCGCTCAGTGGAAGTGTGTTGTTTGGGAGATTTGCATGCAAATTGGCAGAAAGTGCAGTGTTTTTATTTATTATTAATGTTGAGTTGTGAAATTCTAATTTGTTTTAATTAAATTATCAACAATTGTGTTGAGAAAAGTGCTTTTTTTATTCTGTTTAAGTTTTTTTGTTTGCATTCGTTCTAAAATTCATTGAATTCCTTGAAGATCGGTGTGACATTGTGTGCGCGTGTGTTTTTTCTTCTTCTTTATTTTGGACTTTTTGATTGACATTCTTCTTCGTTTGTTTTCGTTCGTTTTCCATTTGCTTTGTAAATCATCGAAGGTATTTATTTTTGGTTTTTACACGAGTTTTGTTGTTTATCTTTCGACCGTGATTTATAATTTCATTTGTTTTATTATCTTTTCTTTGCATGCATATTCGCCGTCATAATTTTGGGTTTTGCTTTGTTTTTATTCGCAAATAGAAAAGGTATGTGACATTTTTGGTTTCTTAAGTTTGTGTGTGCGTAGGTTTGTGTATGTACACTAAGGACGGTCGCAGCAGTAAAGTTCAGTTTTTTTTTGTCTCAAATCAGTTTTTTTTTGTCTCAAAAAGTAAATGCTCGGTGTCGGCATTATAACTGTAGGTCCTGGTCGTAGGCAAACTGATTTGAGAGAAGTTCTCAATTTGTTCACAGATATATCGTGGTAAATACGATATTGGCGAAACAGTTTAGTTATATGTATGTAGTTTGGGTATTTATTTCGACCGCCTTAATGCACATTTACACAAAGTCTATACACATTTGTTAGTTGTTTTGGTATTTTTTTTATATAAATTTGATTATAAGTACATACTTTTATTATTTATTTATTTTAAAGATAGTTTATTTCATTTTAAATTTCAATAATTAGTCAATTATATTTTAAAAACGATCACGATCGTTGTCTAGAAGTATTGATATTTTGAGTTTGAGTTTTATTTCTATTTTGTAATTTAAAGCCTGACTTCGAATTCGAGAAAATTACAAATATGCAAGTAGAACTACTTTCACGAGTTTACTTTTTAAATTCAAATTAACATTTTGAAAGGAAATTTATCATTTGATTACAAAAATATGTACTAGAGGGTCTAAAATTTATGGATTATGATAAATGAAATCTTGCAAATTTGGTGAAGATTTCCATGACATTTCGTCATAATTGTGCCGCTACCTAGTTTATTTAAATAAACCCTACCTTTTGGTTGAAAGTCGTTAAATCTAGTGTTCTTGTCAGCCAATTTGATTCAGAATTTTGTGAAATTATTCTTCTAGGAATTTCGATTGCAATAAATTGATTATTTCTTTGGTTGAGTGAGTTGTTGAAACCACAAAAATTAATATATTATCATCACGATCTAGAAATCTATTGACTTCAATCGCACTCCTAGCTGCCTTTTCAGAGAAAAATTACAGAAGGGTCCAAATAGTAACAGAAGTGGTAAAGACGTGGATTCTTCATATCGAAATATTGCAACTTTGTTTTGCTTACATTCTCTTAAAAATGAGCTTTGGTTTGGAAAATGATTTTTTTAACAAACTATCTGTTTTTCTTAATGAAATTGTCGACTGACTGACCTTTAACCTAAATGTCTGCGCCAACTGAAAAACATTTTGAGGCTTCAGAAGCAAATCCATACGGTCAATTCGACATGTGGTGGTTGTACAGGGTTCGCCAAATAACTTGTTTTTTTTTTGAAAATTCTATAAAAAAAACGGCTAAACTTCAGTTTATGGGGGACAACACAAAGACAAAACAAAAATATACAGTTCCCTTCGAAATGACCCCAAAATGACGAACATGAAATTTGGGGCTGGGAACGTGGGGGCATGGCATCCAAAAAATGACCCCGCCCACTTATTTCGACAATATTCGTACTCAAATGAAGGGAATTGTTCTCACGAGTTCGAAACTGTAATTATTGCTGTCCATGATGGGGTGGCGACTACTGGATATTTTCTCAAATTTCTTTTTTTACTTGAAAGTGCAATCCTTCCGGTTAATAATGGAAAATAATTTCATTAAAATGACTGCCTCGGCTGGCCTAACGACATCAGCTCTGTGGCTGATAATGCGATCTTCAAAAACAGGGCGCAAAACATCGAGTGTAGCTTTGGCTATGTGGCACGTAGCGCCGTCCTGTTGAAACCAAATGTTGCCAATATCCTCCTTTTCAGTTTTTGTAAACAAAAATTCGTTCAACATGGCCCGATAACGAAAACGAATTAAGCACTAGTTCAAAAAGAAACGTTAGATGGCGTACCCTTTAGATGGGCCGTATTGCGATAATTTTGGATGATAACACTCCACCACAGATGAATGTATGAACAAATAACCTGCATATTATTTTTGACTATAAAAAATTACAAAAAAAATTCTATGGAGTGAATTTTTTTTTAAAGATTTTAAATTTTGCGAGACGTATATTGTCCACTTAAAAATGAAATGTATGATTTCTTGGAAATTTTTTTTTTCAAAATGTATTACTAAATTATGATAAATCTTCGTTTATTGTACATTTGAATCCGAAGTACAGTTCTAGAGTTATTAACAAAGTTAAACCAGAAAAGTTGTTGTTTGGTTTTTTTTTTGTTATGGAAAACATCAAAAATTAAAAAAAAATTAATTTTCAGAATTTTATCATAAAACCTCATATGTTACAATTAAAATGTATTATAGATCATTAAAATCAAGTTTTTTTTTACGATTTAGAGAAATTTGTTGTTATATGTGATTTATAAAAAAAAGTGGAATGGGAGATTCCAGAAGGGCCCTAAAGTAAATTGTGAAAAAAAAAAAATCGAAAGTACTCCATAGATTTTGATAATCTATACCACACTTTTTTATTTTTTATTTATATATTTTATGTTGCATAGTGTAATACATTTTTTTTTGAAAAATGTGTTTTTAAGGATTTATCATGTTCATTAGAGTGACCGCAACTTATATGGGGCAAAAAAAATGTCGGAATCTTGTTCGTCTTAACCCCACAAAACGAATCCCCTTTCCAGATATTGGGATAGCCAAAATTTGAGCCCGATTAAAGGACGTTAACACGTGCCGCTCGTCGCTCAAAATTTGAAAAAAACGAATTTTTTGCCAAAAAGTTGACGTATTGAGCCATAACTCGAGAACGGTAAATAATAAAAACACGCACGATATCACAAAAGATAGCTTTTTTTGTTCTTCAAAATTTATGTTATGAACAAAATTGTTGTAACTCTGAGTCAAACCGAGTTACGGCAGCCTTTAGCTCCGAAAACGTGACCTGGTGCCACCAGGAGCATACTTCATATATTATGTTATTATGTGATACATTTTTAATTTTTTTTGGTATATTTTTGAGTTTAAAGTAGAAATGTAATAAAAACACAAGTAATACAGTTAAATTCAAGAACATTTTTATTTTAATATATAAAAATCAGGGATATATTCGATAATATTACATAGTTATCCAATTTATTCTAGAGCTTTTGTTAAAGTACTTTTTGAAACGTCGGGATACAATGCTCGGCATTTGCTTACAACTTGCAGGACATATTGCTTTTGTTCTTCATCTTTTGTCAGAACGTCGTTGAAGTCAGTTATTAATTTAATACCACGCTCAGCCATATCATTTACTACTTTTAATGTTTTGACAATTTTCAATCCTTCTTGGAAGTTATTATTTTGAGGCCAGGTGTTTGGATTTTGTCTAAGAAAATCTATTTTTATATTAAATCGGTCAAACAAATTAAACGTTTCTTTGGAAAGTAAATTAATTAATCCTCCATCAACCAACTCTTCTAACTTTTCTTTCCTAACTTTTGGATTTACAACCCTAGCTTGCTCTGATGGTTCATCTGTGCTACTGAGCAATTTATTAGCCATTAATAACTTTTCATCGTCTGTAATGGTGGGATCAAAGAACGACAATCCAACCAACTCCGTATTCAAATACCACAAATGATTCGAAAATTTAGTGAGTGCTATTTCTGCGATGTCGTTGTCACATTCTTTATAGTCTAATAGACTAAGCAAAATGTCTAAATCTTGCTTTGGCGCTAGATGAGCTTTTGGAGCATTGAACCAAGCTTTACAGTAAATTTTAACTAGAAAAACAGCAATAGCACTTACAGAACTTTCTTCTCCTCTAGACATCTTAAATTGGCGCCGAAAAATAAATATTTTAAAGCAGTAAATAGCCTTTGCCATCCATCTAGCGTGATGAATGGCGCCTGGAGTTCTAAAACCCACAACATTGCCGTCTAGTGATCCTACAAATACGAGAACCAACTGCAACAGCTCCTTGTAGTCATCTCTTGGATGGTTCTCAGTTAATTTATTTTTGAATTCAGCAGTAACATGTGCAATTAATTCTGGAGGTAGCTGCTTTTGTATTAGATTGTCACTAATACCTGTGTCATATTTTTGTTTGTCTATCTTGGGCCACGCAAGGATCTACTTCCGATTTCATCAGAATCAAGGCATCTTGATGAGCAATATCAAAAAGATCGTCTAACTTTTCAACAAACTGTTTAAATTTGTTTTTGATCGTTTCCGATGTTTTCTTCCTGTCTTTTTGAAGAATTCTCCACTCGACGTGAAGTTTTTCAAGCTTTGTTATTGAATTTTGCTCATCTTTAGCCGGGATTCGAGCTTTCTGCCAAAAAATTAACACCTCTCGTATAGTAAGTTTTGCTGATTCTCTTAGAGTTAATTTTACAGTACGTAAATTATAAAAGAAAGCACACAAAACTTGTCGATTTGAGGGTAGTTTACAACCTGTGATCTGGTGAATGGGAAAGCCAACAAGAAATATTTTATCCTTGCTCCGGCTTTGTACACCTGATGTGGATGCCATTTCAGAGTCTAGGTAAATTGATTTCTATATATTTAAATAAAAATAAAATAAAAATTAAATAAATTAATTAAAAAAAAAAATTAAATAAATTAATTAAAATTAAAAATTTATCACATAATAACATAATATATGAAGTATGCTCCTGGTGGCACCAGGTCACGTTTTCGGAGCTAAAGGCTGGCGTAACTCGGTTTGACTCAGAGTTACAACAATTTTGTTCATAACATAAATTTTGAAGAACAAATAAAGCTATCTTTTGTGATATCGTGCGTGTTTTTATTATTTACCGTTCTCGAGTTATGGCTCAATACGTCAACTTTTTGGCCACAAAATTCGTTTTTTTCAAATTTTGAGCGACGAGCGGCACGTGTTAACGTCCTTTAATCGGGATCAAATTTTGGCTATCCCAATATCTGGAAAGGGGATTCGTTTTGTGGGGTTAAGACGAACAAGATTCCGACATTGATTTTTTGCGGTCACTCTAATGTTCATAGTAAATTTTTGTTACTTGTATACGGTAAAATTTAATACCATTGCAAAAATTTCAGACGAAGATACCGACATTTTGAAAATTATTTAAGATAAATGTCCTTCTAGCATTGTTAGCGGGCACGGGCGCGCCAACTTCAACTCTCAAACATTTGTTTTTCAATTATTTTAGGCAAATGATGTTCAACATTTTCGTTAGTTCGTTTAGTGTAAAAGTAAAATTCTGAATTTAAGTTGTTTTCCCTGAACTTAAACGATATATATCCAAATATTCCTCTATTAACCCTTCGAGGGCCGAATGTGTTCACCAAAAAAAAAATTAACTTCAGTCACATTGTCAGTTTCAGAGTTATCAACAAATCTAAGACGAAAAATTTTTTTTTCGTATTTTTTTCAAAATCATAAAGTGTGAATGATCAATATTTTTCATATCTATTGAAACACTTAAATCAGGTATAGATCATTAAAATCAATGGAGAATTTTCTGGTTTATTCACAATTTAGGGAAGGCCTGTTCTGGTAAAATTGTTGATCGCCGCAAATTTCCAAGGTTGCAGTTAGAACTGTGGGGTTTTCAATCATTTTCCGAATGTATGTCACAGATTCCGATGCAGTGTGTTCAGTTTAAGAGCGACAAATTTCCCTTCAATCAAAATAAAATCTGAACATGGAATAAAACTGCCATATATGGGCAGAAGTTCCAAAGACATCTCTGCAGCTTCTGGATCGTGTACAGAGGCGAGCGGTGTCTGTTCGTCAGATATCCATCGTTTGACGTTAGAACATTTAGCCGGTATACACGGCTATCCAGGACTCTCATCCATTCATTGTCAAATTCAGTCACTACAGGGAAAATTCGTTCTTCAGCCGAGCTGTTCGTATGTGAAATAATCTTACTACACGTGTATTTCCTGCCTGCTATGACATTACCAAATTCGAATCTAATGTCATCAAACAATTCAGTGCAGAATTTGACTATGGTCCACACATAGCTTCAGGTGGAAGATATTTCAAAACAAATTCCTTTATGGCCTAATTTGTTTGAGTTGGGTGTAATATGTCACTTAATCTGGAGAGACCTTTAAGGTTATATCAAAATTAGGATTGGTTCAGTTTTTCAACATTTTTAAATTTTCTCAATGTGACTTAATTTTTTTTTTAAAAAAAAAAGTATATGAAACAAATCATTTCACGATAATTATCCATTACTTAGCCATGTGACGACGTGAACAGTGGCCCCAACGAAGAATGGCACCAAATCCAAAATGAAAAATCGCAAATTTGGAGTGATTTTTCATTGTGCATAACAAACCCCAACCTAAAATTTGATAAAACAACCCAAAAAAATTTGAAAAAAACACATTTGACAAATGACCCTAATTTCAATGGCCGCAACAAAATATGAAAAATTACCCCAAATTTACGGGTTCAATGTAACATTTTTATTTGTGAATTGGGGCCATTTTTCATTGGGTTTCACGGAGCCCACGTGAAAGTGGGACTATACTTTTTAAAGACTTTTTAATAAATTTTATTATCTGCTTTATAAATAAATACGCCTAGAAAAAAAATTAGACGAGTCTCGCTACCTTTACAAAAACATTGTATGACTCTTTATTTTGCAATATTTAATATACTTCATTGACAAAGGTCATAGCATTGGATCATATCAGTATCTTTCATGAGACATTAACTTTACTACTTAAAATATTAATAACTTAATCGGAGCAAAATGTTTGTTCGGATTTTTTTCATCTTAAAATTTATTGTGGCTTTGTTTTAAAAAATATTGATCCTCACTAGTACATATATTTATTGAAGTTGAATTCGATGGACTATCGACATAAAATAATCCACAGCACTCCGTTCGCCCCCCCAGTACCGACCATTTCAAAATTAGCTTCATAAATAGCTTATCGCTGGCCCAGTGTTCGTTTCGTGCCGCCTACGGATCCAACTCCCGCTAAATGGCAAAAGGTGATAATATTCTCCAAATTAATAAATATTTACACATTTTAACAAAGCCTGCAAAACGAAGCATATATGGGGTTACACAAATATAACCCAATGGTGATGTTCATGTTTTTATATGTTTCGTCGACAACAGCAACTATAACACGAAGGGAAAAAAAAAAGAACTATAACAAGAACCGAGAACGGAATATTTATAATATCTTTAAAACACGCACGCATAAAAATCACGTGAGTCAATTGTCAGATGACTTTTAATGAACTTTAACATGGAAACCGAATGTAAGAAATTATTAATAACCGCCAAACGTTCGTCGACAACCCGCCCGTCCGCCAGCTACCACAGGCCACAACCATCGCAAACGTACGAGGGAAACATGGAAATATTAAAAATAACCATAAAACGAATACACACACACACACAAACACAATAAGTTGTTTTAAGGTGTTTTTGGAGACATTTAAACAAATTAAATTTGAATAAAATAACAATTCATCTTTGTTACAACTCTCTCTCGCACTCAGCTGTAGGTAGCACGGCTCTGTGGAAACGCGTGCACTCCGGCCAGCCAACAGACAGCAGATATTTTAAATAGCCACCACAATACAAAAAAATGAAAGGACCTCCTCAACCTTATGACATTTTTATCAGTGACACAAAAAATTAAAGAAAATGAAGCAAATATAAGAAGTAGGCAAACCAAAAAAAAAAAAAAAAAAAAATGAAAAAGGATGTCGGCCTTAAATGAATATAAATGGTCAACTAGCCAGCCCAGTAACCAGTAGCTGTGCTATGTGTGGTTGGCGAACTAAGGGAGGAAAGTGGGCTTGCCCGGCATTTAGAGGTTCCATAAACATTTTGACAACTTTTTAGCCCAAATTATATTGCTGTTGTTGTTGGCGTTTTTTTTCTGTTTGCTGGCTTTCATCTGGCTAACACCCTCTTTTTGTTTATTTGACTGGTGATGTGGCTGCTACTGTCGCTGGCTCTGCCTTTGCATTCCATTTCAAATACAAAACATAAATGCTTAATTATGGAAATTTTCAAGGATGAAAAATAGCAGAACAAGACGGGGGCTTAATAGAAAAAATTGGGAAATGGTTAGCAATAAGGTAAGCTGTACAACTAGCACGTAAAACCCCTATTAGGAAAACAATGTTATGGGTCTTTCCACTACAAGAAATATTTCTCGCATATGTTTATGTTATTAACATCATTGAATACTCACTATTATATTTATCTGCTGCATTTGTAAAGATAAATTAGGATAGGAATCACGTTTGACCACATCGGTTAGACCACAAACAACCCGGTCGTAAAACCGGGTACGAACATAAGACTATTTGCTGTTTCTCATTATAAGGCCATTAATAAGTCGAGGTGAAACTTCTCTAGGGAAGTATAAGTGTGGTTTTTGACCAACAAAATTATATTTAACTAGCAAATACCCGCTTCTTCGTAAGCGTAAATTTCCTTTTCCAGTAAAACAAACTATTTGTTTAATTGCATTGGTTTATACAAAATTATTCATACCGACTCGGTGCATTTATCGATTTTTTTCAATTTTTGGCGGTAGATATTAATTTGAAATATATGTTTTTTTGTATTTTCTACATCTTGCCCCTTTTTCTGTTTTTTGCAAACATTTATTTCATTTCCACTTTTCGCCCTTTATGATTATTTTTTTTTACCACATCCTCTATATTTTACCCCCTTTGAACCGGTTTGACATATTTTCAGTATCCTCGAATTGTTACTCTATTTATTAAACTTTTTGCTTTCTATTTACCTGTGGTAACGCCTGCATTCCGCCAGCCAACAGACAGCATCACAAAAAAAAAATATTTCATCAGTGCAGGCGCCCCGGTAGTCGAGTTGGTAGCGTGCTTGTCTATCAGCGTGGGGGTTGTGGGTTCGATTCCCACCAGAGGCTTTGGTCTGTCGCTGCAAAATTTTAGCCAAATGGTCTGTGTCACCCGGTTTACCCTTGGACCCAAAATTAGAATATAAATTTACTTTGTATTGTAATTAATAAATAAATAAATAAATATTTCATCTGTTTTAGACCATTCTATTTCTTCCTAAAATTTAATCATTCCTTTCGATTGAAATTTTGTTCACACATCTTTATTTTTTCCCCTGTTTGTAACTTTTTTAGCCCATCTTGGCCCCTTTTTCGTCCCATCTCTAAGTCATTTCCACCTGCATTAGATTATTTCTCATTTATGTTATACCAGTTTTGGACTAAGGGGAAAAGGGTACTAATACCTTTTCCATTACTTCTAATTTTCGGCTCATTCCTGTCGATTACAATTTGTTTCACACATTTTTGTTTTTTCCGCTTGTACTTGTACTTTTTTTATCTCATATTTAGTACGTTTTAATACGGTATGCCTATGTATGTTTCACCCGTTTTTATTTGTTCCCCTTTTTGTGCCGTCTTGGCCCATTTTTCGTCCTATCTCCAACTAATTTCCACCTGTTGTTGCTAATCGTATTCGTGGACCAATTTTCCAACAACAATCACAATACTTGATACGTTCTCACACAATGATGTCACTATGAAGTCCCAATGGGTTGTGGACGGGGCCCAATCATGCAATGATACTCAAGTCTGAGAGCGACAACTGCAGAAGATGTTGATATAAGGCAGAGAGGTGTCCAAACAACGTGTTGGCCGATATTGGTATTGTTTTTTTTTTGGGTGGCCTTAGATAGTTTAGCGTGGATGGGACAAGGACAGTTTCCGTAGAATCACAATGGACTATGGAGTCTATGTGAGTCTGCTCAAGAGATTGTACTGTGATTTTTATGGGTTTCTTGTTGTGTCACATGTTATTTTGAAAGTACCAGCTGCTTCGAGCTCGAAATCTTATCTGAAAGTCGGATTTATATCTCTATGACTCGAAATAAATCGTTGTACGCTTGAATGTGACCGCCGTTGATGAGATTGTGCGACTCAGTCGTTAAAAATCGACTCGTCATCTATCTTAACAACTCAATATTTCACGCACCATCCTGATGCGATTTTAGCACAACCACCTCACCTTATTCGTTTCCAAGACCCAATTCCAAGACCCCGTTTCGTTATCGCTTCTCAGTTTGGAGCAGCACGAAATGCGTGACGTTTTTTCTTTTTTCTAACGAAGCACATTTCCATTTCGGTGCATATGTTAACAGGATCCTCGGGCGTATATGGGATCGTGAAACCCGATCCTCTGGCGTATATGGGATCGTGAAACCCGGACGTGATCATCGAGAAGTCAATACGTCCTTTTTTTTGGGAATTTCGCCTTTTTTTGGGAAAATGTAACTGAAAGAGCGAAGGAATAGGGGGAGATGAATCTGATGCTGAACGGGGAATAGGACAAGTTTAAATTGTCCCCATTCATTTAGGACAATTTAGGAGACGTACCTGACCGGCATTTTTAGCAATGTCCATAATTATTGAAATTGTCTAACAGGGTACTAAACAAATCCTTTTTAGAACAGAGACCCTTCACATGCAGACAAATTACCCCTTTTGAAGAATATTAGCCGATGTCTGTGGGAATGTTGCACAACAAACACAATTTTAAATTGTACTCTAATATGTCCTTGAGTTCAGCGGCCGCTTCTATCTCGTAAAAGTCGTCGACTTGGGGAGGAAGAGAGTTAGCTCTTAGGTTTGTAAAATAGTGAGAGCACAGAATTATTGGTCCGCAAACGGCTTTAAAATAGTTGGTTTACGAAAAGATTTCCATTTGTTCCTTTAACCCATACATATTTCTGCATAGCTCAAAATTGTCGTTTCTTTAAATAAGCACCATTTGATATGGAATGCCCCATATAATTGTGTGTGTAACTCAAAACATTTTACAAGCCATTACAATTTAATATAATAGTTGTTGGTCTAATTTTTTTTTTTGGTAAAAGCCATAACCACTCTTGCCACACACACACATTCGGCCACACATTTGTACATATATGTATGCGAGTGTATGGGTGTAGTTGTTAACAAATGTGGCTAACATTCATTGTACTCGTCGTAAAAGTGCGTTTAATGTTAATTAAATTATCACAACCAAAAATATTCACATCATACATCATTTTCTACTTTTTTTTTTTTGGGGTTTTTTTGGTTCGCGTTGTTGTAATTTTTGTTCATTTGGACTATGGGCGAGAGTGACCACACTTTTCCGTGGATGTTGTTGTCGATGTTATTTTGTGTATGTGTGTTGGTACCAGCGAGCGAGTATTTTGCTAATTATGTGTTTGACCAGCGTTAGCTAATGATGATGGCGATGTCTGAGGACGATTGTGATGGCGTTGGCGTTTCTTTTGGAGTTTGCTGGCCATGTTGTATTAGTGATATGTTGGTTGTAGCGGCTGTGACTGTGTCTGTGGCAGAGGGACATGGCCTGTCACTATTTGCCATGTTGCATTATTAATATTAGTGTTAATGCTTTTTGGTTTTTGTGACATTGTTTAATTGTCCCGAAGTTTTACTGTGTCTTCCAACGCCTGGGGACCACTACTTATTTCGGCCTTTTAAATTAAGTTGTTTTAGATTTTTATCAAATGCTGGTTCCATCCTTAAATGGTAACTACTCATGAACGCTACAGTTCCGTATTCGTGTTTAACGAAAATTTAAAAGTCACATACAGTGATGACTTTTCATTTCGGGAATATAAAGGGTGGCCCAAAAAGAGGGCTTAGTTTGTAAATAATTCCCAGACAAAATAATAACAAAAATCGATCTATTCTGACATGTTATGAATTCAATCGTGGAGCAATTATTTCCATTATTTATGGAACACGATTTATTTCATCCAGCTGTATTGGCTGGCTTCGCCATAGCGTATCCTGTCAAACCAATGTTCTAAGTGATTGGATACTATTTCTGGCTCTATCTCACGATATTCATTATATGAGCCCGAATCAAATAATATCGGATTACGGAACTTGGGGCAAAATATATTGACGCGACATACTGCTGAAATCAAAGATCTCTTATATTTTGATGATATTTGAGATTAAAAAGTGCCCCCCAAAATTTCATATGTTAGAGGCTCTAATATGCTATTAGCTCTAATTTGAGGTGTCTATCTTCCTGGGCTTCCAGGGACACTCTTTGTTCATCTTTAGAGAATTTTTTAAAAACTGTACAAATCCAGGCTATAAATTTGTTATTCTAAAAAAATATTTCTTCCAATACCATTTGATTTCATTTGATGTTAACAGCAATTATTTACATTTTCCTTGATTGAACGCAATATTTTCTCCCTGTATCTCAGGCACGATAGACATTAAGCTCCATTTTCATTAATAATATTAAAAATATTTTTGTATTTTCATACATTTTTCTTAACAAAGGTAATTAATTTTTTTTTATGAATATGGGGGTAGGAATTTAATTTATTATTTACAAAATACTGGAGCATAAATGAGAAATATTTTCTATTGCCACTGACTAGGTTAAGCTTGCCTCCAAGCTCAGCACAAACCGATTTGTCCGCAATCTATGAAACAAACGACTACTTCAATATTTATTCCATTTAGAATTTTTTTTAATTCGAAAAATATTCTTCCTATATAATATCGGGTTTTAAATACGTAGTACCCGTACCCGAGTGTATGTAGGATATTGGGTCATTGTCATTTAAAAATGCGCAGTTTATTGTAGTGTCTCGTACCTTGTCTTTCAGCTTCTGGAAAACAACATCATTTCAACATATGAAATACAGATTTTATATATAAATATACCAAAGGTCGATCATATTTTATTACCAAAGAGAAAACATTAACGTTTTATAGTTCTGCTGCAGTCCAATGTGTTTGTAGCGAGACGGTAGATAAACTTTAACGCTAATAGACTTTTGTTGAATATAGCAAAGGCCTTCAGTAATGGAGGCCGAATCGTACATTTCACAAGATTAGTTACACAATCCTACTTAGTTTTCGCCAGAATACATTTGGTTGGGCCTAAAAATAGTCGCTGCTCATTTCCACTCATTTCCTAGTGAGCACTCCATAACACATATTTCCTTCAACATACCTCTGAATAACAGGATGGAAAGTTTCTTTGAAATTTCACTCACTGAGTGGTACCTCCAGAACTTTTGAGGTTAATGGGCTATTTACGAGGCAAATTTGCCCCAGAATTATTTAAGTTACGCCTACTCGGATATCAGTGTTGATGACCGGAAAATACGAACAGAATCAGTAGAAAGACTTTTACCGAATCTCACAGATACTGCAAACATACTGATCCGTTAATTGCCAAATGTCTGGCTGACTGGAAGACGAATATAGAGAAAATAATCTTCCAGCAAGTGTTTTTCCCACCAGCTGTGATATTCCCAAATTCAAACCAACACTACGCCCTCTTTCCTCCCTCCAATACTCTTTTTTTCTGTCGCCAACACAGTGCATTTTTCGGGGGAATCCCCGGGGTGTTTGCCTTTGAAAAGGTCCTCCTTTTCAGAGAAAACTCTTCATACAGAAGACAGAAAAGATACACGGAATGAAGTGAGCAAACAGATTGGAAAGCCACATTAATTCTTCAAACCCATAAACTGACAATTTCTCATTCAGTGGTTCAGTTGGCTGATTGAAACAACAGTGAGAACCTGAAGGTAATATAACCTAAGTCTACTTTATGAATTAATATTCCGTCTGCAAATTCTAGATCTCTCTTACAGCAAATGGTTTTCTTAAAATTAAAGCAATTTTCTGTTGAGAAAATCCCCAGACACTCTGGCCATCCATTTTGACCTTGACTCAGCTTTTTAGTGTGTTGTATGGGTGGTGTAGAACTCTAAACAATTGAGAGTATGGCAAATTGCCGACCAAAAAAAAAAATCACAGAGGTCTGTGATTTATTCAATGATCAAAGATCGTTTAGCTTTTGAAACAGGGTCTGAATTATAAAAAAAAAACTAGAATTGAAAGAAAAACTGCGATATTAAGCAGCCAGTTCGGATGTGGATTTGTAGTGAATAAGAGAATAAGTCATCTGGTGGTCGGTTTCAAACCAGATGGCGAATGACTGGCCACAATCCTAAGCAAGGACAATTTTATTGATCAGAGAAGAAAAGAAAAAAATTTTAATTTTGGATTTTTGTTTGCAAAATGTACATGGGGGAAATGAACAAGCCAAATGCCCTCAAAGCCGCAATAGACCTGCATAAAAACGATCAGGATGTAGGGGCCGACGGAATACTGCCACAGACGGAATAAGACCGGAGGAGATGAGATGGTGAGGTGGAAGCATTTTGAAGAACTAAAGCATGTCTTTTGATTGACATCTATGTCCCATTCACAAAACCGTTTGTCCCAACTACATCGGAATAGGTCTCTTATGCATTTCAAGCTTATTGCGCGAAAGGTTGAAACCCTAATTCGGTGAACAAATTCTGCAAAGTGACTTAAGGCCGAACAAAATAACTATCGGCCAACTCGTCGCATTCCACTAAACCCAGGCAAAGATCCATACGAAGCAAAACGACACCTGCCATCTTACGCTCGATTAGAAAAGCGGGCTAGATACTATGATAACAAACAAACTTTGTTTGATATCATGTTCAAAAAACATTTTTTTTTCGTAACGCTTAAGTAGTTTAAAAATTTGGAGTCTCTTCAAGTTATGCTAAGAAAAGTGACAAAAATATTATTTTTTTTCAAAAATAATAAAAATTGGGGAAAATCTGAGAATTGATAAAAATATATTTTTTAAAAATTTTGACGTGATACAGACATTTCCACGAGTCTGCAAAAAATCATCTCGATTGGACACTGAAAAAGGGTTAAAAATCGGTCCAAAGGCTTTCACACAGGCCAATACGAGATTCATACTTCAAACTTAAAAAAAAAAATTCTGACGTGTACATGAAAATCGCCGATACACGTGTATTTTTATTTTTTCCACTCTTTCCGAATATGTGCATTTGGTTCATAGGGCAGGCAGTAATAGGTTTAAAATAGAATTTTTCAGTTTTTTCGACTTTGGCTACACTTTGTTAAAGATTTTTGAAATACGCACCTTTCTGAAGATTTTGATTCTAAGTAAAGCGAATTTTATTTTTTTAACCCGTTGGAAAATTGCGGGAAAATTTCAACAAAAAATAAAAATAAAAACTCCAACACACTCGCCCTCTGGAATGCGGTGACATGTACGTCGACGTTTTTAATGATCTCTACACTGAACAACTAAGTAATCCGTATTTAAATTAAGCTGCAGCGGAGTCAAAAGTATGGTAAATACCGTTTTCCTTAAACCGAACTAAAAAAAAAAACTTGATTTAAGTAGGAATTTTTGTAGCTCGAATGGCCTTCACTTTTAGGATATATTTAAGTTTATAACAGGATAGAAATAATTTTGAAATCGACTTATGTTAAGCCCGAATAAATACTTGCAATTATAGGAAACTAGGATTGATTTAATGAAAATTAAGATAAAACTGATATCATAATATTCTTGTTGTAAGACTATTAAATTCATAATAGGATGAGTTTGAAATGGATTTTGTGGGAGAGTACACTTCGGTCTCGGTTTTTCCGCTCAAAAAGAGTTCTGCGACTTTTTTCTCTAACCTCACTTCAAATTCGACTTAGTTTTCCTAATAAATATGTAACTACACTTAAATACATCGGCAACCATTTCAACGGTTTCTTCGCCAATCATTAAACGAGAACTACTGTTTAGTAGAGCACAGTCCGAACAACGTAATAAACGTAAACGTTCAATATTTAAAACGTAATAAAATTGATTTCGGACATTATTGAATACTAGTAAGTTGTAATGCGCCTATGGCGCCCGTTAATTTGCTTGAGAAAGTATTTGTTACTTAATTTTAAAAATTTTGTAAAAATATTTTGAGAAAACTATTTTGTAAAAAAAAATTTCGAAAAAAAATAAAATTGGGAAAAAAAAAATTTGTTGAAAAAAAATTTTTGCTGAAAAAAAAATTTTTGTATAAAGAAAAAATTTTGTTGAAAAAAAAAAATTTTTGTGGAAAAAAAAAATTTTGTTGAAAAAAAAAATGTTTGTTGAAAAAAAAAATTTTTGTTGAAAAAAAAAATGTTTGTTGAAAAAAAAAATTTTTGTGGAAAAAAAAAATTTTGGTAAAAAAAAAATTTGGGGAAAACACAATTTCTGTACAAAAATAAATATTATATTTTTTATTATTATTATTTATAGAATTATTATAGAATGCCTATTTAAATTCCTACGTACTGCGTGACAGAGTCAGTGAATCAGGGAATCAGTGTATCAGTGAATCAGTGTCGAGGGTAAATATATATTAAAGATTGGTTTGAATAGGATCTCATTATTGGTGCAAATCCATTTTATTGCGCTTTCAGTTTTGACATTTTGTAACGAATTCGTTTTACGGAAACAGGCAGTTATTACATTAGAAAACTGAGAATAATATTATTTTTTTATTTTCTAAACAATTCATATACCTTTAATTTAATGTGCAGTATTTTGTATCGACCTTTTTCAATTAATTTGAATTTAGAATCTTTTTTATTATTTTTTTTTAAATTTAATTTGCTTTATACACAGATATCAGAGAAACGCAGTTCTTATTTTTCTTTCGAAACCCTATTTCAGATTTAAATATTGTTTCGGACTTTTCCCAATATCATTTAACTGTAGCATTGTGCAATTTTTCATTAACTATCATACGACTCTGATAGAACATTTCCTACTTTGTAGCACTCCTTTTGATATGGCATTTTTATAACCGCCCATCTACATTTATTCGTTTTTTACATGAACGTATTTTCATTAGGGCACCTGACGACAAAAAAAAAGCACTTCACTGGAATAAAATGACTCCTTAACTATCACGGTTCTGACCAACACCAGTTGAGTACAGGACTGGCGTTTCCTACGCGGCATAATCACTTCAAAAGAAAACTACTGGCGAAATCATTTTTCAAAGGTCATTGCTCAACTCGTATGAAAAGTTTATGCATCCAGTCCATATACTAGCGACTCAGCATAACACCAATCCCCATAACTGAAAACTATCGGGTAATTGAAACTGAACATCAAGTGTTTGTGCTCATTTCAAAGAAAACAATTTGTCAAACTTTAACTCCCTTTGAGTTGTTGGTTTTTGTTACGATAATTTTGTTTTCTATTACGTTTCGTTTAAGGGTATGAATGCAAGCTAATAAGATAGACTCCGTTGCAGTGAAAATATCGGATACCAAAAAAAAAACTGTTGTGCTCAATGTTTCAATTTCATATGAAAATTGCCGCTATTAACGAGATGGAAACTATGTAATAAAATGCAATGACATGTTTATATATTTTTTAGATATTTTTCTGAGTGGTACAAGGACAAAATGTGGAATTTCTCTCGATTTAGAGAGATGTGTCAATTCCAAAATCACTGATCGGGATCCAGTTTAAACCCGTCTTCAGATATGTAACTTTTTTTTTTCGGGGAAATCTCTAAATATTTTTCCTTTTAGAAAGTAAAGTCGCCATCATTTACGGACCAAAATAGTAACTTTTTAATACACGGCCATTGCCAAAGGTAATTTCAAGAAACTACCACACCCATCATTCATTCTGGAGGCACCCTAATATGTGCATAGCATTGCATTCTATCTTTAATATAGGGAACGACTTTACCTATCTTTTTTCGTAAATATTTTCTATCTAAGTCCACATCTTACAGATAATGGCGGCACAGTGTTTATGATTCCATATACAATATTGTCATTGTTATTCTATGGATGGCATAGGTAGGCATGTGCAGCTCTATCTCTGTTAGTCGTGCCTTACAAAGACTCAACGACTTTATATCTGTTGATATTTATGAGTAAAGTAGCAAATCTGTCACATGATCAAATAAAATAATATTTGTATATTTAAATAGTCGTCGTCGACGTCGTGCACAGTAGCGATAAGTGTAAAATCTCTGTGATTAACTTGATTTTTTCTGTTTGGTTCTTGCCGTATGTCCGCCTGTCCGTCTGTCCGACTGACAGTCTGTTTTCTTTTCGAGCGACACTAAAAAAATAATTTATGAAACAAAGAATTTTCTAAAAACAACAATAAAGACCACAACCACGGCAAGCAAACACATGTCCACCAAATGTACACAAATATCTTGAGGGTGTTGTTTTTGTTTTTTGTCATTCAGTCCCGACAATAATTTGATAAGATTTCCCAATATTTAGTTGTGATTTTTTTTTTTTTGGTCGCACATACAATTTCCCTTAAGCCATCCAACAAATATTTCCAAGACATTTCACATTTTCCATTCGGCATGTCAAAAAAAACGAAGACACACACTGCAACAGCAAAGTTCCCCAAAGACTCTTTTGGGCTCTCGGTGGTGACGAAATTCTGCTGCTTTCTGGGCCATTCATTCCATTCCATTCGGTGTTAATTTCTTTAATAGTTTGCCCCACTAAGGGGCAGTTGTTGTTGCCCAAGTGATTCTTTGTTGTTTTTGGTTATTTTCGGCGTATTAAAATTGTCAACAAAATGTTTGGGCTTGTATGTTTGGGGATTTTTATGGTTTACATATTTGAAATAAGAAATAATTGATAAATTTACTAAATCAAAAATCAACGAACACTAGTACAACGGAAATGCCAGGTATGGGTAGTCATTAAGATGACCTCTTTCGAAATTGGGGGACTTTTTACTTTTTTAATTTTGACTTCATTATTTTTGCTGACGGCGTTCCGAGTTATGTGAATTCATTGTCCTCCTAGAAGTTGCAACTGCTTGTCAGTACTCCGCCGCGTGAATGTTGTCTCTACTCTCCAAAAGGAGTAGCCACAGACTGCGTATAAGAGGAGCATGCCCATATGTTTGTTAGACGGGGTCCTCAACTCTCGATATCCCTTTAACAGAGCTCGGCACCCTAGGGCAAAAATGTTGCGCTGTATGCCGCTCTTTTAGTTTCAGTGCAGACTTTATCGTACAATTTCTTCCGTTCCTGCGGTACCCAAGTTCTTCGCCAACTCATTCAAACCATTTTATGTCTCATGGACATAACGACGACTGCTGACCTGGATAAACATCTTCCACTGAAGCCACTTTAGTCACCGTAAATTTATTTTAATAATCTCATAGTCTTATGGTTTATAATATTTGGGAAAATACTATCCTTGGTCCTTGGTCCACGGGACATCTAATTAAGGCCCTATCAAGTCCAGTTCCACTACAGATAGGAACGATGCGTGAGTAAAAAACGCATATCTTCTGCGGAATTCTTCATTAAAATACAACTCTGTTCAAAAGTTCTTGTCATTTACAAAACTTGACTGATAACTTCCTACATATTTTTTGATTTATTTACTTTTCAAAATCGTACCAATCTCCCAAGAACATTATCCTCCTGAGTGGGAACATATCGGCAGCGACATTTCACAATATGTGCCCACCATAAATTGCAAAAAATAATGAGAATAAGCTCATACGGAAGTTCCCATAAAATTAATAAAATATTAACCACGAAATTATGCTTTATTGACATCAACATTTTCTCAAACCTTTGAAAGTAACCGACGCGGCACACACGTATTCCTGTAAGAAGGCCTACTCTAAACACGACAGCCAAGCTGAGTAGAACATAAACTACAAATTGTTATAACTGAGTCAACAGAAAACTCCCCGGGAAAATATCACAGCGAAACGACAAAATTTACGCTGACAAAGTGCACCCAAAAAAAAAAAAAAAGGAAAACAGCAAAACGAAAGGAGAAAAAAACCCAACAGCAGAAGGAGAGCTCAACACAAATCTGTATTTTATGATTTAAAAAAAAAGTGCAGCGATACAGAAATTATAAAATATGGTTAATAACAGGCCGAACAAGAAAAAAAAAAGATGAGTTGTTGAATTAAAAGGACACTGGCCAAACCAAAAATGGTTAAATGATCGTCAAGCATGGTTGGGCCACTAACGCACACCACCGATGATACCAAAGTCATTGATGCCATTGCCGCCGTTTGGTGCCACCGCTTTCGCTGTGGCACAGTGGCAGACTTTGAATATCTGGGTAATGTATAATCGACTGAAAATGTGTTGAAGAATATGATGGTGAATGTCATAAGCAGGGAGGACAAACATTTTATTTGCCTTTTTTACTGTAATTAAAAAAATGTATCCTCTTCCGTCGCACTATTGTGGCTTCGACCAAATCTTCACACTCCGTCGAATCCTGGAAAAGATCCGCTTGTAATATCTTTGCCGACACCCCGATACGGGAATAACTGAAACCACATCTGCTTATGAGATCCCTGTATTTGTAGACTGACAATAGGCTGGCTCTCAGTAAGAAAAGGCGAGGGCGAGATCTAAGTGCTGCTTTCTGATAAATCGACAAGGAATCGGCTAAGTCGGATTTGAAAAAACGGAACGTGGACAAAACGGAAATTATGCTTGCAAGTGTGGTGGTAAACGTCACGACGACAGTATGCTTCAAATAAATTCTATTGTAGTTCATATTATCCCTCTTAGTATATTGAAAACCCCACTCTGTTCGTAGCTCCTCCGTCTCCGGTAGGATACATATTTTCTTAGTAAATAGAAGCTAATGTCCTCCACTGTTCGTTATGTGCTCTGACATTTGGGCTTTAATTGCACTTCAATAATCCCTTTTGAGAGAATGAAAAAAAAAACCACAACAACAAAACTACTGAGCTGGAGAAAAAATAAAGCAAAACATTAAATGTAATAAAAACTGATAAAAATAATAAAAATGTTCGTTTGTGAGTTTAATTCTGAAAACGTTGCAGAAAATTGGCCACAGCAAAATGCGTAATACAGCGACGGCCCGAACGGAGAACGGCTTTCTATCACATTAACAACCAAAAACGGTCAATTGGAATAGAGGCAATATATTAACCGGGCCCAAACCGCAGGACGAAGAGGGAAAGAATAAGCACACATCACATAATAAGAGCCATTTTTAATCCCACGGATACGTTTTTCTTCTTCAATTTTTTTTGGTTTGCTTACTTTTTTTTTTTGCAAACGCGACAACAACACAAACAACGTTGTCAGCAACGAATGAAGAGGAGTAGAGGCAGCATTGCTAACAGAGCTCTGGAGCAACAGCAGCAACACACACAGAAAAAAACGAAAGAAAGAATAAATGTTGACATGAAACAAAACGTTCGTCGCTGGACTAATTGGCTTAAATGGGGAAAATTTATTTAAGCACATTAGTGGGATTTTGTTTTCATTGTGATCAAAAGTGATTTCATCCACTGATATTAACCATATACGACGACTATATGTAATATTGCCCAGTTGCTGTTGCCTTGGCTTGATTTTCATCCACCGGCAGCAGCAACGTCCTCCTCATCATCATCATCATCAGCAACATCGTCATCGTTTGTTGCTCTGGCCATCTTGTCCGGCTGTTATGGTGCGCGTACTGATTTCCTTCTTGACTTCAAAATGTTGTTAGTTTTCTGTATGTTTTTTTCATGGTGTTCTTATTAATTAACTTAAACAGCTGACAATATGTTTCGATGTGGTATATGCGGCGGCATATGCAACAGCGACAACCAGCCCACCACTACCAAATCTCATGCAACAAACAAACAGTAAATATCCAACAGCAACTGAGCAGATATGCCACTATCAACCCCAGACACACACACAACATTAGATGATAAATGCGTTTGAGGAAGGAATGCTGCGAGACCCAGAGGTTGTTGACTTTGTATAGTGGAGATGGTGGAGCTAAATAAGAATGATGTTCGAACAGCTGAGTGATGAAGTGAATGAAGACTCAATTTTCGACTATCGACTAATTTGCCTCGGAGATATTTAGTTATTTAAATATAATTTATGCTAATTAAGATGAATTGCATTTTAAAGGAGATTTTCAGGATGACAATGTAATGTTTGAGCCTGATCGATTCCAAATGACTGACATGGTGCGACTGCATCACAAGTCATCTGAGAGACCTGTTTGTTCAGTTTTTTTTCTCTATTTATTCATATTTATTATATTCATAATATTAAGACTTCAGCGCCTTAAAGGCATTATTGAGGGAAGCGGCAACTAAATTTCATTTAATATAAATAAAGTGTTTTTAGAAAATACCTAATAATTATAAATTTTAAATTAGTTTTTAAATTTATATATAAATTAAAACTAAGTTAATTAAATAAGTCGGACTCCCTAAAGTTGACCATAGCCGCAATAATTTTAAGGACACTTAAAAAACAACCGGCGGATGTTGTCGAAGAAAAACGGATGACATAACTGTCATCCAGGAAATACGATGGAAATGAATCTGAGTAGCCGTGAGAATACGCATCAGTTGTGATATCGATTTGTAAAGTTTCAAATTTTTTTCATTAGCTGAATTTGTGCTCTTGCGACGACGGCAGATACAGACGACCAAACTCTGAAACAATTTTAAATCGACTTCAATCACGAAAAGTGTACATTTAATTACTTAATTCTGTAATTTGTATGCTATGACAAAATGTTTAACTAGTTTGTTTGATTAACACACTTTGTTTTGAAATTTTTGGGATAAAAATAGACAAAATATTTTACAAAATAAAACCAAGTACAATTTTAATTGATTACATTTCTTTTATCAGTTCTTCAATTTGTTTTCTATGAAATTAGTGATTCCAATTTTAGGGCCAAAAGTTTTTGCTGTGAAGGTATATTTCGTGAGCGCTACCCAGGCCACAATATTGAAATCGTTCTTAGATGGACTGAATGCCAAATTAGGCTGAGATAACTTCTTTGGCCCGACCTTCTGTATGATTGGCACAGAAAGGAGGGATGGGACAAATAGAAAAAATAAAGCGTTAAGACTAACAAACCCACAATAAATCCAATATTCCCACTCTGGTAAATCATGGAAAAAATCTACAAAAAGAAAATCGTTTTAATACTGTTCACCAGTAATTCAAATTTTACAAAAAGTCAAAATTGAAGAAACGTCCACATATTAATAACTGCTCCATAATTTCTTTATTTTAATGACATAACTTCATAAGACCCCAAAAACAATGAATTTATTATCGTTTTTGTTTTTAAGTTGTCCTCTAAGAAGCAAACATTGTACAGGGTTTTCCAACAGGAGGAGTTATTTTGGTATTCAAAGAAAAATGGAACTTGTTGAGGTAAATGATAGGATGTTTAGTTCATAACAAAGAGAATGGTATGCCGTTAATAATGAAAAACCAGATCAGCCAAATGGCCAACACGACCACGCTTAAGGAACCATATCCTTTTCCTGAAATTTTCCATAACCAAATTGCAAAGTAGCTGCCCTATGTCCTCTATAGCCTCACGAATACTGTCTTTGAGGTCTTGAATCGACGGCGTGTCACGACCCTTCGTCAGATCATGTGGTAAATATAGACTTTCTTACAGATTTTCTCCAATTTTTTGTAGGACGTGTCACATAAACCAAATCTCACCGTCGAACCTTTAACAGAACACTATATATTTTGTTTTAAAATTGTAGGATGTTCTAAAAAAGAAGCGTCACACGACAGTTTTTACAGACAGTAATTTATATTCAAAATTCACCGCCCATTTTTCTACAAGACTCTCATCCTTATAACTCTAATATTTCATGTAAGGTATATCAGCCGGAACTTCCGGATAAATATCAAGCCAATTGACCCAATAACTCCAGCAATATGGATAATTTTAAGATATTGGTTGAGTGGAAGATGTCGCGCTCCTTTGTCCAAGTAATACCAACACAGCCGTGAATCATCCATACGTAACATACATAACTCCTTTTCTTATCCACATATGTGACCTTCTCCGAAAAAAGGGACCTAGTGTGTCAAAAAACTGGTTTGGACTTAAGAGTGGATTCTGGTACCTAAAAGGTTGGAGAATAAGATGAAATGAGTTTGATTACTGATAACAATTTATTTACCTCATAAAAACGTACATAACGAAATTGGGAAAACGTATAAAAATGAGAAAAACATTAAAATTTTACTTGTTACACTAAATGCGAAAAAAATACGTCACCAAAGTCGCCCTATAACTAACCACACCAAATAACATCTCCCAACTGAAGGTGTGTTCACAGTGATTTCAAAACTTCATTTACACACACTAAGTCCCTTTGCTCGGAGTGGGTCACATATATCGGATGTAGATGTAGTATTGAAGATATCATTCCGAGACAACTCAGATTTTAGAAGATCCATATCATTTCAATTATAATATTTATTAGAGGTAGGAATGTATGCAGACATAAATAAAAAAATATTTGACCTATCAGAATAATGGTGCGATTGCCATAAAATATTTACAGTGTGCAATCATTATCATTTTATATAATTATTATGGACAACAAGTAACAGACTGGGAACTTCTCTCGAATCAGTGAGTTGTATGTGAAATTATTATTTGGTTACCATCGGCTCCGAACTGCTAATATTTTTTGATAAAAAATTATCTAATGCCTTAGAGACAAATCTCCTACTCGTAAAGCCGTCGGCGTTTACGAGATGAAAACGGTTGTTGAAAAATGTTTTTAATCTTACCAGGATGCAAAACTGGGCTTGCTGAGTGATAGTCATATACCTACCAGTGTTACCATGTTAGGGTCCCCCCCAAATTTAAGGGGATTTTTGGGGGGTATTTTTACATGGGGGTATTTTTAGGGGGTAATAAATATTTGTTTTATTTCATGTAGAAAAGAACAATTTCTTTTGGGAATTGTTTTTCTATTATGAATAATAGAATGAAAAATAATTCTTAGTAGAATAACAATGATCTTTCATACTGAGCTGTGATGAAGATCTCGCTAATGAAAATATTACCGTTCTTAGGGCTCTAATGGGAGCGTATAAAACTGTGTCCAAGGGGTGTGGTGATATTCCAATTAACAATAGACAACTTTAAATGCAAATACATCCGCAAATTGTGTTTAAATCACAAAAATTGTATTTGAAATTATTTGAAAATTTTTCTTATTATTTCAGTAAACTATTGGCAGCCAATTCTAAATTATAACTTCAAGGTCGGCAAATACGACAAAGTATCAACTGTCTAGTTTCGGTATAAAATTGTGGACTTAACTTCAAAACTCGAAAATAATTTAAGCAAACGCTTTACTTAAAATCCAATAAATAAACGGCATTGCTTAATGAAAGTTGCCACTAGCACATATTCCGACATGTTTTTTTTTATGCATTTCCTGATGTAGATCTTTTGTACAGTATTTGTTTCTGTTGTTCGCGATCATTGATTTGGCAAAACAAATAGAAATGGTTGAAAAAAGGCTTCAAGCTTTGTATTTGCTTTAATGGCAGGCAAGGTATTCTTTTGTTTATTTTAATAGTCTGTCGCCAAAGATGTCGCTGCTCACAATTGCACCCAAGTTATTTATTTGTTCCAAAGTGATGTCTGCCAAGGTCCAACACAAAGCTGAGCTTGGGGGGTGTTGAGAGAAATCTACTCTCCCTTCTGTTCAAAGTTTGGCAAATCTTGGCATTGTGATAATTCAGTTTCAGATAATTAAGTTGCTTCAAACAATGGAAATCAATTATGTTTTTGTGTTGTGTTTTAGTGTTTTTTTGTTAAAACAAATTTCATATTTTATGATTTGTTTAGTTTTCATATATTGAATTAAACACATTGAAAAACAACACGACCATCGGCCGGTCACCGATAAAATGGCCAAGTGTTCGATCAACTCTTATTAATATTCATAGTATAATAGTATACAACATACACCATTAGACAAAAAGGCATCGACATATCATTAACAGATTATTAGCATTTTTAATTTCACAAACAACAATCAGGCGAAAAAAAAAACATGGAAGATTAATACAACAGCTAAAATGTTGACAAAAGATTAATCTAAAAAATGTAAAAGATTTTTTTTTATTTTGTATATTCACAAAAACAGCATACAATTTACGCATATATTCAGAGCCAAGAAAAAACTCGATAGAGACGTTTAGCTTGTTTTTGAAATCTTGTCAGCCGCATGAAAATTGGAAGAAATTAAATGTTCTTGATATTCGGCGCATGCAGCGATTAAAGAGGTTTTTGTATGGCCTTTGGTCGGCACTAGAATATTTCCGTCATCGAGCCTTTAGCGAAAAATGTATGTAAGCGCCATTTATTTATTTGTTTTTTTTTAAAAAATTCTCTTTTTAATGAAATTCGATAGAAATTTGTCCAACGCTCTTAATTCCAAAATATTAAAAATAAAACAATTGTATCGTAAGCACCACTCGTCCTTATGCTTGACCACACAAAAACCATATCTTGTAAAATTTTCTTTTTGGCGCTTAAGTACTTTTCGCGGCTACGAGTTAGAAACCTTAACCTAATTTTTTTGGTCCAAGGACTACAGGTCAATTGGACGCTCATTTATTTACGTCTACAGGCATGATTTTTTCGGTACATGGTAAGTGCCCAAAATGAAAATGACAGTAAAAACACATCCATACTTCGTAATAACAGAGTTACTATTACAGAGTAACACAGTGTTGTATGAACATCTAAAAAAAAAAAATAATACTTTTTTGCTGCCATTTTCCGTCTCGTAAATTCGACAACTTTACTAGTAAGAAAACAATGTGGAAGCCATGAAAAAATTTATTTTATAAACAAAAAGTAGCACTTCGGACCTTCGGAGGAGAGAAACTTTCCTAAACCCTTACATGGGCGGTGTATCCTATGAGGTACAACCAAATATTTACTTTGTCGAAATATACAACTTACCGTATTGACTTTTACTTACTTGGCCTCCACACTTCTCCGGAGGGACAGTACACTGAGCTTTTTGCCGCATATAACAAATTGACGCAATTAATGAATCAACCAACACACAGTCCGCTTGTTAAAGGGCAAAAACAAAATATTCTTGACCTTTTCTTAATCTCACACCCTGAAAAGTACGAGGCTAACATTCTTGCATCTCTTGGTAACTCAGATCATTGCACCATTTCAGCATCGTTTTCGTTCTCCGATCTTCGATCCACTTCTAAATCAGTTACGTAGCGGACAATGTACGTCTACGAAAAGGCACCTTTGGCCGAGCTCAACAATTTCTATCAGCAATTTAACTGGAAATTCTGTTTCCTTGACAATAATGTCTATTCTGCTGCTCCAAAGAATTGTTGGTTTGATCAGACATTCATTCAGATCCAAAGAGGAGGCGTTCGGAAATTTGAAAAAAAGTTCGGTGCCTGAGATATTAAAAGGGTTCTTGAGATCTCAATATAAATAATAAAGGAATATTCTTCCAGTAAGTGTGTGTGTGCCAGTTGTTACATTCTCAAATTCAAAACAAATGTCAACAAACACTACTCCCTCTTTCCTTCTTCCGATACCCTAATTTCCTTCCATTGCATTTATAGGGGGCATACAATTTTTTTTTCAGGAAATACCTATTTTTTGCCCAATTTTCTTTATAGACAAATTGTTGTTTTGAAGTAAAAATCCGCTTAATATGTATTTGATGGTGAAGTGAGCTGTCTGAAATCTAATATCTCGAATCTAACCATATTACAATTCTGACATTCTATTTACTAATGTAAGACCAGCACATGTATGTAGGATGTGTGCGTTTTTGTTTTTGGTTGACTTTCATCGACAGTTCTATTGTAATCGGAACAGGTAAATGTTTGCCCGTGAGTCTCATGCAATCACATAACATTGAGGTGACTTTAAAGAAAAGAAAGCCATGAGGTTCCCATTGAAATAATGAAGAATGCATTTGTTACAAAATGTCTAACAATTACAATATTACGACATATCGCCCGGCATGAAAGGCAATGTGTTCAATATCAAAGTGAAAATTGTCAAGATACCAGCGACCAAGAAATGGAATTGGAATTGAAAAGAAAGTCGCTCACACTTTCACACACTCCGGCATCGAGCAAACGAATCTTTTAAGAACATTTCTCGAAAATAATAAGAAGCATTTTGTTTTTTTTTTCTTTCCACCATTTCCATGCGGAGGTTGGAAAAAGGGAAAATCGACTTACGCACACTTAGAGGACGGATGGTATGTCGCATTGTTTGCGACAATTGGGCTGGCACACACATACCGACCGTAGAGAGGAGGGGATGGCATGGAGTGACGGAGTGTGGGATATAAAAGGAATAGAAAGATTTAATGTCGACTTTGGTTGATTTATTACCAACGAAATTGCGTTAAGAAGAGTGCAGGCGACCAAACAATTCAACGAACGACAAACGGCTGGACGGACGAACGGGCGGACAGCAAAGAGGGATGTTTTGATACCAAAATCTTTTTATTTGTATTGGAAATGGAAACAACAACCAAAAAAAAATGAACAGTATCAAATAAGGGGACACACCGAAAATGCTAAAGGAATTAAAGTGAATGAAAGTATAAGTAAATGAATGAATGAATGGATGGAACAATTGATATGGTCTCTTTCAACCGCCACAACCAACGCAGGGGTCGTCCAACTGAAATGCTATGGGAAGATTGTTGCACTGTAAATTGACAAACAAAGCCAAATGTTTTTTCTTCTACTGCTTCTTCTTACGCGTATGCTTAGTCTAATAGAGCTTAAGTCTCTCGCAAGGCAGCGCAATCCAATCCACAAAACAAACGCAAAATTGTTACAGCCAAACAAGTACATACACATACAGGACGTGGCAAAGGAATTAGGACGAGGCAACGGAAATGTTCACATACATGCAAATTAAACTTCACGGGAAGCACAACATATTGGAACATATTCGAAGTGTACTTGCCTGACGAAACAATAATTATCCGAACTATAATTATCGACTTGGACCACTTCCGGTAGCAGCCGGAAAGCTATACCTTTCTATGGATCACTTTCACTGGCGATGAGACACCATCGACTATACGAAAATAACTGCGGATACATGTGTTACGCTAATTGGACGAGACAATTTACAAAATTATAACAAGATGCGCATTTTATTACCAACGGGTGAAAAAAGAAGGAACCTTAAATCTGAAAAATTAATGTAGAGATTGTCGGTATACGAAATTGAAGAATATTACTAAATTCCGGTGATAACTGTATGCTGTTCCACCATCGAATTCATACTAATCCTGTGGGTAATTATTCACCGGACCGATGCTGTACATCTAACTAACACAAAAGTACGAATGTGTTACAAAGACAATTGACTCTGTTTTACGCAAAAGGACAATTTTGTTTATATCACATTTGAAAATCAAACTGAAAGATACGAATGATATCCAAATGTTGTTACAGCAAAGAAGAAAAAAATGATTTGTGTGTAGCAGAAACGCCAGAACAGGCGTCTCATGTGGCAGATAACAACGATGCGACCAAACGCTGCTCATCGTCATCATCTGATAGACGGAGAAGCCTAAAATTTAAGAATTCCATTCCACACAATTTCATTATCTCTCACAGTGATGTAACTAATAGCATTAACGATTTAGGTTTTACTTGTCTGTATTTAAGAAATGAATGCATGATATTCTCTGGTGCGGGTGCCAGTGCGGGTGCAAACAGTAAGTTCGGATGGAATTTGTTTTTTGACAAATTCTTTCAAGAACTCATTCAATGGGGAACTTCTCTCGAGCTTGGGCATTTCATGTGGGCCGCATTGATATACTAGGTAGTGTATGTGACTGTCTTCCATCAAACCAAGGTTCGTATTCGGGTTATACAAAATATGTCTTTCACAATTAATATGGGAATGTTCTTTCAGGGAATGTTAAGGAAAATACTACAATGAAATCCGCTGAGATGGCAAAATAGCAACCGAATTCCTTGTGTGATTGAAAAGTTGCGTAAATATAGGGTTATCCGTTTCGTGGTTTCAAAAGTATAGGGCTGGGATTCGACATCTGTCAAACTAAGTTGTTAAACCAATTTTTTTTCTCTTCAGTTGGAAGTCTGGCATTGACGAAAATGGATCGCGTAACTATTCGTAAAACCTACAACAAAAATGGTGATTCTGGCACAGCCACAATTCGTGCTTTAAGACGAGATTATGGTTTATGGTTATGAAGCACATTTCTCACTCGGTGGGTATGTTATTAAACAAAATTGTGGTATTTGGGGTTCTGAGAGTCCTCAAGTAATTGAAGAGAGGCCATTACATCCACTAAAAATCACTGTTTGGTGGGCTCTATGGTCCGAAGGTGTGATTGAACCTTACTTCTTCGAAAACGACGAGGGAACGACTGTCACCGTCAATTCGGAGCGTTGTGGTCGTATGATAACCGACTTTTTTGCCTGCTATTGAAGAATATGACTTGGTTTCAGCAAGACAGTGCCACATGCCACACAACTCGAGCGAATATGGCTTTATTGCAAGAGACATTTCCTGGCCGAGTAATTTCTCGTCGTGGCGACATCAACTGGCCACCAAGATCGTGCGATTTGACACCATAAGGCTTGTTTTTGTGGGGCTACGCGAAATACCGTGTTTATGCAGATAAACCTTTAACTCTTAAGCACTTAAGAACCAACATTCGTCAAGTTATGGCTGAGATACCGCCCAATATGTGCCAAAAAAGAGATCCAAAATTACCTCAAAAAATCAATGCTTGCATCACTTCTCGTGGTGGTCATTTAAATGACACAATCTCAACGATCAAACTTTATAAAAAAAAGAAATATCATTAAAAAAAATATTTTATGTGTTTTATTTACGTTTACTTTTCAAAAGCAAAATGGATAAACCTTTGTATTAACACTTGATTATTTACCATAGTCAAAATGCAAACTTACCTTTTTAATAAGGGAAACCCTTAGGCAGTCCAGTCGCCTCCAACCATTCAGTTAATTTCCTTGGCTGACTTTGGCTATCAGAGAGGACCATGTTGCCCGAAATCAATGGTTCATGATCTGCCACGACATTGTCTGAAATGGTCACAACATCGCCACTCTCAGTGTACAATACACCATCCACTAAGCATCCGCAAATCTCAAAATCTAATACAGAGGGAATCAGCCGATATTGTTTTCATATTAATTTCAAAGAGTTTCTTATTAATTCAATAAGATGCAACTTAAATTTAAAATAACAATCTTAAATCAATGTCGATTCAATTTATCCCACAAAATAAATGGAAACAAAATTAACTCGTTACTGTGACCAGAGGTACTTATGTCTTGTACCTCTGGTCACAGTAGCGAGCCCTACAGTGTTGTATCCTGCTCAGCATTGAACAATTATATTGAAACTAGTAAGTTGTATGCGCCTATGGCGCCCGTTGAAATATGGAAAAAAAATTTTGTTGGAAAAAAAAAAATTTTGTGGAAAAAAAAAATTTTGTTGGAAAAAAAAAAATTTTGTTGAAAAAAATTATTTTTCTTGAAAAAAAAAATTTTTTAAAAAAAAAAATTTTTGTTGAAAAAAAAAATTTTGTTGAAAAAAAAAATTTTTGTTGAAAAAAGAAATTTTGTAAAAAAAAAAATTTTGGAAAAAAAAAATTTTGGTAAAAAAAAAATTTGGGGAAAACACAATTTCTGTACAAAAAAAAAATATTATTTTTTTTATTATTATTATTTATAGAATTACGTACTGCGTGACAGAGTCAGTGAATCAGTGAATCAGTGTCGAGGGTAAATATATATTGAAATGCATTCAGCAATAAAATTTAAATTTGAGTATTTCGTAGAAACTAGGTAAGGGCAAATGTGCTAGTGTGATGAGATGAGTAACACAAATACTATCGTAAAGTCAAGCATTAGATTAAGGGCCCTGACAATGATCTGACCTAGAGTAGACATGAGAATGAAAAGCTGTTAAGATAATGGGAATAGGTTGGGAAACTGTTCTCTGTATATTATAATTATCATTACCATTATCAGCTTTTCATTTCCTATGCTGATTTTCAGCGAGGATAATGGACTTCAAACTGCTCTCCATTGACCACAGACTTATGCCTTGGAAGTTGGTGGTAATGGAGCCAGGACCGGATGTTTATTTATATTATACCAGCTTTTTTATACCCTCACCCTACGAGTAGGAGGGTATATATCATTTGATACGGCTCAAAAGTGTAACACATAGAAATATTAGACCCAGATTAGACCCCAGGTGTCTTTGAACCAAATTAGATTTATGACTTTCTGATTTTCCACAATTTGTATATTTAAACTCCGACAGTTATTCATATCTATGAATCGAATGCAATAAACCCATTACACGTTAAATGAAGAAAAGCTTAAATGTGTAGTTTCAAAACAGACGAATAACGTATACAAACATGAATGGGTTAGTTTTGACTAATAATTTCGGGTTTCATTACAACATTTCACCAAAAAAAAAGAAAACAGATGTTTATGCAAAATTTGCCAAACAAATGCCTGAGAACCAAACTGTTCAGTCATAAAATTCTGAAATAAAATACAATTAATTTTGATGTCACATCTTTTTTTCCCATGCTTGTTAAAAGTCACATTATTAACTCTTTTCCTTTATTTCTTTCGGGCAATAAAAGTTAATTAAAAGTAGAGAACGAAAAAAAAAACGCAAATATTATATTTTGTTTTTGTTGTTTACAAAATTGTCTCTTTTCGGTTGGTTTTTCTCCATTTGAAATTCAACATTTGTCAAAATCTTTCCGAAAAAATCTTTGTCATAAAAAAAAACCAAATACACAGCCAACAAAGAAAAAACAACAACAAAAATATGTGTATATCGTATAAATATGAAACTTTTGCATTTTTTTGTTACTCATTTCATTTCATTTTCTCATTATAAATTAAATCCGGGTAAAGTTGAGATTCATAAAACGGTCATAAAACTCAACAGAAAAAATGTGATGAGCTGAGGTATAAACCAACAAAACATTTGGTGTTAATTTGTAGTACTACCGAATGAACATCAACGCCACCATTGTCATCATCAGTATCATCATCAGCATCATCGGCATGGTAGGAAAGACCCCAGAGTCGCATAGAGACCCCCCTAAATTCCGTCTCATCGCCCAACAACAACACCCATGGATGGACGGTAATAAAAAGTTTTTTAAGACCAAATTCTACCGTTTGCTCAGAGCCACTAATTTCAAATGCTCATAAAATTATAAATGATTATGATTTCTTCGTTGTTTTTTTTTATTCTTTTTGGTTTGGATTTTATTGCGGGCATTCGGTTGTAGGTATTCATTCCTGCTTGTTAGAGAGATGTCAGTTGGAGTTTTGTGGTCTTTTTATTGTGATTATGATGATTTTTGGCTGATTGCTCAGAATAATTGGGTGTTGAAAGAAACAACGGTGACATCGTTTGTTTTGCTGATGCTTTGTCTGAAATCGAAAGGGTTCCTTAGTTTGTCAGTGCGTTGGTAACAGAAGTTTTTTTTTGACTAACACTCAGTTGATGCCCCCTATGAATGCAATGCACTGTGTTAGCGATAGGAAATAAGGGTATTGGAGGGAGGAAAGAGGGAGTAGTGTTTTTTGATGTTTGCCTTGAATTTGATAATGTCATAGCAGGCAGGAAAAACACTTGCAGGAAGATTATTCCACAAACGAACAGTCCGGCTGAAGAACGAATTTTCTCTATTTCTGAGATGTGGAATTTTCGATGAGATCAGTCTTAATTTGTTCGATGGTTCAGGTGGTACTGACGTTGAGTTACTTAAGGAAACTCAAAACGTCAAATCCCACAATCAGTTCGACGTAGCCTCTGCAGAAGATGCCCTTAAATTGTTATTGCAGAAGAGCTAAGTCTATCATCTACACTCGGACTGATACTGTAGATGACCCACAGTCCATGGACTTCTTGTAGGTAAATTTCAACTTTTGAAAATAATTCGGCATATGTTTCGTGTTGATTCTTGGTCATCGAAAAACGAGAAATCGTGGTCCCCTTCCACGACCCAGTTGTCTATGATCGTTTTCTTTCAGTTCCTCAGTTAGATGGATTGTGTGAGGACGGCGACACCTTCCAACTGCTTCAGGACCCAGTCCGCAAATACTCGGCGTTTTCTATTCAGTTGCTTCACGAAAAGTTGCCTATGAATCTATTCTTTAATTTCCTGACCAATTTTTATTTTGTACGGACGTAGGCCCCAGTCCCAACTCAAAACTCTCCAGATTGATGTCTGAGTAAGACCGAGTTCCTGTTGCACTCGTGTATTTGATCACGAAGCTTAATATTTTTCTCTTGAAATCGAAGTCCATGACCATATCTGCAAACACAAGGCGCTGTCTATTGAAATTGAGGTCTCCTTCCAACGGTTCTGCCACCCAGTCATCGAACACATGTCGCACAGTGTATCTGTTGAACCAGTTAGAATGCTTGAGTTCTGTAAAAAAACATGTTCTAGGTTATGAGTAAGGGACTTTATTACGATCTCCATATTAAAAATCGAATAGTTGGATATTAGGGTGGAGTGAAATTCAAAAAAAAAAAGTTAACCTCGGAAAGAGATGTAGTCTGGGGTCCTAATGAGAGGAAAAATAAAGAAAAAAATTTTAAAAAATTTTTAGGGGTTGCGCCACTTCCTCGAAATTTGGAAATTATCGCTATTTTGGCGTTGATTTTAGAAAAATCCTAAAAAAGTTTTATGTCAATAAATGTTTGCAATAGCATAAACAATGAAATAAGGGCATGAAAAATTTTAAAAAAAATTTTCTCATTGTTCAAAAATTTCAAAAAGTAAAATAAGTCAAATCGTCCCTTCTTCAGAAAATTGACTGAACAATGAAATCGCCACCAAAGCTACAAATATTAGTCGATTATCCTCATATTTGCCTCAAATACTTTAGTTTGGGCACTGAACAAGCTCAAACTTTTAAATTTCGAATAAGTTAAGTCGTTAATTTTTAGGATTTTTCTAAAATCAACGCCAAAATAGCGATAATTTCCAAATTTCGAGGGAGTGGCGCGACCCCTAAAATTTTTTTAAAATTTTTTTCTTTATTTTTCCCCTCATTAGGACCCCAGACTACATCTCTTTCCGAGGTTAACTTTTTCAAATTAAAAAAAAGCATGTTTTCACTCCACCCTATTGGATATATTTTTGAAATATTTCCGAAGTTGACAATCTTTCGATTTTCATATTTTATGTTTTTGTGTTTCTTTTTACATATCTTTATTATGACGTCAACATTTTAGTGGCAACAACTATATTTTGGTTGTAGCAATAATATTAAAAAATGTCAAATTTGAAAAAAAAAATCTTTGGACAACAGAACTTTTTAATGTTAAGAGATGTTAATGAATTTCCATATTCTTTGCCCGACCGAAGAAAATAGTTACTATCGTTTTCACCGGCAAATGAACTCCAATTGGGATAACATTTAGCATTTTGCTCGTCTTATCAGCTGTTACCTTATTTTCAAACCGTTGACTTCCAAGTGTGTCATTTTAATGGGGAGGAGGGCTAAATGCGAACGTTTGTTGTTCTAATAGAGCTTTGCAGAAGTTTTCAATTTGCTAGTATGGCTCGGTTCCATTAACTAGGAAGGCCGCCCACTATACTTTCTCCAAAAGCAGTTTCTGCCGATCTTCAATTAGTCGTAAAGAGAGAGTAACTTAAACGACATCATTCAGATGTGAGGTTGGTATATCACTTAATCATAGTGCTTTTAAGGCGGGCGTCAACATAAACTCAGTGTCGTTGGTCCATCTCTAACTGGGGATACAAAATACAAATAGTTACTTAACCATTCAGCGGTGTGAGTTTTCAATACATATGTTGTATACACCTAATTTTGAGCTTAACTGCGCGTATTTGTGCCGCAACTTCTTTTGAAACTTTCTCATCTGTTGTTGTTTTTTTTTTGGTGGGAATTTCAAAACAGACTTTCGTTGTTAAATTCTCCCGAAGTCTAACATTAAAATTTTAGTTTGCATAATTTCCAGCTGTATTTCGGATTTCTTTAAATATTCACATTTGTTGTCTTCTCCTCTGAAAGTGATTTGTGTGTGAGCGCTTTTTTCCTCCTCTTCTTCTTTTTCTTCTGGTATTTATTCTGTCCGGTTGAGAGTTTCCTTAAAAGCGCGTTGTCAGCATTTGTGTTTTATGGACATTTGGTTTGGATTGTTTTCTATTGTGGGGATTTTGTGGTTTTTTGGATTTTATGTGAGCATTTTATTTCTGGGTGTATTGTTTGTTAAGCTTCACGTTATGTGGTTAAGCATGAACATTTGTCCCCCCCCCTCCCCACCCTTTCAACACTTCATTTCCTCTGTCTTCATAACATCTCGACTTTTTGCACAAATGCCAAATATTAATTGTTTATTATGGTTTGTAAGGAGAGAGAGAGCGAGGGGGGAGAGAAAAAAGGCAGCGGCGACAGACAACAGCAAATGTGTCATACATGTCATTAAGCCGTATTGACTTATGTTTTATGGTCAAACGACAATTGTCGGTGGGTTTTTCAAAACCACTAATGCGTTTAGAAATAATAAGTTAGAGTCCAATGATTTAAAAAGACAATTCCATTGTGAGGCCTTTCATCACTAAAAACGTTAGGGAGGAGCTAAAGTAAAAACAAACGAAACCGCTTACAAATCATTTGTGGTCTCATATCACTTGAGTAGATATTCCGTATAGAGACTTGGCTGTCTCCTTAATCAGAGTTCAGGAAATGATGTCTACCTCAGCGACTGACCAACATTATCATAGAACAAATTTGCAAAGACAATTTCTAGGGCTGACCAACAGTTTTCGGAAAAAAAATTTTCACTTGCTTCACTTCATATAGAATTATCAGTTTACGTAGAATTATTCGGAACACATTGGATTTAAATTCCTGCAGAAAAACTCTACTCAGTCCCTGAACAGCTTCCGCCCCTAAAATCATTAGGGCCCCGACCATCGACTCCCTTTCGGTTTTCATTTGTTCATTGTCTGTCAAATTTTTGCACATTTGTCATCATTTTCGTCTTGAGATATTTATGTCACCCACTTGCAATACATCATTTGTATTCAGTCGACATTTAAAGTTATTCATCGTGTATTTGTGGTGTCTTTCCCCTTCGTGAGTCCAAGCCCTTTTCCGTTTAGCATAAGCCCTAGACTAATTTGCTTAAATACACTATCGCATCACATCAGGCTGTCACGATGTATGTACTCGAATCACCAGCCCACATAAACCGGATATCTGGTAAATGGGATCATGGCATTTACAACAATAAGAACCCTTCGCACTTTACCAAAAAAAAAAAGGAAAACGAAATACTTCAAACATTTAACGCATCTTTTTTTAACACTGACATTTTTGTTGTTGTGAAACCATTATTAAAGCCCGGAAGAAAATGTAACAACTACCAACATACAAACACACACACATACAATCATGCATATGTCGCTTTTGAAGGTGTACGACGAGTATGTTTGAGAGTGGTTGTACAAAATGGTCTCTGTGTGTGTGAAGGGATATTATTATGCGTTAAGAAGTGAATTTGATTAATGCAAAACTGTCACTGATATGTCACATGCATGTCAACCGGTGACATTTGACATTTTACCAGTAGCTCCGCCAAAGAAGTCGCACTCGCTCCCAAATGGCTCCGTGTGGTAATAGTACCGTAACGCATTGTCGTAACACTTTTTAAATGAAAAATAAAAAAAAAAAAACAAAAAAAAAACAGGCAACTTCAATACTTGAATACCTTACAAACCCTCTCTTTTGTATTCTTTATTCATATGGGGGGGGAAATTATGTTGGATTTGCTTGTATGTATGGGTAAGTGTTGTAAAGTGTTTCTGTTTTGGTGTTGTTGTTGTTGTGGAAAATTGGGATTCCAATTCTCAGTGATTTCGTTCAGACATGAAGGATAACAGTTTATATATATGAAAAAAAAGGATTCTGAGGGAACGAGGGTGTTCTGATAAGTGTGTTATGGAATCGGTTACAATAAGCCATTAGCACAGTCTGGTGGATGGCTGGATTATCCTATGTGAATCTTGCACAAAGACCTTACATTATTCAGCTTTGAAAGCACACGACCATCGGCATTGTTAGCTCTTCTTAGTTTGTGCCTTAGAGTAGCTCAAAATGGCATCTTTTTTTAATGAAGCGCATCGGATCGGAAATTCAGCACATTATCGTGGAGAAGCCAATGCATTGTCAGAGTTATATAACTGCCAAAAGAAGCTCCTACACTCATAGAAAAAGTATGACCAAATGTGCCTGAATTGAAAACATACGGGCACGAAAGTCTATCATTACACGGATGTGGCCAAATCATCAACGATGTTCCAAATTTGTCAACACAGTTTGATTGAATTTTCTTTATTTTGATAACGAGCGTTCTCAGATAATTGGAGAACACAGTACATTACAATTGTTCATAAGCGTTGATGATATATCAAAGTCTTTTTTCCCTCAGTGTACCAGCCATTATAATATAATGGAGTAATATCATGATTTTGTTTATCCAATTTTGAATTATTTTGTTTAAAGAGGATATTGATATTGTTTGTTTCATTCTAATCAACCTTTTCATACACTTAAGAAAATAAATTCTTTAATTTATCAATTCCAATTTTAATGAATTAAACAGTTAACAGTTCCCAGTTTACAAAAATATAACTGTCTTGACTTGAATAATAACTGCTGAAGGCCTGAAATCACGACTGATGAAGCCAAAGTAAAATAATTCCATTGAGGTGATTGAGATAGACAGAATTATAAAGGTCAGGTTCGGGCAATGCTATGCATTTAGGGTTGCCAGGTTTGGGTTCTGACAAGTTTGAAAATCTTGGAGGAAAAAGCTGTATAAAGATTACAGATACAAGAGCTGGTTGGTCCCTTTTTTATTAAAAATATTTTTTTCTACTCCAAAACAGTTTGTGCCACAAATATTTGGTGTTATTTTTTCCCAAAATAAGTTGAATTCGTGACAACTTTTGGTACTATTAAAATACTATGACATTCGGTTTCGTTGATTTATATTCATATTAGAGTGGAGTGAAATAAAAAAAGTCACACTCAGAAAATAGCTGTAGTTGTGATCCTTAATATGGATTTTTTTTAATTTAAATGTCGCGCCCTGTGCAGTGGAGTCGGAGTCTGACAAATTTATATATTTATATTAGAGTGGAGTGATATAAGTTGCGATCCTTAATAAGGACCTTTTGTAAAAATGTAGATGTCGCGTCCTGTGCGGTGGAGTTGGAGTCTGAGAAATTTGTCCGAAAATTGTTATTTACTTACATTTAGTACTTACTTACTTATTTCCCCTTAACATTCCATGAAGGAACAGACGGGGAACTTCTCTCGAATCAGTGACCTGTGTACGATGGAATTTGTATACTCACTGACCGGGGGCCCTACTGTTTAAAGCCGGCTCCGAACGGCTGATGCTTTTCTAGGGAAGTTTTACATGGCTTAGAGATTGCTCTCTTACTCGTTAAGTCGCCAACATTTACGAGGTGGAAACAGCCGCCGAAAAATGTTTGATGGTCTTACCCGGTTTCGAACTCGGGTTCTTCTGTGTGATAGTCGCACACACCACCTACCACAGCACGGCTGCCCACTAATTTTGTTATTGAACAACTTAAATCGGAGTCAAGCTAATTACAAATGCTGGAGTAAGAGTCAAACAATTTTGGCTCGACTTCACAGCCCTGCTCTTGAGATTTGTATATTTTCGAAATTTTGGTGTTGATCTAATTTTTTTCACTTTTAGAGTTTCTGGTCAATAAATGTTCATAATGTTAATACCAACCAAACCCGCTAATGGAAAATTAAAATAAAAATTATGGTCGAAAAATCGATAACATCGCTACGAGTATTTCTCGATCATCTTTGTCTCTGCTTCAAATTCTTTTATTTGGGTACCGAACAAGCCGATAGTTGTGAAGATGAATCAGGTGATTTATTAATTTTTAGGGTTTTTTTTTATCAAATCAACATCAAATAACACAAATTTAGAAATTCGAAGGTCGAAGGTCGTAGTGAGACCGCTAACAATTTGTTAATTTTTCCCCGTGATTATAGTCGGGTCGTCGTGAAATGTTACCTTTGCTCGAGAAATAAGGAAGTTTGCAAAAAGGGGCGTGTCCTCGCAAACAAAGCTTACAATTTAAAACAATCATTAGACGGGTGCTATGGGGCCAAGTCGGTTAAAATGTAACGGGGAGTTACTGCTAATATGCGGATGGTTCCTGGCTATATTGTTTATCATTTAACAAAGGGGCGTGGCACCTACCTAGTTTCCTCAAGTCCTTAATAATACCCAATTAACCTTGTTTTGTGGATCTTGTGCAACTACACAAAACGTTGTTAGAAGTTTTTTTTTTTTTTATTTTTTTTGTAAATTATTTTCCCCCATTTATTATACCACCCTGTGTTGTGTGTAGGTCCTGCTCCTGCATATATTTTATTATTTAATGCGTTAATACTTTTCTATCAATTCGCACACACTCGCGAGCTCAAAACCAGGGGCTGGACGCCCTTTCCACCCTCTTCACTTTTTGACTTTGCTTAAGTCTGCGTGAGTGTAGCGGTTACATACAGGAAGGTCCTGTAGCCATTTTTTTTGCCAAGTGTGTTTTTGTTTTGTTTTTTTCGGGGTTATAATCACAGATTTTTCTCCATGGCTGATAATGTTTGGTATTTTTTAATAAACGTACATTTGTTTCAATTTTCCCTGTCCTTTTTTTCTTTCGTTGATGTTGGTTGACTGGTATTGGTTGAAACAAAATACTACCACTTTGTATCGGAAATTGTTTGTTGGTGAGTGTGGGGTTTTTTTTCGCTGCTGCTGCCTCCTCTTAACTTTGAGTCTTCTTCTCATATGTTGACATTTGACAATGACGACATTTGTGCATGAAATATTCAACCGATTTGACTGCGAATTAATGTTGAATTCCTGTTCTTGAGTTTTGTTGTTTTTGCAATACTCACACTTTTTGCTCCTTTCGTCGTCATCATCTTCTTGTATTTGTTTGTTTGCTTTGTGTTTTTGTTGTTATTGTTGCTGGTGTTGTGAGTTTTTATTATAATTTCGTAAATTGTATGTGAGGGGGGGCATTCTTCATTTTGTAGTGAATTTTTCATGGTGCCGTTGTTTGTTGCCGCTGTACTGTGCCGTGCCGTTGATGTGATGTGGGAAATGTCACTTTTTGACAGTTACTAGCTTCTTCTTCTTCTTCTCCTTCATCTGCTACTGCCTGCAATGGCGCATTGTGTATACAAGTGTATTTTTATAAATATTTAATTTGTTTTCTTTAGCATTCGAATTGCTTGTGCCATTTTGTGTAAGATGTTTGTTTAATCATCGCCACCGAATGGAGGGGGCAACGAACGACAATATCCAAATGAAGTACACATTTCGGAAAGTCACATTTAACCGAGGGTTGTTTTAAGCTGGCAACTATCAAATGTGAGTAATTTGTTCAGCATCAGCGTATTGTAAGTGGAAAAGGCAGCCTATACGAGTATACATACACGGGGTTCCTACAGGCAGACAGGCCTGTACAAAGTAATTACAAATTCGGGGCAGTCTGGTTGGATTGGGTATTTAGGGTGAAAGTTGACATGTTGCCATGTCCACAGCTTCTTGTGGCTCTATATAATTGGAAATGTTATGGCGTAGCAGTTGAGGAATGTTGGCTAACGATAAGCTCTACAGATGCGGAATAAATCATTTTTTTGTGGCTGCAGATGGAAGACTGGGACTTAGAAAGGTCTTAGCTTTGACCAGGATGTCGCTTAATGCCACACAGTTCAGCTGAGGATATTCGGTACAATTTGTACACGTTTGTAAAATGACACAGGATCCTCAGTTATACTAGAAGGTGCCATCTTTAAACCAAACATCACTACAAGAGTTCTGTTTAAGAGTATGATGGTGGAATGCAATTTAAAAAGATCAGGGTTTTGTTGTTGTCAAATGGAGAGAAATGATGGGCCAAGATGTTGTTTTTTGGAAGACACACGTGGCCCCACAGGAAGAAGTCGCAAGGTGTTAAATCACAAGATCTCGGTGGTCAATTGTGATCACCTCTCCGAGAGATACCACGGTCCGGAAACTTTTCCTGCAAGACTTTCTTGACTGCAAGATTTTCACCATTTCTGGGGTGAATTTTAATAATTGCAATGCGTTGCTGAATCATGTATCGTTCCATTTTGTTTTTTGTAATGGCGTAATTTCTACTTGTCAAATGTCAAAGAATAAAAGCTTCAAAAATAACTGCTACCGAAATACCAGGTGATTCAAAATAACACCTCTTGTTGGAAAACCCTGTAGTTACCGCATAATTTCACATCCTCTTCGAATATGCGAAACACATGCCCAACACATGATCGAGATGTAACTGGTGTTTTTTTTTTTGAAGAATCTGAAGTAATTTTTTTGAAGAATCTGATGTAACTAGTAAGTTGTAATGCGCCTATGGCGCCCGTTGAAATTATGTTGAAAAAAAAAATTTTTCTTGAAAAAAAAAATTTTGTTGAAAAAAAAAATTTTTGCGGAAAAAAAAATTTTGCTGAAAAAAAAATTTCGAAAAAAAATGTTTGTTGAAAAAAAAATTTTTGTAAAAAAAAAAAATTTAAAAAAAAAAATTTTGGAAAAAAAAGAATTTTGGAAAAAAAAAATTTTTGGTCAAAAAAAAATTTGGGGAAAACACAATTCTGTACAAAAAAAAAATATTATTTTTTGTATTATTATTATTTATAGAAAATTATAGAATGCCTATTTAAATTCCCACGTACTGCGTGACAGAGTCAGTGAATCAGTGTCGAGGGTAAATATATATTAAGAAGATTGGCAAAGATTGACTAAAGTCAAAACTCAAATTTGGAACTGTCCCAGAAAATTGCAACATTAACAAAACAAAAGCGATGTTAGATGACGGATTGTACTGGCGAGCTGCCTTCTGCGTATCAATTATTGTTTCCATTTATGATTAACTGCTTTAATTTCATCTAAATTGCCCAGTAATGAAAACGTCCCTAGATAGATTTAATATTGCAGTAAATTCCCCCTCGTTAAAAAAAAGTTTCTCCGTCTTCACTGTAATTAAGGTTCCTAAAGTGACTTCGTCTGAGGTCAGAGCGCACGCTACAAGCGTTGCTATAATTTGACGCTATAGGGCGCTACAAAGCACAGCTTTTGTTTTCTTATGGGAACGTTCGAAACGTGTCTGAGTGAGACCGCAGCGAGTAGTAAGTTGAAGCGACAAAGCTGGTCATACAATGATTGTAGCATGGTCTCGCTTCGTTTTTCTTTAAGTTTCTTGCCGTTGTGTCTTTATGCATCATTTCCATATGGTTTTTCGCATTCCAATTCATTGTGCATTTTGTGTTGACAAGATTTTGTAAACGTGTTTTAAAAAGAAGAATATCAATATAAAATGAAGAGTGTATTTTGTCCATGCAAACACAGCACAACGTGATACAGGGTCTAAGAATAACGGACGGAACTACAATTTTCTAAATTTTGTTATAGAACAACTGAAGTCGGAGTCGAGCAATTTTCTCTCGAATCCACAGCCCTGGCCGAAGATGACGTCTTTGGTGACATTTGGGATAGCTTTGCGCCATATCCTATCAATACCTTTTGGTAATGAATAATCTCAACAAGTAACTTGACCATTTCGACTCTTTGCATTACTTATTCAAAATCATATCCCTATTACTTTCAGGTGGAAATCCGTGTAGTGAATTTCTTGCCTCTCATAAATAGACAATGTCACACTCATCTTGCTAGTGAGACCTGCCACAATTGTATACATGTTAAGTGATCTATCAACAATAACATTATTCTACTTTATTAGTTCCATCGTGCAACAAACACTCAAAAACATTTCCATTCTATGAAATTGATTTGGAAAAGAAAAATATTTTAAATTTCCACCGAAATTAAATCTATTGTTAGGACTTTTTTTTGTCTTCTATAGATGAAAAGTATGAATATCAATATGAATAGATTACATTTAGCTAATCCGGTTTTTGTGTGAACATAAAATCTGCCCTTCCAGGCATTCAGCCTTCTGTCCGTCCGTCTGTCCGTCCTACCGCCTGTCCATTCGCCCTCCACATATCCTTTCATATGTTCATCATGACGGCAGAGACAAAAGATCAGTCATGTATGTCATATTGAATGTATTGTGTGGCAAATGGGAAAAAGTCAAACCCTGATGAATAGCGTGTTAATTGCTGACAGACCAAAAGTGACAGATTCACTTTCTCACAGAGACAGGCCGTGGCCAACAATCACTATTTTCCATCAAACAGGACTTTGTTCACATATCAGACACACACGCACATACACGTACACATTGGTACATAAGTGTGTTGGTGATATTTCAGTGTTTGATTATTTCATAAAGCATTTTATTCAAATCTCTTTCACAGCTCACCGAAAGGGTCCTTTGCTTTGCTGTTGTACAAATTGCAACAAATATGACATTTATCCCTTTTTTCCTGTTCACATTTGGTGGTTGACTTCATTTGGGAATTAGGATGTGTGTGAGAGTGCGTGTGTTGTCTTTGTGAAATGGCTTTTGTCCAAATGCAGGAAATTCATCATCTGCGCTTAGCTCATCATCATCATTATCGTCATCATCATCGTTGTGATTGTTTGCTTGTCCGCATTCACAGCCTCATTTTCAGCCGTATGCTCACGTTCACGTTCGTCTTTGTCGTCGTTGACATTGTCCTTTTTGTCATGATAATCAACAACTCAGCTGTTGTTGTATGCCTTTTTGGTATTCTCAGTTTATCCGCCACCAAGTTTATCCCTTTTTTTATTTGGTACTGTTTGATTTCATTTCAGTTAAGAGTTTCGGAGTAAGTGAAATTGACTTTATGACAATTATTAGTTTTTGTTTGCTAAATTGTTTGTTATTCCTGGTGATTTGTAAGTTGTTGTGGAAATTTTTTTTTGTAATTAATTTTCCCCTCACAAGTCAGAGATGGTATGATTTTTGCCGATTGTTTTCCGGATTAGAACTTACAGTACATTCCGTGTTTTATACCCTCCACCAGAGTTTGTAGTGTACACTATGTTGGTCATTTTGTTTGAAATATTGATGTGAGATCATATGATGTTAATATGGATCAGTATAAAAATTGTAAGACGATCTGGCCATGTGCTTCAATCGACTCCTCAGATAGGTCTGTGTAAAATTGACGACCCCCAGCAATATTAAACGTCGGCTCGGGTCGAGCGGTTACTCCCACAAATTCTGTTCACCGTTTTCCACTACAATTCCGATCGATCATCTACCCAGACGACTCTTGCCTATTGTTGATTTTAGCATTTCCGATGGTCGATCGTTTTACACAGACTACTCCAGGAGATCAATTTCTACGACGAAACCAATCGAATATTTTAACCGACGTGTGTATCGTTCGTTTACCCAGTTGACTTTGCATCACCGGCGGATTGATTGCTCAGACAATCCCGGGGGTTCGTTTATTACGACGACTCTGGACAATCGTCTACTCCATTGACTCCGGTCAATTGTTTACTTATAAGTATTGACGACTCCATACAATGTTCTACACCCTCGACTACAATCGGTAGTTTACTCCGAAAAATCCTGCAGATCGTTTACCACGACTCCTTCCGACGATTGTTGAGCGTGATAGATTCGATTGATCATTGACAAAATTGTATCCTTTTATTTATTTAGAAATAAATTCGGTAGCAATGTCCGATCATGGAACAGCCGAATCAGCATTCTGGACTGATGTATTTTTTCCTTATTAACGGCACACCTTTCTCTTTATTATGAAACTAGTAAGTTGTAATGCGCCTATGGCGCCCGTTGAAATATGGAAAAAAAATTTGGTGGAAAAACAAAAAAATTTGTTGAAAAAAAAATGATCTTGAAAAAAAAAAATTTTTCTAAAAAAAAAAATTTTGTAGAAAAAAAAAATTTTTGTGGAAAAAAAAAATTTTTGTTGAAAAAAAAAAATGTCTGTTGAAAAACAAAAAATTTGGAAAAAAAAAATTTATAAAAAAAAAAAAATTTGTAAAAAAAATTTTTTTTAAAAAAAAAAAAAATTGTGAAAAAAAAATTTTGGAAAAATAAAATTTGGGGAAAACACAATTTCTGTACAAAAAAAAAATATTATTTTTTTTATTTATAGAAAATTATAGAATTATAGAATGCCTATTTAAATTCCTACGTACTGCGTGACAGAGTCAGTGAATCAGTGTCGAGGGTAAATATATATTACTAGTAAGTTGTAATGCGCCTATGGCGCCCGTTGAAATACGGAAAAAAAATTTGTTGAAAAAAAAAAAATTTTGTGGAAAAAAAAATTTTGTTGAAAAAAAAATTTTTTCTTGAAAAAAAAAATTTTTGTTATAAAAAAAATTTTTGTTGACAAAAAAAATTCTGTTGAAAAAAAATTTTTGTGGAAAAAAAAATTTTTTCTTGAAAAAAATAATTTTTGTTGACAAAAAAAATTCTGTTGAAAAAAAAATTTTTGTGGAAAATAAAAAAATTTTGTTGAAAAAAAAAATTTGTGGAAAAAAAAAATTTTTACAAAAAAATTTTGGGAAAAAAAAAATAATATTTTTTTTATTATTATTATTATTTATAGAAAATTATAGAATGCCTATTTAAATTCCTACGTACTGCGTGACAAGTCAGTGAATCAGTGTATCAGTGAATCAGTGTCGAGGGTAAATATATATTAAGATAAGAAGAAGATCATTTCCGATCATCTTCTTATTTTTGTTATAAAAAAAATTTTTGTTGACAAAAAAAATTCTGTTGAAAAAAAATTTTTGTGGAAAAAAAAAATTTTTCTTGAAAAAAATAATTTTTGTTATAAAAAAAATTTTTGTTGACAAAAAAAATTCTGTTGAAAAAAAAATTTTTGTGGAAAATAAAAAAATTTTGTTGAAAAAAAAAATTTGTGGAAAAAAAAAATTTTTACAAAAAAATTTTGGGAAAAAAAAAATTTGGGAAAAAAAAAATAATATTTTTTTTATTATTATTATTATTTATAGAAAATTATAGAATGCCTATTTAAATTCCTACGTACTGCGTGACAAGTCAGTGAATCAGTGTATCAGTGAATCAGTGTCGAGGGTAAATATATATTAAGATAAGAAGAAGATAATTTCCGATCATTTATCTCAAAAAAATTCATTTTTCTTTGAATACCAAAGTAACACCTCTTGTTGGAAACCCCTGTTTAGAAAATGCTATTCCCAGTAAATCGAGGTGTTATAAAAGTCCTTGCTCAAAGAAAATTCGGCCGATGAGTATGAAATGTGGACTTTACACTTCATTTTTTTTTACGACACCTCTGACAATGCAATCCATCTAAGATGCTATGCAAAATTTCCTAATTTCGCTACTTAACGTCCAAATTTTCAGACAACATCTTATGTGTATGTATAACCGATATAATTCAAAGCAGAAGATTTCGAGCTTCCCTCAAAACAAATAAAACAGACAAAAAACTTAAGTTATACAAAACGTCAATAAATCGTTATGCCTCGAAATGTTCCAAAAAAAAAAAACTTTACGCTGAACTCACGAAAAAGTAACATATCAATTTATGCCCCTACAATAACACATACTTAATCATTTCGTTTTAGTGGTCTATGTCTGTCGGTACCGGCTGTCTGTCTGTCTCTCTGTCAGTCGATATCTCCCGTGCCTATGTCTATGTCTGGGCGATCTGATACATTGTTGGGTATGGATTTGGTTCATGTGTGGTGGTGGTGGTTTTTGTTGAAATATGGCAACATTGAAATGAAATTCTCAAATCTAAACAAATCGCCAATGTTGGCCATAATTTATAAAATGTTTTCAATTCTATGCAACCTACAGAATCGCTGTATGTTTATACACACACAACGAAATCTATTGGAGTCTTCAGAGGGATGTGTGCGTTATGTTGTTTTCATTCGGAACACTATAATGAAATGCAGGAAATAATTTCTCAAAACTTGGCGCCAGCTATTACTGCGCCATGGACGGTAAAGACGATCGCAAAGTATGTTTGGTAAATAAATAGAAACAAAAAAAAAACTGAAAAGTTTATTTTCTATGTGTTTGATTTAGGATTGAAGTATTAAATCGAAGATAAATTTTGTAATGGCTGGGGAAATTAATTTGTTGTAGGTGGCCGGCAGTTTATTGATTAGTCGCATTATTAATTGTAAGGAAGATCTTTCGATCTTTGGATTAGTTTTTATTGTGCGATGAATATGATATGGTGTAGTCATTCCTTTAAAGAATAAAATAAGTATTTACATGCAATGCCACAAGTTCAAATAAAAGATGACACTTCGACACCGACCACCAAGAAATGTCTTTGAAAGAATGTGTCCCTTTCAATTGCTAGAATGATGTCAGCTTAATTCTGTTAGATTGTAAAATATGATTTGTTATATAAAACCTAATGTTGGGCCAAATGTTCGCCCTTTCTAGTTGGAGGAATTAGTCATGCACTGTTTGTTAGTATACAGGGTTTTCCAACAAGAGGTGTTATTATGAATCACCCGCTATTTCGGTAGCTGCCACTTTCGAAGCTTTTATTCTATGACAATGGAACGATACACGCTTCAACAACGTATTGAAATGATTAAAATTCACTACAAAAAAGGTGAAAATCTTGCCCACTCAAACAACGAAACCATTGCCCTTTTATGGGAAAAGTTTCTTGTGATTTAACACCTTTCGACTTCTTCGTTTGGGGCCACGTAAAAGATAAGCATCGATTCAAGACCTCAAAGATAGAATTCGTCAGGCTATCGAGGGCAGCCACTTTGCGATTTGGTTATGTGAACATTTCATGAAAAGGATATGGTCCTTTAAGCGTGGTCGTGATGGCTATTTTGCTGTTGTTGTTTTTCTTTAGTAACGGCATACCTTCCTCCTTATAAAAAATAAACATCCGATCATTTATCTAAAAAAAAACATTTTTTAATACCAAAATAACAACTTTTGTTGGAAAACCCTGTATATAAAGGGTGTTTTTTATTGAGGTATAGAACTTCGAATTGAAAAAAAACACAAGAAAATCATTTTAATGTCCATCAATTTGGCTTTATTGTGGCCGCCGCGGCTGGCTCGAATAAAGCCAATTCTACAGGTCCAATTTTCAACCACTTGTTGGAACCACAACTCATCCAACTCATTCATGCCATCCAATTCGGGAACAAAATAGTCGGTTATCATGGCTCTATACCGGTCTCCATTAACGGTAACTGACTCTCCAGCATTATTTCGGAAGAAGTATGGCCCAATGACTCCACCAGCCCATAGAGCACACCAAACAGTCAGTTTTTGTGGATGTAATGGCATAAAATGGACGGAGCTTGCGGTGAACTTCGCGAACTGAACCATTACTTTCGAAATAAATTTGCACGATTTGCAAGCGTTGTTCTTTTGTCAACCTGTTCATGATGAAATGGCAAACCAAACTAAATATTAATCACTTGACAGCTGACAAAATGGCCGCCAGTTAAAAAAGTGATGCCAACTTAAAGTTCTATACCCCAATAAAAAACACCCTTTACATATTTATATTAATACTCCTTTTACTCGTTCAAGGAGCATAGAACCGTCACAAGATTCTTCGAAAAATCCGATTATTTGCGCAGTGTTTAACTTTGCTCGAGCTCGAGTGTTCGATAAAATTCTTATTATTTGGCGTGCCCGGGTATAATTGGGTTTCACTACCCATCCAATTTGTTGTGGGTTTCCGCCGTTATCTTGCTCTGATTTTCTTAGAATGTATCCAATCCAGTTTCATTTGCGTTATTTTATTTCGATTTCTATTGACGGTGCGTACGGATTTCTGAGGGTTCTCTCTCTCTGGTGTTGCAAACCAGGAATTACTCACCCTGAAATGGTTTGAAGTTTCATTGCGGCTAATGATGTTCAGAGGCGGAAAAGAATATCTTGTATAGTTTTCTGATGTACATGATTTTCTTGGGTCACTCCCACGAGCTTTATTGTCTTTTGTTCATACGTGTCTCCCTATTGAATATTAGTTTCATCTATACTCCGTATCTGAGTGTTTAAACAGATTCTTGTAAAATAATCGTTCTTTCGGTGCCTTCCAAGCATGTGACACATATGTCTTCCGGTTCCTTGAGTTACAACTGAGTCTATATCTTCGTCGCTTTCAGTTATCATACGATAATTCACAACCATCGGAGTTGTGATATACATAAGTATAATTCTGAATTTAGATAACGTGCCCTGCATTCCTTTTTTTATGGTTTTCCCTACATCGACGATGAATCTGGATGAATTTCCTGAAGGTCGTGAAACTTTGTCATTTTGCCGGAAATCATCGATCCTGTGCGTGAACTGATAAAGGTAGACCGACATGTGACATACCGTGAGATTGAGGCATCCTTGGGAATTTGTATGACAAACATGCTTAAGAAATTGAACGTTCATTTGGCCGTGAAAAATATTTGCTTAAAGAAAGGCTCGTGTCGATTGGAGCCAAGAAATGATGAAAAGTTGCTCAAATGCAATGGATACTATCGTCACCGGTGACGAGCCTAATCCAACAAAAGCTGTTCGTGGAAGAAATACAACGAAGCAAATGATCGCGTTTTTTTTCATTGGTATAACCGGTCATGGGGTCAAAGTGTCTTTAGTGGAACATGGGACGGTGAATTATGTGTGGTACACATCCATCTGTTTGAAATAAGGAAAAACAATAAGAAAACATTTTGTAACACGACGAGCTCTCACACTTCGTCTGAAACAATATTGAATTTATGGGAAGAGAAATCGCCGTGATCAACGTTTTCGGACCCCCGGAGAAGCTGTTGAAGCGTTTAAACACCATATTTTGGAGATGTCTGCATTTGGGTGGAAAACGTGATTCCAAAATTCGTTGAGCACATCGAAAATTGTACAGATCTCCACAGAGAGTTTTTTTAAAAAAAAAAAAATAAAACCATTTCCAATAATAAATGTTTTTTTTCTTTATTTCTGGACCCGTAATATAAAAAGTGACTGACTAGATGATAATCAGTTTTTCTTTTCCGGTGGCGGATATCTTAATATATATTTACCCTCGACACTGATTCACTGACTCTGTCACGCAGTACGTAGGAATTTAAATAGGCATTCTATAATTTTCTATAAATAATAAAATTAAAAAAAATAATAAATAATTTTTTTTTACAAAATTTTTTTTTTCAACAAAATTTTTTTTTCCACCAAATTTTTTTTTTTTCCCATATTTCAACGGGCGCCATAGGCGCATTACAACTTACTAGTATTTAATAAGTTGGATCAGAATCCTTGACCGATATAAGTGTCGCCTTTTTTTTGGGTCTCTTGTATTGGGTGGCATTGGTCGCTGATACCATCGGGTATGAAAGTGTTCCTTTATGTTAAAATCCTTTTGTTTTGTTGCCAAAATCCTGAATTTGCGAACGGTTGGACTCGAGACTAGAGTTCTCTCTGTCTAAGTGGCTTTCGGGTGGTTGTGGTTTAAACCCAAATCGCGGGGTGAGGACACGAACACGGTGTAAAGTTGCATTGCAATCGGGTGCCGTCTCCGCTCCAAACCAAGGAGGAAACAATGCAAAATATATGGTTTGTAACCGGAGCTAAGACCTCTGAGAGTTTGGGTCACAGTGGCAGGTTCTCACACTAATATAAAAAAAATTAAGTAATCCGTACTTGAAATAAGCCGTATCGGTATCAAAAGTCTGATAAGTACGGTTTTCCTTAAACCAAGTTGAAAGAACTTGATTTAAGTACGGATTTTTGCTGCTCGGAATGAGCTTGATTTTTAGGATAGACTTAAGCTCATAATAGGATACAAATATTTTCTAAACGGACTTATGTGTAGACGGCTTGGATTAACTTAAGGCCGAATAAATACTTGAATTTATCGGAAACTTGGATTGATTTATAGGAAAATGTTGACTAAATTGATATTACAATATCCCGCCCAGGTCGGTGAAACGACTTTAGATGCAGTCAATAATGATGGCACTTCATCATAATCTGAACTGTTGCTTAGCCATTTCCCCAGTGAATACATTTTCAATCTTTTTCTGACAACCTTCAAAAACTGAACATTATCTTCAATACGGTAAATAAAATTAATATATTGAAATTTAAAATTAGGTAAAAGCAAACAAGTACAAATGTAATTCACCGAAGCTTGAGCACAAGCAACGATAAAGATGTGGAACACAATACTTTCGGTCCTTAAGTATCCTTAAGAATCTAATTCCTGTTTGGTTTTTTTTTAATTTAACCACTTTTCACAAATGTACACTTTCTAGCATTCGCTAAAATGACTTACAACAATTTCCCTGTCGGCAGACATCACAGAATGTGTGAATGACTGACTTCATGTAATTCATGAGTTCATTTAACATCAACAATGGAAATCTCTCAGGTATTACATGCCACATAAGTGACGGTACTCCTTTTGACAGGGTGTCATTTTAAAATTCCATTCGATTATGAATCCATTACCAATTATGACCATATATCCAAACATATTTTCCAAATCTTTCCATTTTCCATTTTTTTTTTCCATACTCATTTTTGCAGTGTCATAATTCATTTGTCAGACATTGTTTATTTATAACAAAAATCACAATGAAGAAAGACAAGAAAAAACAAACAAGAAACCGAACGTAATAATGAATTATGAAAAATGATTTTCATTGCGCACGCGTGCCATCTGTCAAATATATTTAAAATGTCACTGTTTCTGTGGTGGCTGGCCGTCTCTTTGCATCCCCGTGGCCGTCTCCTTCGTATGGTTTTTAATATGAAATGTATACGTTTTTAATAGAAATCAAATTCTCATAAATGTGCCACGCTAATAAACAATTTTGATTTATGATCCCATACACACACACACACACACCTTACCGTTCCTCCGTTCCATTCAAGGTATCACCCATATCCGTACGTACGTACGAGCACATATCTTGTGAATGTATCACTCGAAATTTGTATTAAGTATTACGTTGCACATACTACATCACAACGCTTACGATCGGAACATATTTCACGGGGCCGAACGGTTCGGTGAAGTGTGCTGTTTCTTTCATAGAGAAGGCGTCATTTTATCAGAGTCATTGTAAAAAATGCGTCGTGTCATGACACAAGGTGTTGATTTGTAGTTCATTTAATAAAAATACTTCATATTTCTATGAGAATATATGCGTTTTTACTCGTGTGTCGCACGAAATTGTTGATCATATTTGATATATTCTTTTTTTTTATTAGAATGTAATGTGTGTTAGGGTTAGGGGTGACACATTGTTGGCCGACTTAGGACTTGTCACAAATGTCAAAGGGGTGACAACGACTATATCAAAGCGATGCCTATGGCTTGATGGGCGTGAATTACATTCATAGTCATATCTTTGTACAGTATACAAATGAAATCAGAAGAAGTTATCTCAATCAATGAAATGTGTTTGCAGGATTTTTTTTCGAAACCCGTCTTCGTTTTTATACACTCCATCATAGGATGGAGTATATACTAAGTTTGTCATTCCGTTTGCAACACCTCGAAAGAGTGATCTGCGACCCTATAAAGTATATATATTATTGGTCAGTGTAACATTCTAAGACATTCTAGCGATGTCCGTCTGTCTGTCCGTCCGTCCGTCCGTCCGTCTGTTGTCTGTTGAAATCACGATAGAGTGCGAACGACCAACGCTAAAAAGCTGAAATTTTGTCGGAAGATGTTTTTTGCCCATAAGCAGGTTAAGTTCGAGAATGGGCCATATCGGACCAAAGGGGAAAAATGTCCCCTTTACGGGACTAAATATATTCCGGCCATAATCAAATTTTTCAAATATTTTTTTTCACTACATCTAAGTTCTAAGTTTATATAATTTATAGATGGGAAAAAAATCCCAAAAATGGGCGTGCTCATGGGTTCCGTGGACCCTTGGGGCCCAAAAAAGGGCCCATGATAAACATGCGCATATGGGTATCGAAGTGCAACGAAATTTACTCACGAACCCAAATATGCCTTTATTTTCATGATTTGCCTAAATTTTTTGATCCGGTTTCTGGGACTATCGGGTCACCAGTGGCCCAAAAACCGTCCCTTGACAAACATGGACATATGGGTATCGAAATGCAACGAAATTTTCTGGCGAACCCAAATATGCATTTATTTTCATGATTTGGATAAAATTTGTGATCGGGTTCCTGGGACTATCGGGTCACGAGCGGCCCAAAAACTCAGTTAGTTTTCTTATTTATTGACTTTTTAAGGATCCATGATGGAGGGTATATAAGATTCGGCCAGGCCGAACTTACTATTTGTCCACTTTTTATTTACTTACATCCATCTTTTCATCTTTTGAAACTTTTTAAACCATGAAATTTCAGGGCTGATATTTGTAATACGAACAACTGCGCCAGTGCATCTAGGGCTTATTTTTGAATTGTATGTTCTTGTGAAAGTGACAACTTTATCTCCCTCGAAATATTAACTGAAAGTCAGTATCACATCTCCGGGGAACGCTTTACAAGGTTGAGAAATATTCAAAACTTATTCCAATGCAATGATGTGTAGTCCAAGCGGTGCTTAGGTTCTGCAAAACGTTCCTGAGGCTGGACAACAATGACCTCACATTATTCAGCAATTGAAGGCACCCCCCAACCACTCCATTCTCGCTTCTCTGTTCGGGAGTTAAAGCATTAAGTCATATTTGCAACGAAGCGCATTTTTATCTTGGTGGCTATATTAACTCTTTAACCACTGAAATCAAACCCTTTAACCATTAGAAATGCATGTTAGCGATGACCATTGTAGACGGTCTTAGTAGTTAAAGGGTTGAGAAGCAAAACTGCCGCATCTTGGATCGGAAATCCTGCATGTGGTCTTCGAGAAGTCCATGTCTGCTCAGAGACTGCCAGAGTTTAAAGCTGATCAATTTTTCTCTGAAAATGCCTAGGAAAAAACCATTTCGTTTAACGATGAGCGCTATAGGAGCATGATAAGGCTTTTTGGTGCCCGATAAAGACATGGATTTGAACGATCTTCGGGATTGGACCACTCCTACTGTAAGCGCCCCATTTATCCAATTCAATATGTTAATGGTAAAAAAAATGATAAAGTAGTCCCCATGAGCATTCCTCCTCCGCTGCTCCGCATTCATATGTAGATCTGTATTTACTTCGATATATAAAATGTATACAGACAGTGGCATATACATATGCATATTTAATATTTAAAATTTCATTCAAATGTCAGCAGTGTTGACACAAACATGACAAGAACTTACACTTTTGGATTACAAGTGGATGAATATTGTCGCTCTTCTCAAGCGTCGACACACACACACACACACTAACTCACGTTCTCACGGCACAGCAACAACAGACAGCTTTTGCTTTTTGCATAACTTTCACACAGGAGGGAGGACCGATGGATGGTGGACGGACACACACACAGACAGACATGGCCAAAAAAAAAACGGAAACAAACTGAATAAACAGAAAAAAAAATGAATGAGAAACAAACAACTTCCGGGTAAATTGAAAAATGGCGTAAAATGGTTATTGTTTTCTCCATTCATTCGGTGGAAGAAGAAGAAGAAAAAGTTGAAAGAAACAAAAAAAACAGACAAACAATACGAAACACATGACATTTTATTATTGTCATTTGTTCATGTTGCTGTTCGCTTTTTTTTCTTTTTCTTCTTCTTCTTCTGTCACGTTGAGTTGGTGGAGTTTTTTTGTTTGCTGGTTTGTCGGTTCCACTGGTATTCCTGTAACAGATCATGTGTCAGAAAATCATGTCAACACATGCATGTATTACAAAATTGTTGTATAAATATTTTATTAAATTAATGTTTCTTGCGATTTTTTTCCAATAATGAAGATGTACAGTTTTATTAATGGCGATTTAAGCTGTAAGCTGGAACTTGCATTTGAAGTAGAGCATTTTTGACAGTCACTACTACGCTCACTTAACTCAACACTTAACTAAAATATTATCGATAATAAAGAAAATGGACTAGTTTTTAAAGGGATTGGGCATAGCGGAATAATCAGCCAAATTACGCTTGGCGTAGTGGAGTCGTAAATTTTTCGTTTTTACAAAATGATATTACGGTTGGCGAAAATTTCCAAAAAAAAATCAACTTTATTCTTTAGTCGTTTTTGCGCTTTTTTTTAAAAATGTTTACACACAATTCTATCTCGTGTTTGAAGATTGTGTCAAGTAAAGGTTTTTTGCTACCAAATAAAGTTTATTTGGCAGTTAGGATAACTCATTTGTTATTAATATTATGTATTTGGGCGGAAATAATAAACTTATTAAATTGAACGTCAACGTTTGAGTGCGAATAAGTGTTTATCAATTTATAAGAAAATTGAAAAAAAGTAAAAAGTAACACAAAAATTATATTTACAAGCTAAAAAAAAGTTAATGTTTGTGGTATGAAAAAATGTATACATTATTAGTGCTGTAGGATGAGATGATCAGACTGTACACGCTGAAAAAAATGGTCATTTTAACAAATTTCAGCAAACAAGTTCGCATCAAATATATTTTTCCTTACCACAAACATTAACTTGTTTGTAGGTGATAAATATCGAATATATATGTATGCAGTTTTGTTTCATTTTTTATTTTTTTTTTTTCAATTTATTGTGATTTGGTATTGTGATTTAGTATTCTCTCGGTATTGCTTTTATTTTAAAAAGCGAAAATGCAAAAGAAAAATTTTTAAAACAGTTGCAAATACACACTTATTCGCACTCAAATGTTGTACTTTGTTGAATTTAATTAGTTCGTTGTCTGTTTTTCCCAAACACGTTATTGCTTATACACAAATACGTAATACTAATAGCAAACGAGTTATATTTACATCCAAATAAGTTTTGTGTACAAGAAAATAAGCTTTACTTGCTACAAACACCAAACACGCGTTTTACTTGTGTGTGAATATTAAAAAAAATACGTATTTTTCAGCGTGTAGGATCAGACTGTAGGATCGAATTCCATCGGGCAAAAGTATATGACTTACGATCTAGTGAAACTTTTTGAATTCTGTAGGAATGGTCTGAGTTTTTTTTACATGTAGCATTTGAAATCAGACAAGTGTATTTTCGTAAGTTCCTTATTTTGTCGGGAATTTTTTTTATATTTTTTGTTTCTAATTTTTTGTTTTAAAACATATTGACATAAGTTTAAAAAAATTTAATTTTTCAAACATTATGTGAAAAATTAAATTTTATTTGCACAGCTAACATTACTTCTTTATATACTTACTTACGTATTTCCTTTAACATTTCATGAAGAAACCAACAGGGAACTTCGTTCGAATCATTGAGCTGTGCGCGATATAATTGTGTATACTCACCGAGAAGCCGGATCCGAACGTCTAATGCGTTTTCTAGACAAGTTTTAAAGGATTTGCCAACAAGAGGTGTCATTTTTAATCACCCGGTATTTCGGTAGCTGTCACTTTTGAAGCATTTATTATTAGACATTACTAAAAATGAAACGATACACACTTCAACAACTCATTGAAATTTTTAAAATTCACTACAGAAATGGTGAAAATCTTGGAGTCACTGTTAGCAAAACTAAAGCACTTTTGGGTCGTCGTGATGCACCTTGTCGGACCGTAATACAGAAATTGGTGGACAAATTTGAGCTGTTGGGACACGTTAGTGATGTGAAGAATAAAACCCGTGCACGTTGCTCAAGAACAACTGAGAATATATAGCCCAAAGTGTTGAAGAAAACCAAGGTTTGTCTATTCCTCATCGTTCATTGGATTCCACAAACATCATTACACCGTAGTTTGCATAAAGACTTGGATCTTACGGTTTATAAAGTTCAGTCAACACAAGAACTCAAGCCGGCCGATCATCAACAACGTCGTGTCTTTGCTGATTGGGTCCTTGAAATGCATGAAAATGATCCGGAATTCCATCGAAAAATCATCTTGACTTCACCTCAGTGGCTACGTCAACAAGCAAAATTGTCGCATCTGGGGCTCGGAAAACCCAAGAGTTTTTGTTGAGAAGCCTCTCCATCCTCTGGTTGATCAGGTTGGATCAACAGTTACGGTGAATGGATTGCGCTATCAAGAGATGATTAATGATTTTGTGTGGTCGGAATTGGATTATATTGATCTCAACAACGTTTACTTTCAACAAGATGGCGCTACGTGCCACACAAGCAACAAAACCATTGCTCTTTTACGGGAAATGTTTCTGGGCCGTGTTATCTTTCGAAAAGGTGATCACAATTGGCCACCGAGATGTTGTGATTTAACACCTTGCGGCTTCTTCATTTGGGGCTACGTGAAAGATAAGGTCTACTCACCAGCCCAGCGTCGATTCAAGACCTCAGACATAGAATTCGTGAGGCTATCGAGGAAATAGGGCAGCTACTTTGCGATTTGGGTTTGGAACATTTCATGAAAATAATGGTGATATGGTCCTGTAAGCGTGGTCGTGGTGGCTATTTGGCTAATGTTGTTTTTCATTATTTTGAAATAAACATCCGATCATTTATCTCAAAAAATTTCCTTTTTCTTTGAATACCAAATTAACGCCTCTTGTTGGAAATTCCTGTATAATTAGTTAAATTTGAGCTTTAAAAGTACTAAAAAAATTGAAAAACAAAATCGAATTGCAATCTCGAGCATTGCAAGAAATTTTCTACTCAAAAAAAAAAAAATCAAAAAGGAAATGTTCTTCAGTACCCCACAGTCGACACATCATGTACACATGTTTAGATATTCATTTTCTAAACAAAGAACGAATTCATCCAATTTGCTGTTCATACATTTGCTCTTAACCACCTCTTCACAAATGACTGTTCGTTCGTCGTCGTTCTTTGGCATTGCTAGCGGCGAACATTTGGACAGGGGAAAATGCATACATTTTGGCATTAGCAGCGGCAAACGGGCGAGAATTGGTTAACAGTTTTCGGTTGTTGTAATAAATTTTATTTCAACATTCCTGAGACTTCATAGACAACATCGTTTATCTTGTGTGAATGTGAAGTGAAATAGTTCGTGTATTCTCGAGCACAACAATTCATTCATTCATTTGGTTTAAATTTGTTTCTTCTTAATTTGATTTGATTTAATTTTTTTTCTCTTCTACTATTCTATTCTTTACGTTCACGTATTTGTTTATTTAGTATTTAATGCAAATTCTCGTATACACGAATAACAAAGTTATGGTACTTTGATCTTTGATTTCGGAATTTTTCTGGGAATGTTTTGCTCTGTCGGTTCTTTCGAAGAAATCTGGGGCATAAGTTCATAAATTATCGGCATAGCATAATGCAGTATTTGCATTAATCAACGACTAATTGCATGCCGTGTAATGATTGAATGTTTTAAAAGAGATGAGGTCTAAATGTTGCTATAGCTTAAGTTATTTTGTTGAATATTACCGTTTCTGTGGGTTATGGTTTTGTCATACGATTTTACATTTTACAACCGAAAATATCTCGTCTTAGGAAAGATTTTATAGGCGCCGCTGTTTCACAACCTCACATTGGTTAAGTTAAGGTTCACATGCAATAGAGGGTTAATTCCTTGATAAGGATCCTCAGCATGGAACGAAATATAGGACAAGAAAATAATTATTAAAAAACTAATGACATCAAGCCTGCTCGCATCAACATTCAAGTGTCATACTATTTATCTATTCAAAGAAAAGGAATGTGCAAAGGTTTTAAATTATATAAATCGATGTTCTTATCTGTTCATCTTTCACTTCAGGCTAACACTTTCCTCCAGCGTTGTCCATCATAAAGAATACCGTCAACCAAATCGTAGACAAAGAACAAAAGTTCACTGATAAATATGCATACATTTCTGGTGCTTTCGAACAGGTGTCTCAGATGCGCCATGTTTTGTTTTCATAATTAATAATGACTATTTTCGAAATCTCCACAGCACCACAATTCAAATAGAACTTCTACATTCTATTATTCCACCGCCAATTTAGTGTGACAACAAATTCGCATAATTCAAATCGAATGTCCCAAATTTTGTTTCTATAAAACGAATAATGAAAATTTCCACACAAAAAAGATTGCATTGCCCAGTTGAAACATTCTAAATGTGCTAAGACTACCAGTTTTTTTTTTCTGTCGTTCGCTGTATGAGAGACAATTTGACTTAAGCCGTCCGTCCGTTCGCTTGTCCGTTAGCCTGACCTGGCTGTATTTCACGTTCGTTCCATTTAACTAATTTTGAAATTAATCATTAATACGTCTTTGAGTTGAATTTTGCCAATTAGTAATACGAAAAATCTACACAATTTATAACTTTTTTGATGTTAATTTTCTGATTCTGGCTGCCGATGATGATGTGATGCGACTGTTGCTGCTGGAGCTGTTGTTAAATTAAAAATTAAACATCGACCAATTAAGAATTCAAATGAAGCCTTAATTAAAAAACACTTAACATACACACACATACGCACGCACAAATACACGCAACACAGATGGCAAATACAAAAAGGTTTGAACTTTTTTTTTTTTTTTTTTTGGTTTGTTTAGAAAATCATTAGCAATCGAATGGATTTTGGTGGACTTACTCAGAATTGAGAAAAAAGTTTTTGTGCCAAAATGACGAAATCTTTACCCAATTTCTGATTAACTAAAAAAAGGTTCATCTTCTCTAATTGGCAACGGAAGCAAAGGAGCGACAGTTACAACCGTTGCCGCTGTTCGATAATAAATTTCCAAAATTGTATCCGAAACTATACGCATATTTTGAACTAGAATGTATTCATGGAAGTGCTGTGGTTTTTCTGTAACAATTTAATATTGAAAATTTTTGGACCCTTGCCCTAGAATATCCCTTAACCCTAGAGCAGTACACTTCGAATTACGCCTTTAACGGAAAACTTCGTCTAAGCGACTACACGTCCATGTAATCTTTATAAATATGTATAGTTAACAAATAGAAATTAATGTTATTTTTTAAAGTAATATACAAGTTTCTCTTCGATTTCACTTTATTAAGTTTAAAATTGTTCGATTTCATTGTAAAGCTGACCAACGTAGAAGGTAATGGAATTCCGAGTTTAGGGATATTGAGATCCATAAAAAAATTATCAAAAAGTCAAACATCAGACTGATATCACAGTCAGTGCTCATCTCTACAGTAGTTCAGTAGTGATGAAAATGGAGATTTACGGACGTATACATAAAGTGTAATGAGAATATGATGGCAACACATTTCCCAACCGCTTAAGTCAGAAGGCCATGTCGGAGAAGACATTCTAATATAGATGGCGGTGTACAATGGCAATTACCCCAGTCTATTAGAGGGCACGACTACGGACTTTTTTGTTATGCCTTGAAAATTAATTTTCCGATTTTTGTGCAAGAAATTTAGGGAAAAAAAATAACACCAAATTAGTTTACTTCTTCGCCTTTGTTGCTTTTGAATCCGAATGACAGTTTCAGACTCATTAACAAATTGAAGTCGTATTTTTTTTTTTTTTTGTTAAAAAAGTAATCGCAAAGAATCGAAAATGATAAAAAAAAAAATATTTTAAACCACTGAAATTTTTTTATATTTCTTTTTAAATTTTTTTATGAATATTTTTGTTCACAATTTAGTGAACACACCTTTTTCAACGACTAACACTCTTGGAAATCTCCCTATAGCACTGTGCTATCGATAGGAAATTATGGTAGTGTATGTTAGCATTAGTCTTGAATTGGAGAGTGCCACAGCTGGCAGGAAGGACCCTTGCTGGAAGAGTATTCCGCTTACGAACAGTTTGGCTGAAGAACAAATTTTCTCTATAGTGAGTCGTCCGATTAACCGGCCATTTGACAGTGAACGGATGAGAGTCTTTGCAAAGCCTTATATCCCGGTTGAAATTACTAATCTCAGAAACTTGACGACGAATATCTGAAGAGCAGATACCATTGAAATATCTAAAGAATAGCACGTTCCGGCGCTGATGAAGGACGACAGTAGAGTTGAATACCCCACTATCACCTATCATCTCTACCGCTCGTCTCTATACACGTTTTAGAAGCTGCAAAAGACGTCTTTGTGGACCCCGTCCATAAATGGGAGTTATATTCATAGTTGTTAAGTAATGATTACTAATTAAATCATATTTTTTGTAGAGGATTATATTCAGTGTTTCAAAACTTATAACAAAGAATCTAAAAGTAATCAGGATTACTTTCGATTACTATAAATTATCAAAAATAATCAAAAGTAATCGGCAAATAATCCGACTACTTTCCGAGATTGCTTTTGATTCTTTCTGATATAGTAATCGGAAGTAATCCTGATTACTGTTATTAAAAAATATGGTGAGGGACATTTTTGTCCAGTATTTGGTTTGAGTTTTATTTTTCTTTACCGGTATAAATCGTTTTTAATATTGCTTGATTTCTTCTACATGCAGTTGAAAAAAATTGATTGTTGAATTGATTGATTGATTGAATTCATTGATTGGATAGCCATTTGTTGCCGACCCCGTGACAATAGCGAACAATTACTAACGATCGTGTCTGGTATTCATACAAATCGCGTGTGCAGTGATTCTTTTTGATTATTATATAGCAATTTAAAGTAATCTTTATTTTTTATTTTAGATTATTTTTTTAATTGTAATCAAATATTTACTACAAATTGTCTAATGGAGGATTATATATTCAATAGAATTATTTTTAAAAGTATTCTAATTGATTACTAATCGTTATCAAAATTTAACAGCTATGATTATATATGGTGTCTATAGATTTTTTTTAGCATAGCTTTAAATTTCTGCAGATGGACATATCCGAATTGTCTCAAAAAAAACCTATGTCTGTCATTTTTCTGAAAACAATAACCAAATCTTGTAAGCCTATACCTGTATTGGTTTTAGATTAATTTTAAAAATTATCTCAGGTTATTCAGTACCCCCCATCAGTAAACATTCATATATTCATTGATTTACACGGCTGCTAATTGAGTTTTTGTCTGATTTATTCACACTGAATTTATACTCGTATTATTCGATGTTCAAATGCAAGCGAAGAAAATTTTAAACTGCACAATTACCCCTCAATTATACACATTCTTTTCTCGATCTTTCAGTCTCTGATTATTGTCATGTGTTTTCTCTCTCCCTCCTTCCTTGTTTCTATAAACTATTTATTAAAACAAAACTTGACTACATCAAATGGAATATTTTTAGTTTTTTTTTTTTTTTTGTATTTCTGAATAAAAGTATTTTAGAAAATGTCATTTTATTTGTTGATATCTTTTCAGGGGGAATAAAACGTTTTATGTTAATTTCTGAAACGGGTTCCACTACAAAAGGAATTTCGAATTAATTGAATTTAATTTTTGAACTCCATTAACGGAGCAAGTATTGAAAAAAAAACTAAACGACTGCGCGACTAGACAAGATGCTAGAAATGATACATTTGCAATTTATTTTTAGCAATATAAAATATAAACTGGAAAGTAACAAAACCACTGGAGGAATTTGCCGTTCAAACACTGAGTATTTCAGTGGATAACTATACCTAATTATAGGTGATTTATAGCCGAGTTGAATCGGGAATTGCCAAGTCATAACGAGAAAAACAAATTAATATAAGAATAATGGCTTAAGCGAAAGTATTTACCGAATTGCTGTGATTTATAATACAGGGGGATGCTAAACGTTTCCTTAAATAGAATGACAGCCGTTTAGAGAGATATACAGCGTCGATCTGAATGTCAAAGTTAAACAAAGCAATTAGTCAGTTTGGCAGGGATATAAGTCAGTCGCTTCATGCAGGTTAAACCTTAAAAGAAGTGAACCAAGTGAATAACGCTTTGGAAGATACACCCCAAACTCTAAAATCATTATACAGTGAGGTGGATTTTCATACATCCAATAAACATTAATGAAAATTGTAAATTGTGGGGGCCTATTTTCTATTTACGTTCTTAGCATTTTGGGGTGTAATTTGCCGGGTCTATTTTCATAATGCAATTAGACTGCAAACTTGGGGCCTAATTTAATTTTCCTGGCGCCGTCTCAGACTTCTATTCACCACAACGATGCTTTGGAGCTTAGTTCTTGCTCAAGTTTGTACATGATTCCACTTGGATGAACCTCATTACATTTTAAATAGTTTTATTATTATTTTCGATCAGCACCAACCCAGAAAGAATTAACTGTGCGTATCTTTTAATTTAGAAAATTTGCAAATTACGACTAGACACAACTCGGTTTAATGCTACTTACCTCCCAAAGAAATTCGATTGAATTCAAATTACTCGAAGTAGAAAATGTGAACGTGATGCTCAGCAGCGTGGCATTCAAGAATGTATGTTTTTGTTTCTGTTATTTGGCCAACACCAAGGGAATGCCCAATATAAAAGTACTGTACTGTGTTAGCGATAGGAAATTGGGGTATTGAAAGGAGGAAAGAGGGAATAGTGTTTGTTGACATATGTCTTGAATTATAGAATGCCTCAGATAACTCGAGATACCGTCTTTAATTTATATTTTGCTGACAGAAAGTATAAGATCCCACTTTCTTCGTTGCCTTGGTCGACTACGCCGCTGTCCGTTCAGTCGCATTCGACAAGAAGCGAAACTGAGTGTTAACTACAAATTCCATAAGCGTTATACACTCGTTGCATATTTTCAATAGAAGCGACTGGGAAAAATACGATTTTCGTGGTTGTCGTTGCATTTTAACGCATGTAACTGCAGCCATATCACCCCTGTCTGGATATTTATGAACTTTGGCTACAGAGTGTTGCCCAATCTGGTTGCAAGTCTATTTCTGCATTGCTGTCGCGGGTGGTGAGGGGCAGCAGGAGCAGCAGCATGACCGTGTTGATGGCGGTGGGACCGACTGGAGAAACTGCGTGTGCGTTCGTTTCTCGAAAACCTGCAAACCGTAAATAGTGTCGTGAATTATTTCCCGCACAATAAATCTAAAATCACACTCGCCAAGTTCTGTTTGGCTTTTTTTTTCTCTCCTCTCCATCTCCTCCACTGAACCAAACTGAACTCTTTCAAACTAAACGAAAGGCAATGATTTAATTTATGGTGAATTTACAATAAATTAAAATTTTTGCCAGCGAGTTAGTTCGTCGGTTGGTCGGTCGCTAGGCGTGTATATAATTTGAAAAGTGCAGTGTGGCTGTTGCTGTGCTGTTGTGCCAGCAACATAGTTATGCTAATCAACCGAAACACTTGGATTGGGAGTCGAGTTAGAAAAGCGATTTTGAAAATGAAGTTGAAAATGTTGCACGCAATTTCACTAATGGGGTATTTTGTCTGAAAAAGAAGAGAAAGATTTAAACTCTGAGATTTTTTTTCGGCTAATGTAAGTTAATATAATAAATTACGGGTATTTTGGGTAGATATGCAATATTTTGATGGTGCCCTACATTAGCTGATTTTGGTATTTAAACTGAGCCACAGCAGATTCCAATCTAGGCAAACTAGACGGTACCCAATGCGTATGTGTTCAGTACAAAGTGGTCCGTTTTACCTTAAATCTGACGTATTGGCAGCATATCCACTTGGGAAGTATTCGGAAAACGGGTTTCTGTTCATTCAACTCGGGGAAAACTCGGGGTTTTGCAAATGTTTGCATGCAAACAATAAATGTTTGTGTACAGGCTTTCCAAATATAACACCGTGTTACAAAAAATATATTTTTTTCTATCCTATGAACCAAATGTACATATTCGGAAAGATGGGAAAAAAAAATCGTGTATCGGCGATTTTCATGTACACGTCAGAATTTAGGAAAATCTGAGAATTGATAAAAATCTATTTTTTAAAAAATTTGACGTGATACAGACATTTCCACGAGTCTGCCTGCCAAAAATCAGCTCGATTGGATCACTGAAAAAGGGTTAACAATCGGTCCAAAAGCTTTCACACAGGCCACTACGAGCTTCATACTTCAAACTTAAAAAAAAAAAATTCTGACGTGTACATGAAAATCGCCGATACACGTGTATTTTTATTTTTTATCCCCTTTCCGAAAAAGTAAATTTTGTTCATAGGACAGAATGTGTATAACACGGTATTATTTATTTGCATTCGTCAACTACAGTTCGAAGATCACTCATATTTTATTCTATTTTCTGGAGAAAAATCTCAAAATGTTTATCTTTAAAACTAAATATTAATTTCTGTCAGAAAATTATTGTAAATTTTCACAAAGAACTTTACATATTTACGTTTGTCTCTCACTCTCGATATCTCTCTTTTTTTATTAACATGAAGCTAAAATTTAGGGTTATTTTATGGGTAAGAGAATCTTTCGTTATCTTTCGTGAGAGATAGGGAGAGAATGAAAATAATAATTATATTCACGAGAATTATTTTTTAGTCTCTGAGAGATAAAGATGAAAATACCTCAGCACTATGCCGTCAACATCATTAAAGTAATCACTCATTAAAGATAAAAAAAATATGAATTAGTTTCACGAGAATTATTTTTTAGTCTCTGAGAGATAAAAATGAAAATACCTCTTGTGAAGCAAGATTTTCAGCAACATTCCAAGACCTGTTATTATCTTTCGTGAGAGAGATAAAAACTGAGAATCACATTCACGATAATGATTTGTTTAGTCTCTGAGAGATATTGGGGGATACAAATTTAAATACCTCTTGCGAAGCTCGATTTTCCCCACAATGCCGACAATATTCCTTGAACTCATTTACAAATTGAATACACACCGCATATTGTGGTGGAGAGCCTACACATTTCGAGAGTATGACCTGGAAACTTAGCTTCGAAATCTTCAATACAAGAATTTCATATTTCACTGTGATAGTCCGAGAATTTAATTCGCTTAGCAATACTTCAGTTCTGTAGCAATGTCTATATTGGAAATCCGGTGTAGTGATCGCTTCGGTCATAATTGCAAATCGTCCTCACCTGCTAATAGAACCTGACCTACCTTAGTCTAGATCCTCTGGTCATGTTTAAATTTATTGTTAACGTTAATTCATTTGCGTTTGTTGCGTTGTTGCTGGTACTGGTGGCGGTGGCGGTGGTGGCGATGGTGCTGCTGCCGACGCCACCGCCGATGTTGTCTGATGATAATTGAGGGTAACGTGAAGAACAACCTCCGAAATTTAAATGCCACAAATCATGTGAAACATTCAACACAGTAATAAAACAAAAAAGTAACAACAACGCGCCATCATCACCATCGCCATCGCCATGGCCATCACCAGCGCCACCAACAAACCGGCAATGTCAAATTGTTGAATGTATGAATTTTAGTTGCTGCTGTTGTTTTGGTTGTTAGAGTTGTGGCAGTGGTGTTGTTGTTGTTGTTGTTTTTCGTTCATATCCCTCCACATGAAACAAAGAGTCATAATTTATGCCAACGACACATGCAAAAGTCCTGCTTAAGCAAAAATTCACATTGGTGGTACTCGTGCGTATTCCATATTCCATTTGCTCTGCAGTTCTTTTATGGATTTGGCCTGGCGAACTTAGTGGCCAAAACGACGACAACAGCAAATGGCAAAAAAAACCCAACAACAACAACAAACAGAGAACATTTTAAACAGCAACAACAAATATAAGTGTTTAATTACTTTTTGTGTACGTACACTTATGATCTCAGATCTGACTTTTGTTTATGAAAATGTTTACAACAAATTAGTCTACAACAACAACAACGAGAACAACGAGACCCAGTTGAAACAGGCCAACGACAAAGTGTGAACAATAAATGTCATTGGATGACTTGACTGCGAGAAGCACGACCGACATATTTTGGACACCGCCACAAACCAACACCGAAAATGTTAACATTTTTTGGTGGGTTATTTATGACTTTCACACATAACAATGACAATTTCGCGCAAATAAATCAATTTTGCTGCAGAAGAGGAACTTAATTTGCTTGGTAGGATTCGTCGCAGCATATCAGAGTTGGGGATTCAAATTCAATTATGAAATAAGAAATAAGAAATTGATCAAGCGATTGAAGTGATAGATTTGTTGATTTTGAGTGGCTGGCCGCTATGTGGGCAACTACCACACAGCAAACCCGGGTTTATATCCTGATCATCATAGGTTTTTCAGCTATCGTGCCGGCGACTTTTCAAATAACATATCCATCTTACTTATTTCCCTTAACATTCCACGAAGGAATAGACGGGGAACTTCTCTCGAATCAGTGAACTGTGTACGATATAATAATTTGTATACTCACTGACCGGGGGCCCTACTGTTTAAAGCCGGCTTCGAATGGCAAAAGCATTTCTAGAGTAGTTTTACATGGCTTAGAGATTGCTCTCTTACTCGCAAAGTCGCCCACATTTACGAGGTGGAAACATACACTAAATACATTTTACCAATATTTGCTCCATGCCACGATAAACTTGTTACCCTGTCTCGACGACGTAAATGAGAATAAAATGTACAGGGTTCTCCAACAAGATGTGTTATTTTGGGATTCAAAGAAAAATGGAATTTTTTGAGATAAATGATCGGATGTTTATTTCATTATAAATGATAAACAATATCAGCCAAATGGCCATCATGCTTACTCCTGTATGAAATTTTCCATATAAAGTGACAGCTACCGAAATACCAGGTTATTCACCTCCTGTTGGAAACCCCTTTAGAAGAGGAATCGAACAAATTCAAAAAACTACTTTCCCAAACGATTTTAATAGCTAAAATATAGCTATTCCACAAGTGATTTACGCTTTCTAAAAATGACATCGAGACGTTTTAAGTGAAGATCTAATTTTCCGCATATATTCGAATAACGTTATATGCAAGCACACTCGAAAAGTAACTTGTGATTGATGACATCTAGTCAGACCTCATTGTAAAAAAAAAAAAAAAAACATTCCAATGGTGGCCATCACATCATAACTAAATAAGACATTAAATGCCCTAATGACGGATAATATTTGTTACAATGTCAACTGAGTTCACTCTGCCTTGCTCCATTACCGCCATTCCATTCACAATATGGCCCTCGTTTTTCCGACATTTCTCAATTCATTACAATGCCATTTTGGCTCTGTTTCTTTCCAATCGGTCGTTAATTATTTGAATGAGCGAGTGACTGAGTGAGTGAGTGACTGACTGACTGGTGGCTACTGCCGCCTGCTTGCCATAGTGGCTGCTGCTGTGACTGATGCATGATGCCCTCATATATTTCAATTTTGAAAATGAGTCGTTAATTGAAATATAAACACCTCACACATATACGCGATATCCATATATTTTATTTATTTTAGATTTGATGAAGGTTTCAGTTTCGATGCTCCTCTATTCCATCAACATCGTCGTCGTTGTTGGAATCTTCATCATCATCGCCACTGCTGGGAGATGAGTTTGATTGGTAAATAAATCAGTCTGTCAATCATGATATTGTTGTGGATTTCCATTTTCATGTTTCTAATCGACAACAAAACAATTCTATTTTAGTTAAACGAAATATTGACATCTACTCGCTGCAAGCGGCCCAGACAAGTGACAAGTGATGGCAAATGATGCTACTTTATATTATTTTATTTTTTTTCTTCCTTTCGTCATTAAATTGTTGTGGCTCCGATATGCGGGTAGGGTTTTATATTACGGAATGAACTATGTACGTGTGTGTGCTTTAATCATTAGTAATGGGTTTCATAGTGGAGATGTGGTGGAGATTTGATACGGCTATTGTATGAAATTACGGGGTTGCCGTAAGGAAGGTTCGCTAACCGGGTTACAAAAACTTACATAGTTAATGCATCGTTAGAGACCTACAAAAATATGTGGACATGTTTAAAACTTTCCGTGGCAAATATTTTTTTTTTGGCGTACTAAACATCATATAAATTGTCGAATCCACGGTAAGGGTTAAAGATCACGGAGTATATGCATTTTACATTAACAATTTATCGACGTTTTCGGTTCTAACCCACTTTCGGTTGTAACCGACATATAAGTGGCATCCAATGCTTTAAGTAAAAGCAATTTTTTTTGTCAATGTTCTTATATGTCCCCCATATAAATGTATGTCCCTAAATTGAGAAAAAGGTGTTCCTCAGTTTAATAAATTCTTACATCAATTTGAACAATTTTTACATAAATTTGATGAATTTTCCAACCTACTACACATTTCTTCAATTTGATGTAGAATTTTTCATACATTTTTATGCAATTCCGTTCATCAATTTGATGAACATTATACATCAATTTGATGAACATTGTACATCAATTTGATTAACATTGTACATCAATTTGATTAACATTGTACATCAGATTGATTAACATTGTACATCAATTTGATTAACATTGTACATCAATTTGATGAACATTGTAGATCAATTTGATGAACATAGTACATCAATTTGATGAACATTGTACATCAATTTGATGAACATTGTACATCAATTTGATGAAGATTGTACGTCAATTTGATGAACATTGTACGTCAATTTGATGAACATTTTACGCCAATTTGATGAACATTGTACATCAATTTGGTGAACATTGTACGTCAATTTGATGAACATTTTACGCCAATTTGATGAACATTGTACATCAATTTGGTGAACATTGTACGCGAATTTCATGAAAATTTTACATCAATTTGATGAACATAGTACATCAATTTGATGAACATAGTACATCAATTTGATGAACATTGTACATCAATTTGATGAACATTGTACGTCAATTTGATGAACATTGTACATCAATTATAATTTCTATTAAAATTTTACATCAATTATAATTTCTATAAAAAAATAAAACATTTCTACTCAGCTATTTGTTTTTTAAAAAAACCTAAAAATGTTTAATATTTTTCTTTAACCCATGATATATGAATCCATTTCAGAAGCTACCTGGCTTCTTCGTCGGTACACTTTACAAAAATTCCTACCATAATTATTGGCAGGATATATACAATCGTTCTTATCGTTGAAACGACAATTACTGGTTAGTAGCGCTTATGCCCAAAAATTCAAGCAGTAAAGCCAAAGTATTAAGTTGACGACACAAAAATTTAAAATAAAATTACCCAATAATTCTAATAAATACGTTGAGTTCAGGAAATGTTTTATTTTTTATTTTTCACATTTCCCAATGAATAAAAGCGGACGATGTATCGGTGCAAATTATTTCCATTTACTGATTACCGGCTTATTCAAATTATATTATTTTCATTTACTTAATGCCAAGAATTATTATTTAAATTAAATTCTTATAAAAAGAAACGAACTAATAAAAAAAACTCAGTTATTATCAAACCATGAAATGAACGTGTTTTAATTTTAACATAAAATAATATAACGTATACAGGAGTCTCCAACAAGAGGTGATATTTTGAATCACCCGGTATTTCGGTTGCTGTCACTTTTGAAGCTTTTATTCTTTGACATTTGACAAGTAGAATCTGCGCCATTACTGAAAATGGAACGATACACGATTGAACAACGCATTGAAATTATTAAAATTCACTACAAAAATGGTGAAAATCTTGCAGTTCGCAAAACTGAAAAGTTTCCGGACCGTGTTATCTCTCGAAGAGGTGATCACAATTGGCCATCGAGATCTTGTGATTTAACACTTTGCCAATTCTTCCTTTGGGGCCACTTGAAAGATAAGGTCTACGCCAACAGCCCAGCGTCGATTCACCTCAAAGATAGAATTCGTGAGGCTATCGAGGACATAGGGCAGCTACTTTGCGATTTGGTTATGGAAAATTTCATGAACAGAATATGGCCCTGTAAGCATGGTGGCCATTGTTGTTATTGATGTTGTAATTCATTATTGACGTTATTATAAAATTATGAAATAAACATCCGATCATTTATCTCAAAAAATGTTTCTTCGAATACCAAAATAACACATCATGTTGGAGAACCCTGTTATATAATTCCACATTAATATTTGGAGGTATAGAAAACGGAATGACAAAGTCAGTAAACACCCATCCTATGATGTAGGATATACAAATTGTGAAAAACTACGGTACAGGCCAAGGAACTTGTCTTACTTAATATCAACTGTATTGCGAACATTAATGCGACATATGAAATTTGATTGCCAGAAAACCAACACCGCTACAAAAAAAAAAACTGACATCCATCAAATCTTTTCCCATGCTTCTGTCCGTCCTACCATGTTCATAGATATTAGGAGAGCCGTTATCCAAATCATGAATGGCTGAATATTTTTCATATACCCGGAAATACATTAGAAAAAACATTTCTTGCGGCAAAAGTCGCGACCAAGATTTAGCTATTAAACGACATTTTCGCAATTCACATTTTTTTTCACAAACAAAAATATATTTGTGGACACATTGTCACATACAGACACGAACTGACTGGAGATATGCGCACACCGGGCATTTAAACGAAAATATGATTTCGTCCAAAATCATGACGTATTCGACTTTATCTCATTTAAATATCACCGGTATTCACAGCATGCCGTCTTCTTAATTTCGTTTGTTCTCCTTTTTTTTTGTTGGTGTGGAGGGGCCGCCTGAGTATCCCCGAATGCTGCAAATGCAACATCATCGATCGCATAGTTTAGATTGTGTCGCTTTAAGCGATATACGCAGCATGCGGTTTGTGTTCGACATTTTTTGTTCTTTGTTGGTGTTGTTGTGGTTGTCTCTCCCGGCGCAACTCCTGGAGATCACCGCACGGTAGTAGTAGTATGTTTGTATGTGCGCACGTTTGTCGGATGTGTCTTTGGAACACTGGAATGTTGTGGAGATATTTTTACAAATTATTTGAATATTAAGTTTCATCTACGATTTTTTCTTTCATTGGGGTTTGGATGATTGCGATAGTCAATGTGACGCCAATAACTGTCGTGTGATGTAGGAAGGAGCCCATTTTTTTTGGCGGCAACAAATAGAGATTATGATAATGACAAGGAATCTTATGAAGGGACATATTTTGAAAGTGTTGCTCAACTTGGGTTCTCTCGAAAAATATTTCACCAAGTGATGATGAGAGGTTTAGTGTTGTTAAGTTTCAAAGCCATAGTACGTGAATCCTTATAAAAGTTATTAATTTCTTCTACCTGTCGAACTTTTCCCTTCACGCCCATAGTTGGCATTACAACTTGCCCCTGGATAATAAGCTATCGCTGAGACTTTAAAAGAATTTTCTTGTTTCATAGAAACTGGGTTTATGAAATCATCAGCGGCGAATGAGTTAAAATTCCTCAAAAGCCAAACGCTTACCATACACGACAGATAGTGACTGAGACTACAAATCATCAATCAAATCAATTCACACATGGATCGATCTTTTTATGGCTATTATGGGATACCCACAACTCACTGAAGCCATACGCACCCGACATTTTTCCCACTACGCAACTGCGGTCACTACTCATCTACCAGTGGCTACTTACCGACTGAAGACCATAAGCGATCCATATAACCCAAATGAGATTGGAATGCGTTAATAATCGCACAAATGGACATGATCAATAATAACAACACGCAATACAAATTACGAATGCCGCAAACTACAGCAACACCATCAACTTTTAACTACCGATTTCTGAAGTAGCTTCACGATCAGCCGAAAAAAAACCTAATTAAACATTTATCGCTCCAAAAAAACAGACGGGAGAGGAAAAAATCATAGACGCACTATAGGGACAACACGATAACAACAACGCATACCTAGCTACACAGTGATACGGTAGGCATACACTCAGGGGCGGACCAACAGTTTAAGGGGCCCATGAAGCAGACCTTTTAAGGAGGTTCCGAACCCTGAGTTAAAAGGAAGATGACGTCATAGACATTCGACTGAAGGGCCTGAATCTTTAATCATAGAACAAAAAAACTCTTTTTTTAAACTTAAATATTAAAAATCGCTTGTGAGGCTACTTTTTTAAAAAGAACACAATTTTAATTTTTTAAATAATTTTTTTTTTTTTAAAAAAATATTTATTTTGTAGATTACAATTATTCTAAAAGTCTATACACAAGCTGGTTCGGCAGTCGACTGAGTTGACACGAAACACCTTGTTGATATTTGCAACCGATCGTAAAATATCGTGTACGAAAAAATTCGAATCGCCAATTTGTATATCCATTTACCGGAACATATTTTTTAAAGGCGGCCCCGAACGGCTAATATTTTTTTCTAGGGACGTTTTACATGGCTTAAAGATTATTCTCTATTTCATAGAATTGCCAGTATTTACGAGGTGCTAACAGCCGCTGAAAACTGTTTGATGGTCTTACCAGATTCCGAACCTGGGTTTACTGTGTGAGAGTCACACACACACTTCCGTCAGCCAACAAAGGCTTTACTTTGGATATAATTTTAGATTATTTACCGACGTTGTTCAAGCATAAAGCTGACTTTCTGTCAAGATTTCGAGCAGAAATTTCCTGTCACTGCCGAAAAAACATATCGCTCATTTACTTGAATAGTGGCATAACTCAAAATAGGATTTTTTCCGGAGAGCCGTTTAAAATAGTCAATTTCGTCGTACTTTCCAAATATAGAAAAAGAACTGCAGGCTATTTCAATAATATGGAGACCTGTCATATGAATGCACAATACTCAGTAGAACAAAAGCCAATTTAAATTAGAGATTTACAGCTTTTCCAAGACCAAAAATATATAAAGTGAATTTTGAATTATGCCACTATTCAAGTAAATGAGCGATATGATTCAATATGAAATATTGATTCAATATGAAACCACTACAAGGACCACCATGTATAAGCGAAATTACTCAAATTTTTGTACTACATACTCTGGTCCCAAATTTAGTATGTTTCGAACTTAAATCTGGTATGAAAACGTTTTCAAATGTAATTGATTTCTCTAAATTGCCCATCTCATTTAAGGCCCCCTTCTTAGAAGGCCCCCACAAAATCCGCCTCAAAACTAAAACGATAATTTTCTCGATGTATAAAAAGCGTAGCTGCAAGCCAGATGCCTGTAAAATAAAGTTAAGTAGCACTTGGTCTCGGAAAAAGACAAACAAAAGAATCATAATCATAATTTAACAATACACGCAAAAGAGCAACACCGAACTGAGCTGCTGATCCGTGCCGTGCCGTGCCGAGTCGAGCCGAGCTGAACACCCTGCAGCTTTTTTAATTAACTACAAATACCAACAATAAACTAAACGATCAAGATGAATTAAGCTTAAAATATCGTAAAAGTGGCATACGATACTCGCTGCAATGAATGTACACACACACATACACTTACGTTACATTACGACAATACGAATTGACTGGGCTCCAGCGCCTTCAAGTGAGGCGTAGAAAATTTATTTGTTACAACCATTACAAGACGTACCCACAATGGCGCCACTGATTTCTTTTCAACATAAGAAGAAAAAAAACTACAATAACTTAAAATATTTAAAAAAAAAAAACTTAAAAGGCAATAACAAAATGTAGTAAAACGGAATTTTAATATAAAAATCATAAATCACCACAGACTAATTTGTGAAAATAAAAAAAATTTAAGAAAATAATTATGAGCAAATGCGATGTGATATTTCACATGCGTAAGCGGCGGCCGGGGAGATGGCAGCGTAATCAGAATTGCCATGGTTAAATTGGATGTACAACAAATGATGAGTTGGCTTTTAACTGGCTAAATTTTATTGACTAGAATCGTTGGTAGTTATGCGATTTAGACATCGCAGTAGTTTTAATGCCTTATGGGATGTTCAGTGGATGTTATGGATTTTGAGCAGGGGGTGGGGTAATCAACACCGAAATAGAAGATAGTAAAGAATATCGGCGGCCGAGCATTTTGCAGCACCCCAAATCAATTAGCTATCAGGTAACTAGTTTCATCATGGCCCCACCAATACCCAAAAACCTAAAAGATAGGATGTTGATTGGACAGTTCTAAATTGGTCTGTTAAAACTAAGTGGAATTGAGAATTTATGTTGTCTCAACTGGAGTAGTTTCGTTACTTCTTCGATACCATAAAGACAAAGGGGTCAAATTGTAGGCTGGTATGATAAGAACCACACGTGCAAAACTGATACAAGGAACACGAGTAAAGTAAAGTAATAATTATCGTTTCATAGATCCTTGTCGATATAGCCACGAAAGCCATATTATTTTTGCAAAACACATAATATTTGTGAATTTACTTTAACGGTCATTCACTTTCCTGAAGCTCTCCAAATATTCGAAATTATATACTCATTTGACTCGAAACGTTTGCCAAAGATTCATTTCTCTATGTTTACGTTTAGTTTAAGAAAACACAGTAAATTTGTACGGGTGAACCGTTAATGTATTTATTGGGATCAAAAACCGGCTACAAAAAAAAATTAAAACCAAAATTCCCTTTCGAGAATGTGCAGAGAATTTGCATATACAGTCGAATTCGGAGAAGCACACGCATTTTAATTGAAAAAATCGTTTAATTAAAAATAACTCTTACTAGCACTTGTTCGAAAATCCGCTTTATTGAACAATCGTTTATGTGAAACACATTTTAAATGCAGTGACACAAAAGTATATGATACGAATACCGCTTAAGAGAAATATTATGAATGTAATGGCGACAAAATCCGGGCAAAACAAATAATCTCAAAAACAACAACTCAAATAAATGAAAATAAATCACCATTTTAGAACAATTTCAAAAGTACATACTCAGTTCGTTTAAATGTAAAAAGGTTCAATTATCCGAAGTCATTTTTATTGAAATATCTCAAAGGTGATTTTTTTTTTTCATTTCCGCTTAATCGAATTCGTATGGATATCGTATAAGACAGAAGTAAATCTGCAGAAACGACGGGGAGAAAATGTGCAGAAAATCTGTTAAATTTGTGAAGAATTTGAAAACTCGGAAGAAATTGTTGGCAAAATGTGGTTACAATGTTATTCATCGCGTATAAAATTAACATAAATTTCTTTTTCCACAAAGCAAAAATTTTCATAATAAAGTTCAATTATTTGTAAGCCTTGTTTCTTTTTTTTGACTGACACCTCTTTAAGTCCATCGCACTGATAGGAAGGAAGGGTATTGGAGGGAGGAAAGAGGGAGTGATGTTTGTTGGCGTTGGCCTTGAATTTGATAATGTCATAGCAGGCAAGATTATTCCACAAACTGAAGAACGAAAAGCAGAATAGATCAAATAACCCTTTAATTGCCATTGCCGAAGAATATTACACCAACTAACCAATTCAGGAATTTCTGTTCTAATTTTAATGTTGTCTCACACCAGCTCAATGAGCTTTTACAACCGTTGTCGACCTCGACCGTATGAATTTGACCATACACTTTATTGTATCTGAAATGGTGCAGAAGCCCCATAGTGTGACCAAGATTTTCTTCTGTTTAATGATTGTGTTTCTATACACATGTACCACGAGCCTTACCATGATTATCACCTTGAAAGGCTGAGCCATAACGAATGGAGTAATAACAACGCAGCTACAATCAGCTCTATGCGAAATGACCCAAAAAAAATAAAGAATTCCCCAAAAACAAATCTCATACAAAATTGGGGAATTTTTCTTTATGCGGCATTTTTCACATAAATCATAAATCTCGCGTCCGAGCTCTATTTTTTTATAATGTTGTTCTTTGGGTGTATTTTTCATAATATTTTGGGGATTTTTGCAATGGGTTTTTTGGGGATATATTTTTAACTAGTAAGTTGTACTGCGACTATGGCGCCCGTTGAAGTATGGAAAAAAAAATTTGTTGAAAATAAAAATTATTGTGGAAAAAATAAATAATAAAAAATAAAAAAAAATTTTGTTAAAAAAAAAAAATTTGGTTGAAAAAAAATTTTTGTGGAAAAAAAAATTTTTTTGGAAAAAAAATTTTGTGGAAAAACAAATTTTTGGTAAAAAAAAATTTTGTTGAAAAAAAATTTTGTAAAAAAAAAAAATTGGAAAAAAAAAATTAGGAAAAAACAAATTTTTGGTAAAATTTTTGTTAAAAAAAAAAAAATTGGTTGAAAAAAAATTTTTGTGGAAAAAAAAATTTTTTTTGAAAAACAAATTTTGTGGAAAAACAAATTTTTGGTAAAAAAAAAAATTGTTGAAAAAAAAATTTGTAAAAAAAAAAAATTGGAAAAAAAAATTTAGGAAAAAACAAATTTTTGGTAAAAAAAAAATTTGGGGAAAACACAATATCTGTACAAAAAAAAAATATTATTAATTATAGAAAATTATAGAATGCCTATTTAAATTACTACGTACTGCGTGACAGAGTCAGTGAATCAGTGTCGAGGGTAAATATATATTAAGATAAAGATAATATTTGGAGGATTTTGCATTAGGTTTTTTTTCATAAATTGTTTGGGGGATTTTGTAGAATTTTTGGAAAAAAAATCATATTGGACTTTTGGGAGGATTTTTCATTTATTCTTAGGATCCTTTTTCATAGAGCCGCTACAGTCGCCCACCAATTCAGGGATTCATATCTGATACTCTTTGAGTTTGGACATATCTGGTACTCTTTCGGTCATTGCAGTCCCTTGACATCACAATTCCACACCAAACTCAAGTCTCCCGCAAACTCTCCCACATCAAACACAAATCCTCTCGGTGGGCCATTCTGGCTGGTCAAGTAAGTATTCTCAGTTGTTCTTGAGGGACGTGCACGGATTTTATTCTTCACATCACTAACTTGTCGCAACAGCTCGAATTTTTCTAGAATTTGATGATCGCGACAACTAGTTTAGCTGGGGGAGTTCAAAAGGCCCATTTACACAAGCCCAGTGAAATTGATTTTTTTTTTTCTTCACTTCACCTCATTATTCCGATATCATCGTTTATAACCATTTTATACGAATATCGATGATATTCAAAAAATATGAATTCAATTTTCATCCATAATTACCACAGCCAGATCATCCGCAGTCGACAACATCTTTCTCAGCATCATCAGGACCGTGACATGGAAGATCTACATTTCTCTTTAAATATTTATGTTGCGGTTTAAACGAAACGAGCGCGCACACATGCATTACAAAAAAGACAAAAAAGAAACACTTGTTCTTGTTTTTTCTGAAATGTGGTTTCTGATTAACATAAACACCTTTTTGTGTGTAGTTCGGACCTTAAACATTTCACTTTTCATTTGACACGGCTTAAACCTCTTATGATTTATGATGGAAAAACGTCCGGGCAAACAATCACTCGTCGCAATATGCAGCGGTAAACAGGCAGACGGAGGGACAGGCGTTCTGGAATGCAGAGCAAAAGTGTCGCATTGCAAGCTGCAACTGCAGGAACACAAGTGAGCGAGCATTCAAAAGAAAATTAATGAATTTTCTATAAAACTCTAATGAAACGGGGTTTCAAGATAATTTTTCATTTCTCTCAAAATAGTTGAGAAGAATGACGAGGCATCATCAAACGTTGTGGCACGAATAGGTGGACGACAATGTCGATGGCGGCTTAGGATGATAATGATGATGATGGTGATTGTTATGTTTTAACAGGCGCTATGCGTTGCACAGTGGTGTGAAGTCAAACAAAGCCAAGTGAAATTTCTAATTTTTCAACTCATGCAATTTTTTTGTGAGTTTGTCTGAAAGGCAGATTTCTAACGACCTCAAATGTTCTTCAGCGGCGAGACTCATTACTTTTTATCTCAATGGTTACGCCATTAAACTGAATTCCTGGAGTTGGCCCGAAATGCAGGCCCAGGCTGTTCGAGAGCTGGCATTCCATACGGTTTATGGGCCAGCGGCATCATTGGACCGCACTTCTTTGAAAACGATGAATCAAGGTACCGTTCGATGATCATGGTCTGTTTTTTTTTCAATAGGAACCATAAACCAACTAATTAGCAAATCTGGTGAGCGATTAATTTCACGTTTAGGAACTTTGAATTGTCCCCCTCGTTCGTGTGATTTTAACCCACTAGTCTACTTTTTTTTTATTAGGGCAAGTAAAGTCCAAAAAACACTCTATTAGTTTTTATTGCTTACCACTGTGCATCCTAGATGGCTGATAAGCCACCACTGGCATTGTGATGATCACGATGACTGGTCGGTCAAGTCCTTTCTGGGTGTTTAGATGTGTGGTTTTGTATGGAACCCATTACACTTTTGTAGCTGACAATGCATGGCCTTTTTAACACATCATGTAAATTGATGTATTCATTTTGTTGTTCCACTGCCACAGAGTGTTGTATGCAACAATCATCGTCATCATCATCGTCGTCACTTTAACATCATCGACAACATCACTCGATGTGTCAGGTACAAAGGATCGATGCGATCCAAACAATCGATATGAAACAATGAACTTCTCTACACACCCGGCCCGATTGGCAATTGTAATGGTCGACCGACCAACATATGTACATACATCCGAAGGAGGGACAATGGTTAGGAGCATTTTGTTTGCGGTGCAAGTGTTATTTGATCAATGACCCGGGAATCAACGTTATTTATGTTTGTTCTGTACACATCATCTGTTCACAAATGCAACGCAATGCGAGTTCACGTTATGCGTGCAGCTAATTTTTTGTGCATCACAATATCAAAATATTGATATTGCACTTGTATAACATGTGCCGTGATGAACCCATTTCAGGGAGCCCAGTGCCTGGGAAGAATGTTTATTAATTCTTTGCATTAACTTTGTGATAATATGCAGCGACGTCAGTCGGTCGGTCGGTCGGTCTGTCTGCCTGTCAGTCTGTTTGGCCCATGTAAATTTACATAAATTTAAAAACAATTTTAAAACGGAAATATTTATTTTATTGCAATTTTATCTACCCTTCTTACACACACACACACACATCGCTATGTGCGATGCAATACCCTGTGCCATAACACAAAAAAAACAGGTGCTTTTATTTCGCCAGTCCAGTTGTAAAAACATACATTAAATATATTTTATTTACAGATTAAAATTCATGGAAACTGTTTAATGGAATTCATCCTGTAACCATTTATCAAATGTTGGCTTTGTACAATTCCAAACGTAATCGTATTGTTAACGCAGAAAAATTACAATTGTGTGCAATTCAAAATTGCACTCACATAAATTTGTGAAATTGCCAAAGATGTGCATGGTGCGATATGCATAGGCAATTTCCTTTTGAGAATGCACAAAAGTGTTTCGCAAAATGTCAGCAATAACTTCTAAGTCAGCTATAGAGAACACCTTTTGAAAATGCATCCGAATATTGAGAGAATATTTTGTATACGTGCCGGGCCGATGGCCTTTGTTGGACACTTTATTTTTAGTTTATTATTTGTATTTGTAATAAATATATAAATAAATAAATACATTTCGTATACGACTATTTGTATAGAGACTCTTAGCTATGGGAGTTTATTTTAGTTTGTCATTTCGTTTGTACCCTAAACTAGTGATTCGATGTAACGAATAACGAATTATTTTTTAATTTTAATTATTTGTCCTTATTTTTGGACAGATTTAATGTTTTGGTGGATTACGAAATGTTTCGGCTCTATTAAAAACTAATAAGTTGTAATGCGCCTATGGCGCCCGTTGAAATATGTAAAAAAAATTTTGTTGAAAAAAAAAAAAAATTTTGTGGAAAAAAAAAATTGTTGAAAAAAAAAATTTTTGTTAAAAAATTTTTTTGTTGAAAAAAAAAATTTTTTCTTGAAAAAAAAAAAATTTTGTAGAAAAAAAAATCTTGTTGAAAAAACAAATTTTGTTGAAAAAAAATTTTTGTAAAAAAAAAAAAATTTGTTGGAAATTTAAATTGTTGAAAAAAAAAATTTTTCTTGAAAAAAAAATTTTGGTTGAAAAAAAAAATTCTAGTGGCAAAAAAAATGTTGTTGAAAAAACAAATTTTGTTGAAAAAAAATTTTTGTAAAAAAAAAATTTTTGTTGGAAAAAAAATTTTGTAAAAAAAAATTTTTGTAAAAAAAAATTTTGTAAAAAAAAAATTTGGGGAAATCACAATTTCTGTACAAAAAAAATATTATTTTTTTTATTATTATTATTTATAGAATGCCTATTTAAATTCCTACGTACTGCGTGACAGAGTCAGTGAATCAGTGAATCAGGGAATCAGTGTCGAGGGTAAATATATATTAAGAAGATACGTGCCGGGCCGATGGCCTTTGTTGGGCACTTTATTTTTAGTTTATTATAATTTTGTATTGTAATAAATATATAAATAAATTTTGTATACGACCCTTAGCTATGGGAGTTTATTTTAGTTTGTCATTTCGTTTGTATCCTGAACTAGTGATTGGAATTAACAAATAACGAATTATTTTTTAATTTTAATTATTTGTTCTTATTTTTGGACAGATTTAATGTTTTGATTGATTACGAAATGTATCGGCTCTATTAAAAATGCCCCAAATGAAGAATTTCCCACAAGAATCTCATACAAAATTGGGGAGTTTTTAAAAATTTTAGGGTAATATTTCATTTTTCGTTCATAAAACGTGAATAAAACACTTGTAAAATATTTTTTTTTCATGATATTTTTTTTTATTATAAAGTTTGAACGTTGACGTTATGTGTGAAACACCACGTCATTTAAATGACCACCACGCGAAGTGTTGCAAGCATTGATTCTTTTGAGGTAATTTTGGACCACTTTTTGGCACATATTGGGCGGTATCTCAGCCATAACTTGACGAATATTGGTACTTAAGTGCTCAAGAGTTAAATGTTTATCTGCATCAACAAGATGTTTCGCGTAGTCCCACAAAAAAAAGTCTAATGGTGTCAAATCGCATGATCTTGCCAGTTGATGTCGCCACGACGAGAAATTACGCGACCAGGAAATGTCTGTGGCAATAAAGCCATATTCGCTCGAGTTGTGTGGTATGTGGCAGTGTCTTGTTGAAACCACATATTCTCCAAGTCGTATTCTTCAATAGCAGGCAAAAAAAAGTCGGTTATCATACGACCTAACGCTCCAGATTGACTGTGACAGTCGTTTTCGAAGAAGTCAGGTCCAATCACACCTTCGGACCAAAGAGCGCACCAAACAGTTACTTTTTGTGGATGTAATGTTACTGTAATGCCAACACGGTATTGATTGAAACAACTTAGTTTGTTTTCTGATTCCAGGTTTATTTGGGCAAAGTTCTTATATACTAACTACAGAGTTACACAGATATGCTTACGTTTAATAGTGTTAGTGTACGTGTGTTTTGGTACGGTTTAAGTCAACGCATTCCCGTTGCCTCAGTAGATGGATCTAATAACATTTGTTATTCACCGTTTAATGTTGGAACAACAACAAGATGTAAATTTGGGTTGATTTTTCACATTTTTTCAAATATTAAAATTTTGGGTCGTAACCCCAACACATTATAAAAACAAAATTGTTTGGCGTTGTTTTTCATTTTTATTTGGGGTTTTTCACAATTTTGTTTTGGGGTGATTTTTCATGTATTTGATTATTTTTTTTTGTTAAAAAATAAATTTTTTCCAAATTACGAAAATCTATTGTTTTATTTTTTATATTTATCATTTATCATAAAATTTGGTGGATTTAGCATTGGGAAATTTTTCATAAATTGTTTTGGGGGATTTTTTATAAATTTTCATATTGGGCTTTTGGGGAATTGTGCATTTATTTTGCGGAATTCTTCATGTGGGGCACTCTTTTTTGGCATTTTTTTTGGCATTTTTCATAGAGCTGGAAAAAACAGTTTTGTCTGGATTTTTTTTTTTGGGCCTTGTGTTTTAATTTTTTGGTCATTTTTCATAAACCCCAAAAAAAAATCGAATTTTTTTGTAATGAGAAATTCCCTTAATTATGTACGGGATTTTTTTGGGCCTTGTGTTTTAATTTTTTGGGCATTTTTCATAAAGCCATATTATATCTTGCAACATTTTTGGCGCCCTGCGACTTTTTTTACCAAACTATGTGACGTAATATTTTCAAGCATTAACCCAAATTTTATAAACAATATTGGTAAATTCTTTTTTTTAGCAAAGTTCGTATTTTTTTTTAAATTTTCTGTTTTCGGCCCGGGTTTTTTAGTGACACATTTTTTGATCTTAATTTAAGAAAAACAAGAAATGAAGGGTCTTTGTATTGTGAAGCAAGTCAAAAACAAGATATGTGATGGGATTCAATACAGATCATAGATACGAAATGATGGAGATCAGATATAAAACAAATGAGTAATTATTATGTGAACCTATATTTATTGCGTGCACTGTACGAAAATATGGCTTAACCATGGATTCTTTTTCATTTTTTATATTCTTCGAATTGTTCATTTTTTTTATAAATTTTTTAATTTAGTTTGTTTAAACAAAAACTGTTAAAAAAGTGTGCTACTTTTTTTCCGAAAGAAAGACTTTTTTGTGTGACCTTTTTTTTTTTTTTTTTAAAAAAAAAACAACTTTTTGTTCGGCTTTTTTTAAAAAAATTCAGCGGCAATTTCAGCGGTCAGGTAAAAAAAAAAAAATATTGGCTTTCTTTTTAAAATGATCAGCCGCGATTGGCTTTCTTTTTAAAATGTTCAGCCGCCAAAAGCACTAAAACAAATCTATTGCGGCTCGAATGCACTGCATAGCAAATTAGGTTGCTTTATTTAAGAACTATTTGCATTATCAAATTGTTTCAACTCCGACAAACCATTCCAATCGATCTTAAATCAAACATTTTTCACTTATTGTATTATTAAATTTTCGTAAACTATTATTTCTAAATACATAACTTATAGACAATTTTCCAAGAAATTCCCTACGATTTCATTATTATCATTCTAATACATTCTCATCTTTGTGTGTTTCTTTTCAGATTGTAATGGGTAAGTTTTCCACATAAATTTTCCTCGATTTATACAAAACGAAATTGTTTACAATACAACGATTTCGTTCCACTTAAGTAGGGGGTGACAAAAAAAAGTGTCTCAGAGTAAAAGTAAAGCCGAAAAATATCGGCGACCAAACAAAAGCGGCAACAACCAGAAAACATGACAAACGACAGGGCAGGCAGGCGGACGGTCGGACGGACAGGGCAGACAAAAGAGAGCAAACCTCTGAGGATTAACCTGAGTGTCTACAAATGCCGACAACATCAAACGGTGATAAACAATTGAAAGAATCGAAAAAAAATAACAAAATAATAACAAGATGAAACAGAAATACGGAAAATATCAGAGAAACACAGGCCGAAAAGATGTCAAAAATGACGACATTAAGAAAACATAACAAATGGAATAATTTTACAAGTGTCCATTTCGACAAAAACAGAAAGAACAACCAATGAAGCGAATGAGCATTCGAACCTGACTGTCTGACTGTTGTTGCGCTGTTGCATGTGATGATGTTATGCAACATCTCCAGAGATCAACTGGACCCGGGGAAACAGCAAGAGGTCAGTGTTTGTTTGAATTACGGCGCAAAGAAAAAGTTCCAAACACTTGAGATTAAAAGCAGATTATCGACATTTGTTGCATTTCGTATCAAGTGCTTCAAGAAGTTGCTGGCTGTCTCGTTTCTTGGGCGGAATATGAAAACAAGAATTGAATGTTTTCTTTTTCGGAAAAGATTTCATTCATATATGCCGCAGATTTGAAATTCCAAAATTGTTTTCAACTTGTTGTGCTTCTGCGTCATGTAGGAAGTCATATATTTGTGTGTTGCTTTTGTAGTACACATGTGTGCGTGTGTGTGTGTGCCGCGGTGATGCGGTGAATAACAAACATTTACGCATGCGCCGTGACACTTATTTGACATTTTATGTTTTTGGGCGAACAACCAACGACAGCGACAACAACAGCATCATCATCATCATCATGCTCGTCATCTTTCGGTGAAGTTGTAAAACAAAAAAAAGAAGGGAAGCTGTGTCCATAACATCCAAAAAAACAATAAATCACATTCTGAAGACATTTCGTCTTAAAAAAAAAACCCCAACAAAAAACAGGCAAAAGGTTTTCAAAAGAGGTCTCCAAAAAGGTTTCCCCAACTTTTTGATAGACCGCAATTCACCTGTTTGGTAATTTGAGTTTGGTTTGTCCGTGACTCTTGGCGTGATAACATTTACAAGGCACAAGTTTGTCATTTACATGATCCCCTCCCCAAAGCATTTACGTCAATTTTAACAAGTTCAAATTGGTCTCTTACATGAGTCCAACACAAGTTTATAATTTGTTTTGTGTTTTTTTTTTGTTATTAAATTCTTTTCAGAATTTTAATAAACATTTTTATGGTCATAGTTTACTTGTAAAGCCATTAAAATCTGTTGAAAACCGGAAAACAACAGAAGTGACCTTTTTCGAAGGGAACGGCAACATAAAATCTCGCACCTCTGTGTAAACAGCATGAGTGTGCCCCGAAAGGGCCACCTCGAAGTGAGTTCTTAATAGATTCTGTGGAAAAGTGTTAAAATTGTCGTTTAGGAAGAACTAATTGTCATTAGCAGCAATGCCCCAAACATTCTCTAAGTACATTCAGAAAAATGAGTTGGCCTATATGGTTTAGATAAAGGTTGGCCGACTAGATAATGGCCATGGACACCATATTGATGTTAAAAACAAGCGTAGTTACTGTATTACCCCAAAGGGATACTTACTTATCTCATCGTATGGTGGGCATCTGTTGATTGCCAATGTGTTTTTATGTACTTCAGTCTGCTGTTAACCATGGATAGTATCGGTCTATGTTTGATCGTCGAGTGTATCTTAACCGAATTGTGTTGCACAGAATTTTATTGCCGACAGCGCCATATATACGAGAGATATGTCTTGGACTGCCGGAGTTTATTTAACTTCCATTCCTTCACAATGAAATTATTTGCAAATGAAAACAAATTTCCACATTTCAAACCAAAACGTTTCATGTCACCATAAAAAAATACCATAAATTTGTATTGGCTGCCGAGGGGGGCATATTCTACGAATGTGGCAGCCAACAACTATTTTTAAATTCCACAACTGATGAAATGATTTGGTCGAATGATGAGATGATCATAAAAAAAACCGGAAGCATATTTCGGTGACTAATAATTATAAAAGGAAGGCAAAAAAAAATTAATTCTGTCCAATATTTTCATCATGTGTGGCCAACCTAACCATCAGTTAGAGCTATGTTATGTTTGTTGAGACCATGAGAAAGAAACCCTTTTTTACTTATTTTTTTATTCAGGAAATTACAAAGTTTTCAAACTGACATTCGTACGAATGTTCTACATAATATTTTTCGAATTTTTATGCTCTCCAAGAAGTTTACATCGAGAATTAAAATGTACATTTTAATATTGAGAGAAAGCTAAGAGAAAAAATTAAAAAAGTAAAAGAATTAGACGAGAAATTCGAAGGTGAACAAGAAATTTTATAATAATAATAATGCATTCAAACTACCCCCATAGTCAATCAGCATGGAACCAGAAAATCACTTCATTATTTGGAAAATTCATTATACAGAAATTAAAAGTTTTTCCATTTTTTTTAAATAATCAAGATTACACTCTTTCATTTTTGTTCCTCAACAAAACCTACTAATATATTTAGAGATTTAAATACTTTAGTTGGCTCATTACTCCTCATCACCCCAGTTCGAAAGGCACATCAAGTGATGAAGAAACGAAATATTTGTTTTATATGGAGACAAAAACGCATGTTAGTCAAACTAACGATTGCAAAATTTGTTCATTGTAATTAATGGGATATAATAAAATTGAATCGATAAATCCGTGTCTTTGAAATCAATTCATACTAGCGAGAGTCTCAATGTATATAAGTTTTGTATAGAGAAGTTTGATTGTACATGGTTTTGATCAGTTACCAAAGGGTGCATAAGATTGTCTTGCTTCGTGCCTTGAGTTCATGCAGATCGGGTGAAATATTGAGGGAGTTCGGTAATCACTGACGATCGTGATTAGCAAACAGTTTAAATAATGTTAAACCTGAAATGGGAGGATAAAATGTTTTTAAAGAAGATATTTATTTGCAATCTATTTATATATGTAAGTGGAAGGCCGTGGTGTGGTAGGTAGTGTGTGCAACAATCACACAGAAGAACCTGAGTTCGAATCCGAGTAAGAAAATCAAATCTATTTCGGCGGCTGTTTCTACCTCGTATGACTTTACGAGTAAGAGGGCAATCTCTAAGCCATGTAAAACTTCTCTAGAAAAGCATTAGCCGTTCTTAGTCGGCTTTAAACAGTGGGGCCCCCGATCAGTGAGTATACACAATTATATCGTGCACAGCTCACTGATTCGAGAGAAGTTCCCCGTCTGTTCCTTCATGGAATGTTAAGGGAAATCAGTAAGTAAGTATCTATTTATATTAACAAAATAATGAGCAAATTTAGTAGTACATAGATTCTGACAGAGTCGTTAAGATCGATTAACCATTTTATTTGAAAATTATTTATAAATTTAGTTTACAAATGCAGATCTAATATGTGTTTTCTTTTCAATCGTCTAATTTCGTCGCTGTCATCTAATAAGGATATGGATAAAATATTTGTGTGTTTACTTAATCTATTGAGGTAATTGGTACTAAGCCCTGATATTTCGTCTCTAATGTTTGGCACACCAAGATCGTTGTGAATACAATCAGGGCGCATTGGATATTAGTCTAAGAGTCTTAGATTGATACCTTTGTAAAATTTCGATGTTTGAATTGCAGACTATTTCCCACAGTTCCATCCCATAAGACCATACTGGTTTAAGTACAGTTTTATAAAGTATTACTTTGTTTTCGAAGCTGAGTTGTGAGTCAGAGCCCACTAACCAATAGATTTTTTTTTTATTTTTATATCAACTTCTTTTGGTTTTGATTGTGATGTGATCTTACCAAGTAAGGCGACGATCTATGCGAAGTCCTTGTTACACAATTAGATGTGGGAATCATAATTCCATTCAAGGTTAGTGAAGGGCAATCTTTCTTCCGTCGAGTAAATCTACGATCAAGTTCTACTGAGTTTTATAACTGCGCTGCTCTTGAAGTTCAAGCAATGATGGTCTTTCTAAACATTGGGCGAAGGTCCTAATATAGGTTCTGGTACTCTGCATATATTTTACTCACACACCGGTGAGTTCTCACCAGTCTGTTGCTATATGAAAATTATCACGTGTCCTGGTCTACCTTGGAGCGAATAATCGTAACACAAATACACTTTGTATTGTATGGAAAACGAGAATCGGGAAAATTTGTTTATTAGCTATTCCATGTCAGACCGAACAACTTTTTTAGAAAACACCTCTTTCGATTTACTTTTAGTAATTCCAGACGTATTCTTCATTAAAAAAAATCTTATCCGTGTTTTCAGAAAAAACATTTTTTTGGAAAAGGTTATTTTGGGAATCGTCAAAATCGTGAAAAATCATCCGACATGGCAACATTCAAAATGATGTTTTTCTAAAACTTGTGAATGGATTTTAAAGTGTAATACCTTATTTTAAAGGTATTTAAAGCTTCTTTTTAAAAAATTTATTTTATTATTTATTTTTATTATTATTTTTTTTATTTTTATTATTTTTTTTATTTATTTATTTTTATTTTTAAAATTTATTTTTTGTTATTTTTAAAATTGTCTTTTTTTAACTTACTTAATTTCTATTTTCCACCATCTTTTAAAATGTAGAAAAAATATTTTCTTAAAGCTTAATATAACCCTAATATTCCCTGTAAACTCAGAATGGATTCTATTTTTTTTTTTTCGATTTTTGTAGTGCCACAAAAAACTGCTCTTGACAGCCTCTGGCTGTTCTTCGAATCCAATTCGGCAATTCTGTTTATTGACGTACCCATTGAAACAAAACACGAGCCTTGTCGCGGAATAAAATTTTTCGATGAAACGTATGATCTTTTCCCAGTGTTTCTAAGGATTATTTATCGAAAAGACGACGTCGTGGTAGATCGCTGTGCTTAGGTCTTGCACCAGCTGTATTTTCTATGGCTTTAGATGTGTTTATATGTTTTATCTTACAGCTGGTTGAATAACCCAACCCAACGGCGACAGTTGGTCTTCCAATTGGACTTATGATCTTCATTAACACTGGCGGCTACAACAGCAATATTCTCTTCGGTGCGCTCTCTACCGGTACAGGAATTTTGGTTAGAAAGATTATGCTCACCATAAAATTCACCTAACATTTTTGCAGAGCGTTAATTGGCAAGCATTCTTCATTTGTAAGTCTGTTTATGATGAAATGGCAATTGACTGAATATTTTTGACTTTAGCAAATGTCCCGAATAACGCCTGAGCGGACAAAAACTTAACACTGAAAAAACCAAATAGCAGAGATTGTTGTTGTCAATTTTTTTTTTAAAAATTACTATACAATTCAGATTTATATTATAATTCTGGGTCCAAGTATAAACCGGGTGACACAGACCATATGGCTAGATTTTTGCAGCGACAGACCACAGCCTCTGTTGCTTACAAATACTTTTGTATATTCTTGTTGCATAGTGTTGTAAGTGGCGAACACTGTATCCTTTTCGTAATTTTGATCGTGGCCTGTCCAATGTTAATGTATTCACATCCATCCATGTCGTTAACAAAACTAATATATTGTTCACTGTATTGAATAACATCGGAGGTGTAGCTGGTTTTTAATTTGGTAGCTGCCAATCAATATTTTCGAAATTGTTGTCATGAGATTTTTGGACCAAACTGTTTTCTAAAATTGTTGATAGATTTTTTTCTCTTTTTTTTTTTGGTTTATTATTATTCCAACTTTTAACAGCCATCATTATTAATGGTTGCTGTTCATTAAGACCGAATGTTCTTCTGAAATATACATCGAAATACGAATATGTCAAATATCAGCAGGTGATGAAAACACGTTAAGCAGCGTATTTTGAAAACTGTCATGCGCTACTCCAACTTGGACACGGACTATGCAAATAATTAATAATTTCTGAACACTTTCCAAAAATGGTTAAAAACGACAGGTCTGTAATTGAAACTTATACTTGAGCAAGCAAAAATAAATTGCATACATTCACCTACTCTCACACCGAGTGCGCTCACCTTACCCCTCCACAAACGGCGCATGAGTAACATGCAACCTATGCGAGCCGAAAACATGGTATGGCGTCTTTGTTACTGTTGTTGTTATTGTGATTGTTGATGATGTTGCCAATGATGATGACGACGACGCGCACGACGCCGGTGATGGTGATGTTGATGTTCGCCTTTTGCCAGTTGATGTGCATATGACGCAAGTGTGAATTTAAGGCTGGACTCGGGGTAATGGAGTGGACAAGTGTTCATCCAAAACATACAACAACAGCAACAACGACGGCCACGGCACCAATATGAACACAATGCCCACTGCAATGGACACATGCAATTAAAGCTAAAGGCCGAAAATGAATGATGGCGCTATAAAATGGCGATGTTTATGTGAAAAGCTGATGATGGCTTGACTGGCTTTGCAAATCAGCAGCCAACACCAGCAACAGTCGACCGCAACCGACAACTGTTTGGCATACCGAAAGGAACAGAATATGAACAAAAGACTTTGCCTAATAGTTTATGAAAATTAATTAGAATGGACTTAGGAACGAGAGAATCACACGAAACAGAAGAACGACGATAATTCTTTGCTTTTCGCACTGCCAGGCTACCGCCATTTTGCTGACAGCATTATGGACAGGAGTTATCACCGCCTCGTCCGAATCGCATACGCCCTACATCGTGAATTGCGTAGTAAACACCATCAGAAGTTAATACTGAATTCATCCCAGGGCTGTATAGTTGGAGTCTGGCAAATTTGCCCAGAGTCGGTGGGTGGAGTCGAAAAATTTGCTCGACTGCGACTCCGAGTTTTACTTACTTACATTTCCCGCAAAATTCAATATTTGTATAGAAACTTAAAAATTGCAAATAACTCCTAAACTAAGTGTCCTAGAGCGAAAGGGGCTTCAATCTGTGATCACCTTTTTCCATACAAAATTCATTATTTGTATAGAAAATTAAAACTGCAAATAACTCCTAAACTAAGCGTCCTAGAGCGAAAAGGGCTTTAATCTGTGATCACCTTTTTCCATACAAAATTCAATATTTGTATAGATAATTTAAATTGCAAATAACTCCTAAACTAACCGTCCTAGAGCGAAAAGGGCTTCAATCTGTGATCACTTTTTTTCCATACAAAATTTCAATATTTGTATAGATAATTTAAATTGCAAATTACTCCTAAACTAAGCGTCCTAGAGCGAAAAGGGCTTCAATCTGTGATCACTTTTTTTCCATACAAAATTTCAATATTTGTTTAGATAATTTAAATTGCAAATAACTCCTAAACTAACCGTCCTAGAGCGAAAAGGGCTTCAATCTGTGATTCAATATTTGTTTAGATAATTTAAATTGCAAATAACTCATAAACTAAGCGTCCTAGTGCGAAAAGGGCTTTAATCTGTGATCACCTTTTTCCCATAAAAAAATTTATTGAAAACAAGTTACTCTGTTAATATTTTTTAAAATGTGAAATATTTTCGATTATATGAACGTTAAATAGAGTAAAGGAAATACAATTTTCGAAATTTTGTTATTAAACAGCTGAAGTCGGAGTCGAACTATTTAAAAATGCTGGAGTCAAAATCGCTCGACTTCACAGCTCCTACCCACCCATCGTGTTAGTGACGCTTTCCAATTTTCTGCTGTTGAACTACGAGCTACAGATAGGAAATACCGACATACCATCATGTCAATCACCTATGCTCGCTGATGTGTTCGGCAGACGCCCAGGAGTTCGGGTATGAACGACTGAAGACAATTTCTTTTAAAGTTCGAAAATAAAAAAGTTTGCTCAGTAGCTCTGTTGTCCCGGGGGCCGTGGTGTAAAATATACAGGGTTCTACAACAAGAGGTGTTATTTTGAATCACCCGGTATTTCGGTAGCTGACACTTTTGAAATAAACATCCGATTATTTATCTCAAAAACATTTTATTTTGTTGGAGAATCCTGTACAACAAATACGAACATGCAGGAGACTTTACCAGTAAGAAAGTAATATTTACAAGTAAGAGAAGAAAATCTGAAAAATGCTCAAGGAAAAAATTCGTTCTACTAGTTTTTCTACTCCCCGCAAAAGTCTTCAAATTCCATAAATATTTCGGCCATAACAAAATTCTTTTCAATTGCCAAACAACACTCAAACTTGTAACTGAAAAATTTGCGGCATTTTTCATACAAAACACACGAACATATTCACAAAACAGCGGAAAATATCTGAAAACATTATGTTCTACCCGTTCGTTCAATCGTTTGTTTTTTTTTTTAACATTTTTATTTTTCTTTCCCAAAAGATATTTGCGTGTGAAACTGAGACGTCAAAGTAGACACAGGAATAATCTATTGTCTGGTCGAACGGCGAACATGTTAATGTCTAAACATTGAAAAGTAGGAAAAAAAAAATACCGAAAGAATCAAGAGAGGTTGCCGCCACTGCGAACAGACTCCGGCAGGCGAATGGTCAAAGCACCGCCTTGAAAAGAACAGCAGTAGAGTGGCTGCAGTGCACCAACACCATGCCCTGCCAGAAAGCGTTCATCAGCAGTCTGATCTCTCGGCGAAGTGGTAAGCTGCAGCGGCAGCAGCAGATAGCAGACAGACATATGCATACCATGAAATCGACAGTGATTACATGGATACCCGGTGGACTGAGCAACAGAACGAACATTGATTTATCACAAATAATTTATCACTCATTAGGGAATGCATTTCGGTCGAAAAAAAAAAATACAGCAAACAACCGGCACAACAACTCCACAAAATCCATTCAGACTCTGGAGATTACAAGATTTGTTTTCTTCTAGATTCTTTTTTTTTCTGTATTTCTTTGTCTTCTTCTTAGATTCGGCTACAACAACAAAATGTAAAAGGCGTTGAAAGGCTTTAACGAAAATGTTTGTGCAGGAAAATGCAACATACTCGATTGTAGTCGTCGAACAAATAGAAACTTGAGTTTCTTACCGATTCAGATTTGTTTCTTTTCAATGTATGTTAATTTATGCCATAAAACCTGTTACATTGACATTTATAGCAGACCGAGGCAATGTGGTCGGCCGGGAGTGGTGACCGCTTCAGGGTGATGGATTTTTTTTAGCCCACACATGTTTTTTTTGCCGTCAAAAATATGCTAGCAAAATATCCAAAATGAACTTTTGGAGTTTTTACATACCTATTTTGGGTTGGGGGACCCTCAAATGCTGCCAAGATGTCTTTGGAGCTCCTGCCCATATATGGGAGTTATGTTCAATCATATTATCATTGTTGAAGGCTTAATTTTGGTTTCTCTAGACTTTTTTAGAATATATTTGCCCTTTTATGTCTCATTTTCATAGTGAAAATCATTGTAGTGTTCTACCAAAAAAAAAAAAAAAATTACCCATCATTCCATGTTCGACTACCCTTTCTTCCACTCACATCTTGTTGATCAAATGAATATTATTTACAAAAAAACTGCCTTTGACTAAGCATATATTCCTTCAGCTTTGAGCAAACAGCAGAAAGAAAAAAAACCAACCCATTCAAATAATAATCATTAACAATTAAGATAATTTGTTGGCATTCAGTTTAGCCAGCGTAAATAGCAATCAGTTGTACTTTATTTCCAGTCAATAACAACTTTCCGGAAAAGGGAATTAGATATAAATTATGGAATTTTATGGACTTGAATAAAATTTCCAGCGATAGCTGTACGATACATGGAAAATATAGTCTGAAAGGCGCATGGAACTGGTTATGGAGAATACTCATAAGTGTTTCACAAGTTTCATCATGGTGACCGGACAGAAAATCTTACATATATTGAAATTCTACAAGAATAATTTTGAGGAATCGTCCCCTCAAAATTTCCATTAAAGTCTTTAAAGGCTACACAAAAAAAAAATCCAGAGGATTTGTTCTCCAATATTCTCTCATAACATCGCCTTGTGTCATCGCTATTAGAGATTCACAAATTGAACAAGTGGACAAATAGTAAGTTCGCATCATGGATTCGTTGCATTTCGATACCCATTTGTCCATGTTTGTCAGGGGCCGGTTTTTGGGCCGCTCGTGACCCCATAGTCCCAGGAACCCGATCACAAATTTTATCCAAATCATGAAAATAAATGCATATTTGGGTTCACGAGAAAATTTCGTTGCATTTCGATACCCATATGTCCATGTTTGTCAAGGGACGGTTTTTGGGCCGCTGGTGACCCGATAGTCCCAGAAACCGGATCAAAAAATTTAGGCAAATCATGAAAATAAAGGCATATTTGGGTTCGTGAGTAAATTTCGTTGCACTTCGATACCCATATGCGCATGTTTATCATGGGCCCTTTTTTGGGCCCCAAGGGTCCACGGAACCCATGAGAACGCCCATTTTTGGGATTTTTTCCCCATCTATAAATTATATAAACTTAGAACAATTTTACCAAGGTTTAAGGTTTAAGGTTTATATTTATTGAGCCTTTAGAAATCATGTTATTTAAGAATTAAAGCTACATATTTGAAAGAAAACTTAAGACTATAATGTAATATCTTAATTTACTATAAAGAAAATTGTATCGTACAGCACCATGCTTTTAAAGTAATTAGTACATTTTGAATAGTTAAGTCAAAACTTATTATACGAATGCTAAAAAATCTGATGTAGTGAAAAAAAATATTTGAAAAATTTGATTATGGCCGGGATATATTTAGTCCCGTAAAGGGGAACTTGTTCCCCTTTGGTCCGATATTGCCCATTCTCGAACTTAACCTGCTTATGGGCAAAAAACATCTTCCTACAAAATTTCAGATTCTTAGCGTTGGTCGTTCGCACTCTATCGTGATTTCAACAGACGGACGGACGGACATGCTGAGCTATTAAGTAAACCCTTTACTTTTCTTCTCCTCCTTCAATTATGGCTTCCTAGCGAACCGCTTTCACCACCGAACAACCTATTCCACCTAACCTAAACCCTACACTTATCAATACCATCATGCACAGACTGCTCTCTTCGCTTAACTATATTCAAATTGAGATTTCTTTGCAAAACTCCTCCAACAAAAATCACAATCTCCCATCGGTATGAAATTCACCTCCAGCTAAATATCAACTTTATTAAAAAAAAAAAAAAACATAATTATGCCAATTTTAGTTTGTGATTTGAAAGCTATAAAAGTCTCATATTTGTTTTTTTTATTCATTATTTTCGTTACTCTTACACACGTACAGACAAATCCATATGAACGTATTTTATGAATGTCTGTCTGCCGGCGTTGAGTGTTCACCGCCTCTGGTAATCTGTCGGCGGCGGCCGAGTCGTTTTGGTCCGCCTGAAAGTAGAAATAAAATAAAATTATTTTCAATTTGGTTTTCAACTTTGTCATGAAATTAATGGACAAGTGGCATTGTTAATGTGACACATTGATTGACATTTGGCTTATTTTGTCGGATATCTTTTGGTTGTTTTCTTTTGTCTGAGGAAACAAAATTCCATAACCGTAAAAGATTTTCGGTTTTTTGAAGAGTTTTTAATTGCACCCACTTTCAGAGACGTGTGTACATGTGTTACCATCTTTTGTTTAAAATGTCTACGCATGGAATATATTTATGGTCATATTTTATAACATGTATGCCATGGACATTACACAAAATCTGCGGTAAATCGAAAATGTCTATTTATTGTAAACTAGTAAGGTGTAATGCGCCTATGGCGCCCGTTGAAATATAGAAAAAAATTTTGTTGAAAAAAAAAAAAATTGTTGAAAAAAAAATTTGTGGAAAAAAAAAATTTTGTTGAAAAAAAAAATTGTAAAAAAAAAAAAATTTTGTAAATTTGTAAGAAAAATTTTTGTAAAAAAAAAAATTTTGTAAAAAAAAAATTTCTAAAAAAAAAATTTTGGAAAAAAAAAATTTTGCTAAAAAAAAAATTTGGGGAAAACACAATTTCTGTACAAAAAAAAAATATTATTTTTTTTATTATTATTATTTATAGAATTATAGAATGCCTATTTAAATTCCTACGTACTGCGTGACAGAGTCAGTGAATCAGTGTATCAGTGTATCAGTGAATCAGAGAATCAGTGTCGAGGGTAAATATATATTAAGATGCTAAACAAAATTATTAAAAAAGCTCTTCTTTCGTAAAATTTAAATAGTTTCGAGACAACCTTTTAGGTGGCCCAGAAGAATTACACGCCTCCTTGTTATACTCCGATCCTCTGCCTTAGAGTGGTGATGCTATCAAGGCTAATTAATGCCCAGTCATTCGAACTACAGTGAGTTGTATGTCCTATGTTCCTTATAGGAATTAAAGGAAACTCGCCCCATAGACGATAAAATAAAATACAAAAATATTCATACTATAACACTCGATCAAACTTTGCTGGATCTAATGTCTTTTATTCCTTCTGCTCAGGGAAATTATGGCGGAATCGCGCCCATAAACAAATTTGTATAGATTCCATGTCTCTGAATAAATCTTAATTTAGATTATCTAGTGGATTATATTAAGAGCTTGCTTGTTTCCAGTACGCCAGCATCAACAAGGAGACCGCAATTGTGGAAATCTAGAATGATACAAACGCGTCGCTTAGTGTTGTCGGTGTCTGAACTACACGTTCGATAAGTGTAACTGACGGAGACGGAGGAACTGATAAATCTGGTCACGGAAATGGTCTCGGTGGTTGCTTCAATTGCGATGCCGGTCTTGGTGGTGTTTACGGCAGATCTCCCAGCTTCGACTCGACATCTCTTTATGTTTTTCAATGTTTTTTTAATTAGCTCTCCCAACTCAACATCCTTTCATTACTGCTATCCAGAAGACGGTTTAAACAAAACAGTGATGTTTCTCATCTCGTGATAAAAAATGGTTTAGGCGGCGGTTTAAATGGTGGATCGACAGGAAGTCCCATGGAGGCTTCACTGGGTGTTCTGGAATTGAAAATGTTCTCTATAGTGTCTTCGGTGGCATTTTCGGTCTTAACTAGTATTTGTTGATGGTAGATCTCCCAGCGTCATTATCCCACTCAGCTCTCCAAAACCACCAGTTTAATGTGCACACTCTTGATGAAAAATAGTTCACTGGTAGAGCGACAGGAGGACATGCTGAAGCCTTCTGTGGTGGTTGTGGAAGCGAAAATGGTCATTCGTTTCTCCTCACTTCGAAGTAAACTTCCAGTTTTGTTCTTACACTGTTGATGAAAACGATTTCTATGCTGGTAGGTAGTGTGTTCGACTCAAGATTCAAAAGCCGGAAAGACCATCAAACATTTTCAGAGGTTGTTTTTCAACCTAGTAAATTCTGGCGATTTTACGAATATGAGCCATGTAACTTTTCTAAAAAAGCATTGGCCGTTTGCAGCCGGCTCTAAACTGTAGGCGCCGGCCAGTGAGTGCTTATCTCACTGATTCATGAGAAGTTCCCCGTCTGTTCCTTCAAGGAATGTTGGAGAACTCAGCAAGTAAGATGACGACTTCAATGGTAGTTCGACTACGGGTCATGATATATGCGTCACTGGCGGTTCTGGAGGCGAGATTGTCCTTGATGGTGGTTTCAGTGCCGTTTCCGTCATATCTCACCCAGCTTCGACTCATCATCTCAGCCTGCTGCTCAAGTCTAATTCAACTCTGCTCAGCCGGGTAAAAACGGTCAGTTGTATACCTGTTGATGTAAACGACTTCATTGATGAATGGTATATGTATATTAAATATCTTAAAACGAATTTATCGTCCAATTCCTTTTTTTAACAGTTTTCTATAGAATATTTTTCGTAAATCTCCAAAGATAAACATGTTTTTATAATCTTAATATATATTTACCCTCGACACTGATTCACTGATACACTGATTCCCTGATTCACTGATTCACTGACTCTGTCACGCAGTACGTAGGAATTTAAATAGGCATTCTATAATAATTCTATAAATAATAATAATAAAAAAAATACTATTTTTTTTGTACAGAAATTGTGTTTTCCCCAAATTTTTTTTTTACCAAAAATTTTTTTTTTCCAAAATTTTTTTTTTCAAGAAATTTTTTTTTTCACAGAATTTTTTTTTTCAAGAAAAATTTTTTTTTTCCACAAAATTTTTTTTTTCAACAAAATTTTTTTTTTCAACAAAATTTTTTTTTTTCAGCAAAAATTTTTTTTTCAACAAAAATTTTTTTTTCAACAAAATTTTTTTTTTTCTACAAAAATTTTTTTTCCACAAATTTTATTTTTTCAACTTACTAGTAAAGGAATAAGGAACAAAAGTTCCCTATTTTTTTTTTAGTGATAACTCAAACAGGAAAATATATTTTTTACATTTTATCTGGAGCGATATCAGAGTCAAAGTCCACAATCAACAATCGGAAATATAAAAAAGTCTAATTGTATTTATGCGTCTAATGACTTTATCGCAGCAGGTGCTTTTAGATTTTCTCCTGACACGTGTGGCGAACGGGATTTAGAAGTCTTTCTCAGAACTTACAATTCGGGCCATTTATCTATGAAACGAGGCTTGAGTATAGAAATATGATAAGTTAATAGTTTTTGAAATTCTTTAATGACATATTGTCCTTGTTTTATATTTTTTTTTGCTTATAAAAACCCAAGCCATTCTCAGAAAACCTCGTTACTGTTAATGACTGTGTTGGCTGTGCCCTCAAAAGTGCAACCTGCAGACGCCGATATTTTTACACGCCCCTCAATTTCAATTGTGAAAGACATCAAATAAAGAAACATTTTCACACAACATAATTACTTCCCACGAAATTCATCAAACAGTCAACACAAATTGACATTTGGAATGAACATCAACTTATCCAGCATCAACTTATCGGAATAAAATCCAAAAAAAAAAAATCTACAGGCTGGCGCATGCATGTCAAACTCACGCACACAAAATAAGGGTGATGAACTGGACCCTTTTGGTATTTGGTTTTTCCGTGGAAACTGTGGAAAATCTGTAGAAATCACGACAATGATGGCGGTGATGTACGAGTACACTCTGGCAGTGGTCAGACAAATTAACGACCGGTATATAATGAACACTTCAAAAATATAAAAAATAACAACGTAAATGAAACAAAATGCCAGACAACAAAACATCAACGAAATGTAGGACATATTGATGTTTTTGATGTGTAAAAGTCAATCAACCTTTGACCTTTTAAAAGAAAACCACTCACCACAGCACTGACTGTCGTGTCGAGAAATTGCGGGCGATAACTTCATTTAACTCAAGCAGACCAAACAACAACAACAAGAAAATTGCCACCAATGGCATTTAGCATTTCCAGGGAAAACCATCAGGGTCTCGTGACTGTCTGTCTGGCTGGCTAAGGCTAACTCAGAACTCTGTAGGAGTAGAGGAGAAGAAAAACAAAACCCTAATCCGTTGCCGCCCTTTAAAATTCATCAGATCGTTAAGGTTTTGAGGCCGATCTTCGTTTGTATGCCGCGATGGCCCTTTGTCGAATGCAAGTGTACCTGCTTTGCAAGCCAAACACTAACAGCCGATACCCTTATGATGGACAGACAATTCTAATAGTTACATTTAGATTAAGGTGATACCATCAAAATGATTTCTTTCTTTTCGGTTGTGTTGTTGTTGGCGTAGAAAATACAAATTAAATTGATTTGAACAAAACAAAATTGGAAAATAGAACCTTTTTTCTCTAATTTCTTTTTTTTTCAGTTTCAGTTTGGTTTTCTTTAGAAATAAGGGACATTTTGACCATTTGACTTTATAATGTTTAAGATACTTTCAGTTTGATAATAACAAGAAACGAAACCTTTTCTTCTTGTTTTTTTGGTGTTGTTCAGGCCATTCATATTTTATACGATGGTGTGTGGTGTGAGATTTCAGACAGTGCGTTTCGGAAGATTGAACAGGCCCGTATGCGAAAATGGAAAATCATCAGAAAATTATTATAAACTCAAATATGGTGTAAACTCTGGTTAAGAATTGAGACCTGTACTTCGATTACCACTCTTGATTGTTATGATGACAAAGTCAAATTGATTCTGAGTCAGTCAATCGGTATGACAAACATTTGGATATCTGGCTTCAGTATGGGTATTGTTAACAATCTACAACGCGTGTGCTCTGGGTAGGGTTTTTCATCCGGGAATTTCCCGGGAAGTTTGCCGATTTTTTACCTCCCCATTCCCGGGATTATTGGTCGGAATTCCCGGGAATTAAATAATACGAAAAAACTAAAAAAAAAATATTTTTTTTAAATTTTTTTTTTTTTTTTGGAAATATAGCCAATCTTAATATATATTTACCCTCGACACTGATTCACTGATTCACTGACTCTGTCACGCAGTACGTAGGAATTTAAATAGGCATAGGCATTCTATAATAATTCTATAAATAATAATAATAAAAAAAATAATATTTTTTTTTTGTACAGAAATTGTGTTTTACGAATATTTTTTTTCCCAAATTTTTTTTTACAATTTTTTTTTTACAAAAAATTTTTTTAAAAATTTTTTTTTTTCAACAAAAATTTTTTTTGCAAACATTTTTTTTTTACAAAATTTTTTTTTTACAATTTTTTTTTTTCAAACAAAATTTTTTTTTCCAACAAAATTTTTTTTTTCAAGAAAAAATTTTTTTTAACAAAAATTTTTTATTCAACAAAATTTTTTTTTCAACAAAAAATTTTTTTTTTCAAGGAAAAATTTTTTTTTCAACAAAATTTGTTTTTCCACAAAAATTTTTTTTTTTCAACACAATTTTTTTTCCATATTTCAACGGGCGCCAACTTACTAGTTTATAATATAAAAATAAAAACACAGCCAATTTATTTAATTTAATCGTCAATAGAAAATCCATCAAATTGTCGCCTACAATAACGACGGCAAAACATTTCCGTATTGCTGCTCTAGCAATATAGCGCTAATTTCAAGAGAAATATGTCCCCTAAACTCGTTAATGATTCTTGTTATAAGCAAAAAATGAGTGACCGGCTTTTGTCCGCATATGTTTTCTTACGATATCGTGATTCGGACAGTCAGTGTCAACTATACGAGCGACTGTTTGGCCATATTCCAATCGATATTCTTCTACTAAAGAACGTCCCACTCATCTCCTTTCAAATGCACTGTAACTGAATGAAGCAAAAAAAGAGAGAGAGAGAAAAAGAACGGTCAGAACATGATTGAAAATCTGGAAAATCAGGTTAATAGCATTTTTAAGGTGACAGCCTTAAATACAAACAGACAATGCCCACAGACAGATAAACGAATTCGTCTCTTTGACTTTTTTTCTTTTTTTTGGAGTGAACCGATCTAAAAGGGAAAATACAAAAACAACAACAAAAGAGTTATTTTCTTTTTTGGATTTCCAACACGAAAAAAGTACACACCAACAGCAACAGCAACAGCGAAAAGTGAACAGAGAACACAACAAGATTGATAAGATTGATCGGTGTGGCTGTTAAGAAGTTGTCGTTGTTGTTCTTGTAGCTATTTGTTGTTTTGTATAAAAGCCGCATAAATAAATTCCTTAATTCTTTTTGTTGCCGTTGTGTCCACTGGCTGATACACGCGCAGGTAAACTCACTCGTTTACATATGAGCGTCCCACAAATCAGAAAGATATCCCCTCCAACAAAAAAAAAAAAACTCCATCTCTAGCATTCTAAACAGAAAGTGAAGTGAAACAATTCAAAGCGAAACGTTTCTATGCCTTGACTACACTTTAGTTCATATGCTGTGGTGTGGTCTGTCGTCCGTAACCTTAAGGCCTCGCTTGAAGGGAGTGAGTCTGATAGGCAACTCCTTAACGTCGGTGTCTACGTTCTTCTACAGCGATTTTGTTTTTATCGCCATCTTAATCATCATAAACATCATCGTCACCATATTTTTCCATACACTATGAGCGGCTTGCTTTTTCAGTTGTAGCACCACGAGGAGTGAAGAAAAGGGTTTTTAATTGAATTCTTAACACTTTAAAAGATCTCACCCGTTTCTTTTTTTGCTGTAGATTTCGGCATTGTTGTGCTTGTTGGCTTAAAAAAAACTATTTTGCACTTAGCCGAATATAAAAAAACGCCATAAACGCCTGTCTGTCTAATGTGTGTGGATAGGAAATATTTCTATCTGTCTGGCGGACCGATCGTCTGTCTTTCCATCCACATACCCCTGGGTATGAATCTGTCCTTTGCCAGTTATGACTTGGCACAATTTCGGTTTTATATTACAGCCAACAACAATAGACGACTTTAAGGTATTTTGCTGTTTTGTGTTTTTTTATAAGCATTGATCTATGATAGCTTTTTTCCGTCGAACATTTCATTTCGTAGTGTTTTGTATTCAAACAATATTCAATTAACCATAAATGCTCACACGTTTGATGTTTTTGGATGGCGAACGATAGCATTACCCTACTCAGGGCATTATAGATAAGTAATTGTTCTGGCATAAAGAGTGTAACTAATTGAACGCAATCTAAAGGGGAATCGTGTCACATGCTTCAAATCAATTTACTATTTCCATGAAGAGATGCTTTGCTCAGGTAATTATGCGTACAAATTATGAACTCAATTTATGGTTGAGTAAAGTGTTATTAATTTAAATAAATTCCGTTTGAGATAATGACCTGCTCATGAACAGGTCAATACCGATATTGGCCAGATCATTCATTAGGTCCCTAAAGAAATAGGAAACCAGTGTTTATCCCCGTCTATTTGCCAGGTCAGGGTAATGGTGTTTTATGGACTTATCTTTATCAACCGTTGGTCTCATTGAATGAGAGATTCGCGGCCATCTAGGGCTGATGTTGTGTTCACGAAGACAGAAACCAGATATTTAATGTCAGCTTGACTCTCAGAGAATATGATTAACCCCACAATGGCTAGGACGTTAAATCTCAGCTATTCAGATACTTCCGTATTGGTCAAAATGTCAGCCTTCTTTTAATGCCAACACACGCGGAAAGAAATTAAGGTATCGGAAGGATGAAAGTGGATATAGTGTTTGTTGACATTTGTTCTGAATTTGAGAATGTCACAACTGGCAGGAAACACACTTGCTGGAGGCCCACAAAAAAAAAGTCGAATGGTGTCAAATCGCATTATCTTGGTGGCCCGTTGATGTCGCCACGACGAGAAATTACGCGGCCAGGAAATGTCTCTTGCAATAAAGCCATATGCGCTCGAGTTGTGTGGCACCGTCTTGTTGAAACCACATATTCTCCAAGTCGTATTCTTCAATAGCAGGCAAAAAAAAAGTCGGTTATCATTCCACCATAACTCTCCGAAATGACGGTGACATTCGTTCCCTCGTCGTTTTCGAAGAAGTAAGGTCCAATCACACCTTCGGACCAAAGAGCGCACCAAACAGTGACTTTTTGTGGATGCAATGGCCTCTCTTCAATTATTTGAGGATTCTCAGAACCCCAAATACGAAAATTTTGTTTATTAACATGCCCACCGAGTGAGAAATGTGTTTCATAACCATAAACCAAAATGTCTTCTTAAAGCACGATATCTGGCTGTACCAAAATCACCATTTTTGTTGTAGGTTTTTATAATTTGTACGCATTCTGTGATAGTTAAGCGATCCATTTTCGTCAATGTCAGACTTCCAACTGAAAAGAAAAAAAATTGATTTAACAACTTAGTTTGACAGATGTCGAATTCCTGCTCTGTACTTTTGAAACCACAAAATGGATAACCCTATATATTAAAATCGTTAAGAGCCGAAATTATGTCATTTACGTTTCTGTAAAATAAGAAATTGACCAACAATTTGTAAATCTCCCCGCAGAGGACTACACAGTTCTCTGGCAGTATACGTTATCCTGAGAAGTATTACTGCATAAACAGATGATCGTTAGATTATGTTTCTTGCTGTATTAGATCACTGAGATGCTTTTGATAGTGGGCCATGTTATTACTACAAAGGGAAATACAACAATAAATTCTATAAACTGCAATGGAATTCTGGAAATCATCCACATAGAGAAAACAATTAGAGAGAAGTATTATTGATCCCGCATGAACACTAATTCTTCATTTTGGCCTTCTGCAAATGCACTTCGGATCAATACCAAGAATAGAAATATCTCATCGTGAGGATAATCACTTTGAACTCCACCAATATTAAACTAATGCGAATATCTTGGAGTGTCTACAATTAAAAAATCTATTCTCATGTCTGGTTGCATTCAAAATACAAGAACATATTAACAATTCATTGCACTTTAATTTACTCTAAACTGAATGATTTGGTTCAATCATATTTTAGAATTGTACTATTCTTCGAATAGATATCATACTGAAATGTATGTAAACTGATAGTATTAGACGGTTTATCAGGGGCGGGATGGTACATTTGTATGGCAGGTACCAGAAAGGGAGTTGCCAGACTTCCAAGTATTTGTCCAAAACTTTGTCTAGCTATAACTGTACTAAATACAAAATGTGGGCAAGATAGCGTTGGTTATACTGATAGTATTAGACGGATAGTATTAGACGGATAGTATTAGACGGTTTATCAAGGGCGGGATGGTACATTTGTATGGGAGGTACCAGAAGGGGAGTTGCCAGACTTCCAAGTTTTTGTCAGAAACTTTGTTCAGTTATACTTTTACTAAATACGGATTTTTGCCAAGATCGGAGTGGGCGTATTGATATTATTACACGATTACTAAAGTGGGCGAAATAGCAGATTTGTATGCGAGGTACCCGAAGGGGTGTGGCCATATAGCCCATATGCAATCCCATAAGCAGTTTTGGGAAAATATTAAGCCATGCCAAATTTCAGAGTGATCGTTTAACTCTTTCGAAAGTTATCGTGCGTACCAGCAGGACAGACAGACGGACGGACGGACAGGCGGACATGGCTCAAACGATTTAGAAAGTCATGAATCGAATTTGGTTCAAAGACACCTGGGGTCTAATGTGGATATTTCTATGTGTTACACTTTTGAGCCGTATCAAATGATATATACCCTCCTACCCGTAGGGTGAGGGTATAAAAATGGAAAAAATTTAGGCCGTTTCCATACACTTGTCATTGCTATTGTTAAAAGCGACAACTGTCATGAAGTGTAACATGTGTCAGATGAACGCGTTACTGGGTTTTATAATTCATATTTAGTTCGAAATGGTTTCCACCTTTTTATAAGATTTCATTATTTTCTATCTAAAATGTAGTTCATATGAACAAATCCTAAATTATGTGATAATTTTCAGCACTTGATGGAAATTGTGTATAATTTGAGTACACAAACTCAAAAGACATTTGAGTAAGCACAAGTGATAACTTATTTACTAGAAATTTTATAACTTAAAGTGAGTGCTGAGCCTCTAGGTACTATGTGAGTAGGGTTTTTTTTAACCCGCGAATAATATACCCGGAATAAAATACCACCAAAAAATTAAGCTATGTGATTTTTATCTGGGAAATTATGCGATTTTTTTACCTACTGAAACATTCCTGAATTAGTTATATTGTACAGGATTCTTTTTCCAATATTAATTGTCTAGGATTTTTAATAAAAGTTCTATTAATCATAACATACCTTTATATGTTTTACTTTTGGGTAAAAAAAACAATAAAATCTTAAAAGTTTTTTTTTTTTGAAGAATTAATTAAAAAAAATATTAAGCTATGTGGTTTTTTTCTGGGAAATTATGCGAAAAAATTCCCAACTCCCGATTGTTGGATAAAAGACGGGAAATTAAAAACCCTACATGTGATTTAAATGCACTCCCTTGGATGTCCATTAGGGTGGAGTGAAATTCAAAAAAAAAAGTTAACCTCGGAAAGAGATGTAGTCTGGGGAAAAATAAATGAGGGGAAAAATAAAGAAAAAAATTTTAAAAAAATTTTAAAATTTTTCTAAAATCAACGCCAAAATAGCGATAATTTCCAAATTTCGAGGGAGCGGCGCGACCCCTAAAAACTTTTTTAAAATTTTTTTCTTTATTTTTCCCCTCATTAGGACCCCAGACTACATCTCTTTCCGAGGTTAACTTTTTCAAATTAAAAAAAAAGCATGTTTTCACTCCATCCTAATGTCCATGTACAGGACACCGCAAACTAGCCACACTGCAGCGCATGACAAAGTCGTCATTGCCAACTCACAAGTTCCTTCCATTATTACATGCGTCTTATGGCGCTCTTTTGTCAAACGCATTTTTATATCGCATTATTGTTTTTTTTTTTCTTTTTCTCTGTTAAATAACAAATGTTGTTATACAATAAACAAAATGAATTGAAAAATAAAGACAAGCTAAGAGAAAAAAACGAAATTGGTAACTATTTCGCTTTGTAGCCTTAAGTGCCGCTTAATAATAGAAATATTCAATATTTGTCAAGTGGGGGGGAATTCAGGGCGTTCTTTTCTTTTTGCGCTCAACAAAAAAAAAATATTTCAAAATTATGTTCAACATTTTGTGTCGGCAAAGATCAATATCCATATTGTAAATCACCACTATATAGACGCATATACGAGTGTATGTAAGTCGCCTGATGTCTTGTGTTTTTGGCTCTGGTGGTGTGCTGTACTGGGCTGTTATGTTATTTTATTGTTTTCCATAATTTGCATACAGATTGATTTCTTCGACATTTATGTGAGTTGTTCGTATCGTTTGGTGTTGGCTTTGTATCCAAACAAACAACAACAGCAAAATAAGGCAAACATTTTTTTTTTTTTTTTTTAAATAATGTTAAAGTTACTAATCACGAATTTATAGAAATTCATCTGGAGTGCTATGTTGGCCATGTCCGTCTGTCTGTGTTCGTTTGTGGCGGTATTTGACGTTGGAATTCCAATAGTGCAAACTTGACCTTAAATTTGGTTCGTATTCGTATTGGATTTTTTTTTGGACATTTATACACATACTCACAGATACTTTGAATATATTACTATGGGAACAGAGCATTTTGTTTTGGGCTAATGCATGATATCAACATATCTACAATGTGTCAGTTTGGTTTTGTTCAACTATGAGTCAACGAGTTTGAAACTGCGATCGTTACATTTATTTGGTGATTTTTTAAGTTATGATTTCTTTTATAGTTTCGGATATAGGGTGTGGACTTGCAGTAGTATATAGCATTACACATGATATATGGAGATGTTAGACAGGGCCGTCTTTATCACATAGGTAAAGTCGGCACGTGTTTTATGACGCCCGAGCTATTGGAGACACTGGGAAGAACGGAGGCCCGCATAAAGGTTGGCTGGAATAATTTGATAATGAAAAAATCCCACATTCATTGCTTCATATCAGAATTGTTTGACAGCAAGTATTAAACTCTAAGTTTGAAACAAAATTAGTCCCAATGAGAATATACGTGGAACAACAACAACATGCTTACTGAAAACATTATCTTCCTAGATATCATGATGTTTCCATCACTTTTTTATTATTTATGGGTAAAAATATATGAAGTCAACCAATGAGTTTCCCTCACCAATTCCGAATTGGCTGAAAGTTGGTACGAAGGGAGTGTTCAATATAACAATAGCATCTGTCAACTTTCAGTCTCCTAGCTTTTCTACTTTCAATTTTATGACGACTTTAATTTGAAAAAAATGATTAGAAATGTACTGAGATGCTTTAACACAATTTTTAATATCTCTGAAAGTATTATACGTACATAAATGATCAAAGGCTTATTTTGAAGCTAAAATTATGCACCGTTAAATAGAAATATTAAATAGATAATTTTCGGACAAGGATATCGTGGATAAAAAAGGACTAAAATTGCCGAAGGATATATCTCAAAAAGCGATATTTTTAAAAATTTCAAAAAAATATATGTTATTCCCTATTCTGTTTTGCACACGTCTTTCAACTTTTAGCCGTGGATCTTTATAATGGATCTTTATAATCAGTGAATCAGGGAATCAGGGAATCAGTGTATCAGTGTATCAGTGTATCAGTGAATCAGTGATACACTGATTCACTGACTCTGTCACGCAGTACGTAGGAATTTAAATAGGCATTCTATAATTCTATAAATAATAATAATAAAAAAAATAATATTTTTTTTGTACAGAAATTGTGTTTTCCCCAAATTTTTTTTTTACCAAAATTTTTTTTTTCCAAAATTTTTTTTTACAAATTTTTTTTTCAACAAAATTTTTTTTTTTTCAACATTTTTTTTTTTTCAACAAAATTTTTTTTTTCCACAAAATTTTTTTTTCGACATAATTTTTTTTTCCACAAAAATTTTTTTTTCAACAAAATTTTTTTTTTACACAAAATTTTTTTTTTCAACAAATTTTTTTTTTTTCAACAAAATTTTTTTTTCCACAAATATTTTTTTTTCCACAAATATTTTTTTTTACAATATAGTTTTCTCAAAATATTTTTTACAAAATTTTTAAAATTAAGTAACAAATACTTTCTCAAGCAAATTAACGGGCGCCATAGGCGCATTACAACTTACTAGTATTAAGATATTAAGATTACGAACAGTAGTCTTCTTTGGATATATTTATAAACTATATCCATCGATTTTGAATGTTAATGCCTTAAAATAATTGCTTAACCTGGCCTACAACCAATTTTTAATAGAACTCAAAAATGTTTACCGGATAAAAAGTTATGGACTTTTGGCAGAAGGAATTGGATTCCATATTTGCCTTTTGATAAAAAAAAATACGTTGTAATTCAACAAGTGACATGTGTATGTACGAAATATTCGGCACACCCACTAATTTAGAGTCTATGTGCCATCTCTTTTCACGTTATGTCGTTATGACTAGAAGTTAAGTTTTACCTTGTGCTTACGGATTGGGGTGAGTGTAAAGCTTTGAGGGCCGTAAGGCTGCCCACAAAAATTGTTACCTTGTAGGGTGTTTCTCAACTACATTTATTTATTTATTTATTATTAATTACAATACAAAGTAAATGTATATTCTAATTTTAGGATCCAAGGGTAAACCGGGTGACACAGACCATATGGCTAGATTTTTGCAGCGACAGACCAAAGCCTCTGCTAACGGGCGCTTCTCTCAACTACATATTTCTGCCTGAACATACACTACAAACGTTAGATGTCTCTATTGCCCACCCCTTTTCAGTCACCATTTTTTTAACCGTCTCTAATGATTGAGATCTGATCCCATGACTTTGTTTAAGGCTCTTTACTCTATGGATAGTGTGGAGCCTTGAAAGGTTTTCTCGAGTCGTAGTCTTCTGTTTTAATTTGCCTCCCCATCCTGCTTCTGGGATAAAGCTGTTGGTTCCTCTCACAAAAAAAGGACAACTTTAGCTACACAACTCCAAAATGGGCATCAATGGGATATCGAGTAGTGTTTCCAGACCTGCTTGGGGAGCTGATCTCAGTGCTCCCGTAAAGCACACCCAGGCTAACCTTTGGATTTTGGTTATATTGGCGAGATGCGATTTTGTAATCACTGCACTAGCACATATCAGGGCGATCAATACGTGTCTATGAGTCCGGTTTTTGCTCAACGTTTTTTTTTTAAAAATCTTATGGTGTAAGCATTTTTTGAGATTTTTTCCCGATTTTTTTTGAAAAGGTTTTTCCCACGGTATTTCTCGAAAAATTTAAAAAAAAGAAAAAAAGAACTACGTTTGAACTTTAATTTGTTGTATACAAATCCCCAGATTTGACAATTTCTTAGCTGCCATATATTTCCTATGTTTGGGAATGATTTGGAAGTCCTAATTTAAATCCTAATTCTCCCGGCCATCTTTCAACGTGTATGAACGGTACATATTGTATACTTCATTCTTTCCTCGGTCTTCCGAATCCAGAATGATGCCCAGGTATTTCGCCTCTTTCGATAGCTGCAGATAGATAGATGCTCCAGTCAATCTTCGGAGTGTGATGGCCGTTAGCTTATTTATTTCCGGAAAATCTAGAAAGTAACTAGAAAGACTGTGAATAGGTTTCCTAATGATAGATTTTAACTGAAGTTGGCTGAAGAAAATACGAAAATTTATTAGAAATTTTGCAAGATTTTGAGCATCTGTACCGACAAAGGGATCCCGATTCGTATAGACTATATGTACTGAAATATAATTCGATTATGTTTTAACTGCCTGCTTACTATTCTCAGTAGCCAAAAGGAACTGGAAACTTTGTTCTAAAAAAAAGCGGCAACCACTCATTGATTTTAAATATAAACAATGAAGTTTTAATCGAAATATATTTAATAGAAGCGACAAATCAAACTTTCTAACATAGCTCTTAAGAAGGATGAGAAGCACATCAAACTCGAAAAAAGATCTCATTTTTCAGATATCAAAAAAAAAAAAAACTTATTTTTCAAATTAAAAAAAAGATCGCATTTTTCAAAATTGAAAAGACGGAAAAATTTTAAAACGAAAACATAAAAATTTAATTTCAGTTTTACTTGAAATCGGAAAATACGAAATATAACTATGAATAAAGTCTTACCCAAAGATCGCAGCCAAAAACGCGTTGGATTGGACAAATACGACGATAAACGCAGACAGGGAAGACCTAGACTTCGGTGGATGGAACAAGTGGAAGAACACATGCAAATGGAGAAATTACGCACAAGACCGAAGAGTTCGAAGACCATTTATTACGCTTGTCAAAACCAACAACTGATTATAGAGCCAACTTAAGGAAAAATGTCAATAAGTAGTATTTTTATTTTTATTCAATTTTTGTTGAGTTAAGCCAACACGTTAACAGAAAACCACGCTCACCAAGACTTCTCTGATAAAACCAAAAAAAACTTCATTCCTTTGTCACAATGTCTCACCAAAAAGTTTTCAATATGGAAAACTTTTCCATTCCAAATCTGATCAATTTGGAAATTCACCCTGTTCCCGCACTACATTGCCTCTCTGACCTCTTTACTGTTGATACTACACGACTGTTGCCACATAAATTTCAAATTTCCAATCTCTTATCATTACCAAGTGATTTCTTTAAAAGCGCAAACGTATGAGTTGTTAGTTAAGTGTTTATCACAGCTATTTGAGTATCCCATTAAAATAATCATCTTTAAGGTCTTAAATTTCATTTTTTTTTTCTTTCAAAACGATATGGAAAACCCTACGCCAGTCAACCGAAGAGAAACATGCCTCAAAGAACTCCGGTCCAGATAGAAAGAAATCAACCAACAACCCGATCAAAATGTTCAATCACACATCGAACCAAGTGATAGCTGGCTGGCTGGCTGGCTGACTGACTGGTTCCCCCACCCCCCTTTGGCAATCATGATCCTCATTGTCATAATTTATTAGGAGGGCAATAGCAACAAGACGAAAACAAAAAAGCCCCGAAATTATCATCATCAACACATTTGAAATGCATATGGGGTCTGTCATTTTCTTTCGAATCGTATCGTAAATTTTGAGTGGCTCATTTCAATCATAACGAAATTAGATTTTTCAACAATAACGTAAATTTTCGTTTCTTTCTTCTCTAATAATTCAAAAGTGTAATTTGAAATAGTTTTGAATTGCTCCGTTTCTGTGTGCGTTGTTGTGGTGCTTGTTCGATAACATTTAAATGCGTTTCATTTTGTCGGGCGTAGGGAGACGGAGAAATCGAGTGCGTGTGTGTGTGGAATGTGTTTTGAATTTGGAAACACATCAAAAACTGATGTAGTTTTGTTTTCATTTTTATTGAAATGTTGCATTTCATTACGACTGTTTGTATATTTTGTAATGCATCGGGAAATAATCCATTTTTCTTTTTGAGGGGTTTTTGTTATTTAAATTGGTTAATAATTTTATTCGTACATTTCAATAAATTTATGACAAACAGCCAGCCGCAGCCATCCCCATGTGTGTCAGTCTGTCATTTCATTTGACAATTTCGACTGTTCATCGTTGATGTGGTGATGTCGGCGATGATGGTATTTTTACGATGATAATAATCGTTACGATTATTAGTTTTATTGCTGGTATTATCAGCAGTAGCTCTCCGATGTCGGCTTTACGACTTTACGGGCTTTATGCTGATATTTTTTTTGTCGCCACCATCAATTCTTCAACTCAACATGTTGCCGCCCGGCTGCGTGCCTGCGTGGCCATCGAATGGAAAAGTCGTGCGCTGTTCATAAAATCCAAAATATAAAAGAATTTTCGAATTGTTAAATAATGAATATTGTGGTAATTTTATGCGGTTGTAAAAAAAAAACACCGTCTAATTTTTAAAACAAAAGATATAAAAGATGCTCACAATCTGCTTGTTTCGGAATAGGTTTTTGAACATTTTGTATAGAATCTAAGAAAGTGGCTTTAATTTATATTGAAATTCAGATTTTTCTTTGAAATCGGTGACAGAGAATTGATGGGTCACAACGGGGGTTGCAACATAGTATTTTACCGTAAGCACGATTTGCAAAATTAGATTTAAAATTATAGCCGCTATGTAGGGTCTCTTGATATGAACGACAGGAAAATATGTATACATTTATTGTCGAAATGAAATAAATGAATATTCCGGTCGGGGGAAGAAATATGTAATTGACGGTACGTTTAAAATTGTGCCTTATAGGGTGTTTTAAATAACTTATCGTCGTTTATGTTGAATACACCAGGATTTTTTGACTGCACTCTGTTAATGATGAGAAATGAGGGCATTGGAAGGAGGAAAGAGGGACATGTGTTTTGAATTGCAGAATGTCACAACTGGCAGGAAACACACTTGCTGGAAGAATATTCCACATACGAATGGTTAGGGTGAAGAACGAATTTTCTCTTTAGTGCGTCGTCCGATCAACCGGTCATTTGACTATGAACGGATGAGACTCCCTGGATATCCGCGTATTCCGGCTATATGATCTAACGTCAGGGACCAGACCACGTATATCTGACGACGTTGAAATATCTATAGAATAGCGATACACAACCCACATTCCGGCGATATTGAGGGGAGACAATAGAGTTGGATATCCTACTATCCCCTACCATCACCACCACTCTCCACTGTAGCTACAAATATGTCCTTGGAGCCCCTGTCCATATAAGGGAGTTGTATTCCTTTTTAAATTATTTGGGAGATTTTTCAGATTTTTTTGGGGGATTTTTTAATTTATTTAGGGAAATTATGGATTTGGGGCATTTTCCATTTTATTTTTGAAAATTTGATAATTTCTCAGAAATTATTTGGGAGATGTTTCAAATTATTTTTTTTGACATTTTCATTTTGGCCTTTTTGGGGATTTTTTCATTTATTTTGGGGAATTCTTCGTTTCGGGCACTTGTGATTTTATTATTGAAAATTTTCATTTTATTTTTGAAAATTGGGTAATTTTTCATAAATTATTTGGGCTATTTTTCATTTTATTTTTGAAAATTGGATACTTTTTCATAAATTATTGTCAGATTTTTTTTTTTGGTAAATTTTCATGTTGACTTTTGGGGATTATTTTTCATTTATTTTGGGAAATTCTTCATTTGTGGCATTTTTTATTGTATTTTTGAAAATTGAGTATTTTTTCATAAATTATTAGGGAACTTTGTCAGATTTTTTTGGGGACATTTTTAAATTGACCTTTTTGGGGATTTTTCATTTATTTTGGGAAATTCTTCATTCGGGCATTTTTGATTTTTCAATTTTTTGAGAAATTGTCAAGTTGACATTTTGGAGATTTTTTCTTTTGTTTTGGGAAATTCTTCATTTGAGGCATTTTTAATTTTATTTTTGAAAATTGGGTAATTTTTCATAAATTTTCATGTTGATCTTTTTGGGGATTTTTTCATTTATTTTGGGAAATTCTTCATTTGTGGCATTTTTCATTTTATTTTTGAAAATTGGAAACTTTTACATAAATTATTTTTAAGATTTTGCGATTTTTTTTTGGGGAAATCTTCATGTTGACCTTTTTGGGAATTTTTCATTTATTTTGGGAAATTCTACATTTGGACATTTTTGATTTTTCAATTTTTTTTTTTGAGAAATTTTCATGTTGGCGTTTTTGGTGGATTTTTTCCTATGGGGCATTTTTCATTTTATTTTTGAAAATTAGGTAATTTTTCATTATTTATTTTTTAGATTTTTTTGTGGGGAAATTTTCATTTTAAAATTTTTGGGGATTTTTTCATTTATTTTGGGAAATTTTAATTTTTTATTTTATTTTTGGCCTTTGGTGATTTTTCAGGTATTTTGGGAACTTTTTCATTGCATTTAATTTTTGAAAAATTTTTAATTTGGGATATATTATATTGCGCCATTGATTACCTGGTAAGACCATCAAACAGTTTCCAGTGCCTGTTACCACCTCGTAAAAACTTCTATACCAAAAGCATTAGCCGGTTTTAAACGCTCGATCCCGGTCAGTGGGTATGCAAATTATATCGTGCACAGCTTACTGATTCGAAAGAAGTTCGATGTCTTTGCCTTCATAGAATGTTAAAAGAAATAAGCTATAAGCCAATAGTTAGTAGGGTTCCAAATTTCATTAAATCTCAATTTTTTTTTTTTTAATTTACTTTTTTCTTATTAAAATTGTTTAGCTCTTACAGATTTTGAAATTGGTCGAACATTTAAAGAGCTATTGCAGTAACTTCTTTTTCTTGCAGTGTGTTGTTTCTTATTTTAATTATGAAATTTTATTTGCACTGTGAACAGTTTTTAGTACAGTTTGTGTCTATTTTAAAAATATGTATTTAAAAAAGAATCACTTTGGACAAACAGGACTCTTTAGATTCAAATGAGAGTTACCCAAACAATTTTCCCTGTCATGCATACTAAAATATGGATCGATCTGCCCACTTTCACTAGGGTACATCCGGGTGGTGATCTACACACTTTAACAGGACTACGGGACACTATTGGATACAACAAATTGTCTAAGCCTAAAATTTATAAATTTGATAACTTAAATCTAGAATTTTTTTAATATTTTAAAACAATTCTAGTTTTTACTCGCTGTTAAACTGATAACTAATTTTGCCATAATTGGAATTTTCTAAATTTTTTGACTGTTTTTTTTGACCATCGTTCGATAGCCTTCATTAATACATGCACAACACATCCGCATTATAACAAGAAACCAAAAATTGGTGTGTTGCATTCAACAACACCAGTTTAATTATTTTATTACCATTTAATTTGGAAATCTCTCATTATTGCTGTTAATTTGTCGTTGTCGTTGTCATCTTTGTCTTTAAAAGTCAACGCAATTTGTTTTACTGTCAATTTGGATCATTTGTTTTATTGTTAGTTTTTATGACCATTTCAGTCTAATAAAAATCCCATAATCTTTGTCACCGAACACACAAGCGCGAGCGTGTCTTTGGTGTTTTTTTTTACGGAGTGAACTACGAATGTGTCTGTGAGCATGTCCGTGTCCAGTAGCCCGATAAGTGATACAATTTGACACAATAACTGTGATATAAAACAGAAGACTAACTCACTAAGCCATACGAAACAACAGAGAAAAACTTGATACAACTTTTAAACTAAATTGTTTGAGATTTAAAAAAAGTGAAACTTAATTGTTGCATGTGTATAACAGAAAATAATTTATAACCCGGATTAATTGATTGAATGATTTTTTTTTTTATATATTTGTAAAATTCCGTTTTGTTTGTGATTTGATGTGGTTATAAATCGTTTGAGGTGCTAAGAAATGGAGTTGTTAAAATCTTGTCTTTTCCCAGACGCCCCGTTACTGTTGTTCTTGAACAAAAGATAGATTTAGTGAAGATTTGACCATATCTTAGTTTGTATTTTATGCAGCTTATACCGATTAGTTTATATACAGAGGGAATTAAATGCAGATCTGTAAATAGAAGTACTCCTCAGCTCAAAAATTAACTTTCTTCCATGGTCTGTTATTGGATTAAGTAAATCTGAATGCAGATGACCATCTCAAGTTTAGTTGTTTTACTCGGTGTATGTTTTATAGTCCAACCGAATATGGAAATTCATTTGTTTGTGAACACATTCATGTCTTCGGGCCCGATAACCAATTTCAAGAGACGCAAATTTTAATTAGGCAAAAAATGAAAGATAAATTAATATTTGTATTAGTTAGAATATTTTACTTTCCTTGGATTCTTTATGAAATTCTAGTTAATGGACTAGTTATCTTCCCGAGTGATGAATTTAGCTAAATGAATTTTTAAGTTCGTGAGGAGATTTTTCTCCATTTGACTACACAAACATTACTGGACGTTAAGGGAGTGGTTTTTGACCTCTTATCTCGGGGCCTAAAATGTAGCTAACTTATTAAATAAAGTAGATATTTCGTCGTCTAATTTAAATGTCCTCACATTTGAAGTTTGCTCTCTGAATAATTGATTTCGTTACACATATCCATTACATAAAAATGCACTGCAACATTTCTCCTCCATAAAACACTTTAGACCCAATGGTGTTGCAATGCCACACAACTACTGTCCTTTTCCGATCCTTTTTCTTTTAAATTCTATACTTAAGCGGCAGCTGTCATGACTGTTGTTAAATCAAATGATTAGATTCATAATTACACGATTTTAATAACATTTTGCGATTATTTTCATAGCGTTCTTCTTAACTCCCCAGTTTGGCTTATACAAATTAACCGCAAGTCTTGCTTCCACCATAAACGGACACCGCAGTAATTTCACAAAGAAGAAAACTCCACCAGCAGAAGAAAAAAAATAACAGCAAGTGATCGTGTTAAATTTATGCATGCAAATCTTAACATCCTTGGCATACAAATACAACAGCAAAATTTAATGAAAAAAATCCACTACACGATCATTCAACAACAAAGTTTGTTGTATTAATGTTTCTTTTTTGCTGTTGTTGTTGTTGCTCTGTTAGTTGTGCGTTTTCTTATAAACTAAAAGCTCATTTGCTTCAAATCCATTATCGCCTCAATTTTTTATCGCATCAAAGCCCAACGATTTTTTCGACTCAACCACCCAACCCAACGAATATCGTAGCTACAGACTGAATGGAACATAACGAGATGTAGCGTCTGAACTCGCCAAGGAAACCACACAAAATCATTTGCAAGTGATACCAGCACCACCACCACCACCACCACCACATGACACCAGACATCAAAGGATACACTCGTCGCTGGCACACACAGCAACACATTCAAAATGTTGCTACACGATGTACCAGCAACAACATGAGGAAATTTACCAACCGATATCACCGACTGTGTGTGTTGTCTTGGTACCCTTCTCAGCAGTTTTGGGAAATATAGAGTGTCGTGTTTGTTTGGTACATAAATTTAAAAAATTTAGGAAATACACTTCAAACATTTCCAACATTTGGTAGGAGGATTTAATATTAATGGAATCATTTCAGTTCAACGATAATTTGTTAAGAATATATGAAATTTCTCAATTGTAGAAGGTACTGGCATCAATTATCTGTTGTGTTTTTACATTTCATCAAGTAATTGTTGGTGGTATATGTTCAGTAGCTGCAAATTATTATTGACAACGTGTATGTTCAGTAGGTGCAAATTATTATTGACAACGTGTATGTTCAGTAGGTGCAAATTATTATTGACAACGTGTATGTTCAGTAGGTGCACATTTTTATTGACAACGTGTATGTTCAGTAGGTGCAAATTACTATTGACAACGTGTATGTTCAGTAGGTGCAAATTATTATTGACAAAGTGTATGTTCAGTAGGTGCAAATTATTATTGACAATGTGTATGTTCAGTAGGTGCAAATTATTATTGACAATGTGTATCTTCAGTATTGTACTGTGACGCTATATTGAGATATATTGCTATCATCAGAATAGAGTTGTGCTTTTTCGTTCAGTGAAGTGACCGCTCTTTTTAGTTCATTTCGGTCAAATGAACTAGTTCGTTCTTATAGTTCAGTAGTTCATTTTCGTTCACTGACTAATTTCGTTCACTGACTAATTTCGTTCACTGACTCATTTCGTTCACTGTCTCATTTATGTCATTTTCGTTCGATGATTCTTTCATTTTCAGTTTCGTTCATATGACACTGAAATGAAAAAAACAATCAGCTGTGTATAGATAAACTGAAAAAACACAACAAGGTAATAAATTTACAACAATTAAAGACAAAATATAAATTTATTGACTAGATATCTATTTTCATTTAGGCCTTACACCTGGACAATTCATAGAGAAAAGAAAAAGTGTTTTCGGGATTGCCAGCCTTTACCAAGTACTGTCAGCAAAATTCCAGTCCAAAATCTCAGCAATTAGGGCGATAATCTTGATCAAATTTCTAATGCAAATCCTTATCAAAGTGATATTTACAAATCATATTATAATCAATTACCAGAGTTAGTACCATTCGACAACTCTTATTTTCCGATATGCACCCAAATCCACATTGATGGGATTACATTTGGAAATCTATTGTTCCACACAATTATCTAATTTACTACTTTCCATACCCATATAAAAATATACTCGATAATTGGAAAATTGCTTCACACAGGCCAACGCAATTAGATATAACCGAAAACAATATTTCTAATCTCTTTAAAAATAAATATAACAAATTGTAACTGATATGTCCACATCACTATTGATTTTTCATCGATATTGCCATCAATGTACATTGTGCACATTGGTCTACCTAAATAAGAATTCATACATTTTGACTATTTCTCTTCATTCAGGTGAGCTCTGCAATTTTTTAGGTTGGCAATAGCCCAAACAGCTGACAACATGTGAGTGAGAGAAAAAAAAAACTTGATTGTGAACGAAAAGAACGAAATGAACTATTGAACGAAAAGAACGAAAGAGCAAGAACTAGTTCACTTCGTTCACTTCAATGAATAGTTCAACTGAACTAGTTCGTTCATGAACGACACAACTCTACATCAGAATGTACGGGACATACAAGTGGATAAAGTCCTTCCCAAATACGGCAAGAAAAAATCGAATACACCTGGAAAATAATTGGATGATAACAAGGCAAAATAAAATGATTCAACCGGTCAGGATGATCTTATCAGCCAACCGAAAAATCCCATCATCTCCAGCAAGAGTCTGCTGTGGCACCTGTGACATTGTCCAATACCCACATTTGCATTTCATTTCCGATAATTATTAATTAAATCCATAAAAAAATTTACGGAATATTAGAATCGATCTTTGAAACACAGTGAGCAGAGTTCGGAGAATCGACAAAGGCGATACCTCTTCATAGGAGTGTTGGGCGGTGTTGAACTCTAAATTGAAGATTTTCAGCGTCCCTTCCTAATCGAGGACGAAACGCACCATAGACCAATGAAACATACTTTTTTGGTTTACGGCACACCAAAAAAAAAGGTTCAGTTGGTCCTAAGGGCCAAGAAGGACAAAGGAAAGTTTTTTGGGTTACGTTCTGATTCCTGTATATTGAATCCTTTTTCAGCTGCCAAATATGTATGAAAACAAATTGTTCTGTGCCACACCGCATTTGATAACACAGAGGAGTCCAACTTCCAATGGATAGCCGGGAAGTCAGAAGGACTGTAGACGGTCTTCATACGCAGAATGTTGTTCTAAAACGAACTCCATAGACAGTCTCCGTTCTTGACCAGATTTTGTATCAAACTACCTACATTTGCTCATCGATTGCCTATAAAATTAATTATTTCTACCTTATAGTTCTGACGACTGTAGGGTATGGCCAATTCGATTTAGCCAAATACTGTTTGGTGTCCATTCTGACAATGTACCCAGGAGAGTGATCGCTGCCCAGAAAAGAAATGAAACACAATATAGAGACGATGAACAACAGCAAGAACAAAACGGCAAACCAAACAGAGCATAGTGAGATTAACAGCAGGCGCACGGCTATCACACTCTATCACGCAACTCAAACAACTCCGGGAACTAAAACGAAACGCGGCCAGATTTTGAAATCATATATCCTGCTGTGCCAAATTTGCGTTACCATTCCTCTACTGATCGCGCCGCTCGTACCACGTCCCGCTCTGCCTCAACCGAACATCCAGTGTTGCGTTTCGTTGCGTCCTCGTAAGCGGTATTCAAATCAAATTGTATTTAGTTTCAATGGATACAAGAACGATTATGAGATTGTAGACCACTGTCGCGCTTGCGGTCGCCGAGGTTGCTCTCGCTGCTTGCCGTTGTGTTAATAAAATCAATTCCGAAATTATTATTTATATCCCGGGACCCTTAATTTAAATGTATTACGTTCGGTTTTTAAGTGACGATTCCATGTTTTCGATTCTGTTTAATATTGTTGGCGTATTTTCTCGATGCGGTCCCTGTGTCGTTGCTATTGTTGTAGTTGGCTTTGTATTTGAGATAGCGGTGCGTTCTGTTTTTGTGGTTCTTTTGGGATTTTATGGTATTCCGTGTGATTGTTGTCCAATCCAACTGTTTTCGGAATTTATTGCTTGTGTTGTTTGATTGGATTCGTTTTTGAAATTTGTTCAGAGTTTAGTTTCTTTTTATTTTGTTGTTCTTTTCCTGTGTGTGAATTGTTATTATTTGAGTGAGAATTTTCTTTTTGTGAAATCGTTTGTTCTTCCTCGTAGTGCCGTTCACTGTAGGCTGCCTTCGTTTATTTTGTTTATGCAAACCAGCTGGGGACAGTCGGTTAGTAATTAAAGGAATAATCGAAATTTAAGTGTTGCCAATTAATTATAATCATTTTGTTTGTATGACTGCTGTGCGTTTGGCTGATGATGCGCCATGTGGTGGTTATTCATGTTTTTGTTTGTTATGATTTAGTTTTAATTGAACTTTTTCTCTTTGGAACATTTTCGATTTTGTAAAATTACTGCTTGCGTCAAACCGGAGGGTGGTGGACAACCGATGAGTCGCATATCGATTCATGAGTGACATCATCAATGTGTTGTTTTTTATGTTCTTTGGACGTCATTTTATGTTGGCGAAGAATTTGGCAAAGAATATTACAAAATTCTGCCGACCAACTGCACTGGCAACGCAAGAATATGAAATTGACTGGGAACTTCTTTGAAATCAGTGAGCCGAGTAATATGTAATTTGTATACGCAGTTAATCGTTGTCGCATGTATTTTTTTCAAAATGTGGGAAGCAATATTGGGAATATATGCCCTCATTCCCAATTCATATTAATTTCTCTTCAAATGCAAAATTTTGGGTTAATGAAATTCAGTGACGGATTTTTTTTTTACCGATTTCCGACCCATCCTCTCAAAACTCAACCATGGCAACAAATAATGAACTGAATCTGCATCGAAAAAAAAAACACAAAATCTTGATTAACAAACACAAATGAACCAAAAGCAACCAATGAACCAAAAAGAAGAAAAAAACGTCCCCCGGACTAAACTTCCACATACTAAAATGACGATGACATAATCTAACATCTATTTAGAATTGATGGCAATAATTTAAATTCAAACATCAACAAAAACAACAAACCGAGCGTTAGAGATTTACCAAAATAAAATATTTCAAAAGAAGAGAATAACAGCTAATTAGAAACATTTTACAATAGAAATTCAGATTAAGAATTCGATATTGGATTTCCAAAAACACAAATCTGATTTAATGAGATCTTCATCAAATGACCAAGCAGATATAACGAGGCAACGACCGACTAACCAACCATCACCCAACTCCTCCCCCAGTCCATAGTAAAGAAGTCGTTTGCAACATCAACGAGACAATTGTCTGCCTTGTGGAAACCTTTTGAACTTTTTGTCCAAACAACAGTCCGAGATCGATGCCTTACAAACCACAATGGAACTGAAATATGAAACAAATCCAAAGAGAAAACCACAAACGGCACAGACAGACAATGACATGCCCGTAAAATATGTTTTCAACACCTCATGTGAGACATGAATTTTAAAATCAATCGAACGAAAACTACAGACGGGCCAACAGACGAACAAGGGACGGACGATGGCATGAGCGATGTTTCTGAGTTAACAGGAACCACCCTGAAAGTCAATTTAAATCAAAACTTAATTACCATTAAAACTGCATATAAAAATCATTATAATTCACTATAGAAACGACAAACATAATGCCCAATACAAGGAAATGAAGACGCCTACCTTTTTCGTGGCGATCGCAGAGAAACAGGGGGAAACAAACAACAACAAAGTGGAAAAATATCATAAATTAGTTGTATTTCTTTCAAAAATCTGAAAGCGGATAGTCACAAATTTGAAGAGAAAAGGTTCAAGTCTTCAAACTGTTCTGACATCGACCATTGCATACTTAAGTAAATCACAGGAATTATTTCATTAAAGGCCAAGTGAATAATTTCAATTGAAGCCTGCGGCGCAATTTTGAACAAATTGTACAGTGTGACAGAAGTGGAATAACCGAAGAATATCATATCCGGGTGGATCGACTAGTTTTTTTTTTATTATTACATATTACATAGTTGCCAGTATTTTAGATAGAATTTGATCACACCGTAATTGTGCGGGATTGGATTAAGGATCAAGGACAGAGTGTTTTATGTGCAAATCTGCAAGAGGTGGGCGACCTTTATCAACTAAGTGTAACAGTCCTACGATTTAAAACGCTATTTTGTAATGCATTCTCGGCAATATTTTGCCTTTAATAAAGAGTTCCAACGCAAGACGGGACCTGGGCACAACCGCAGATATTCCGAAGGAACCTCGAAATCTCTGGTTTTATCAACTTATGTAAAATTAATTTTATGAAGTTCCTGGTGTATGGAAAGAAGCGATAGGTATTGGTAGAAGATCTGTGTCATCCACAAATAACAATTTGTTTTTGTTTTTGAAAATCAACACTCAGGCATCGCCCCGGAAGGAGGAATGAGGGAGTAGTGTTTGTTAACATTTATTTGGGATTGCTGAATGTCACAACTGGAAGGAAACACACATGCTGGAAGAATATTTCACATACGAACGGTTCGGCTGAAGAACGAATGTTCTGTATAGTGCGGCGTCTAGTCAACTGACCATTCCATAATGAACGAATGAGAGAACCCTGGATAGCCGCGTATTCCGACTAAATGTTCTAACTTGTGCGGATTTTCTTGCACCGCTTTAAAAAGTCTAAACACTTGGATGCTTCTTTTGACACTTCGAATATATGGCTGGCCCAGCGAGCATCACCCTGTATCTTCATGCCCAGAACATCAAGAGCGTCTGATTCGTCGATATCCACACTACCCATAGATAGTGACGACGATGCTGGATCAGGGGAGCGTGTGTGTGGTATTGACTATCACAATGAAAAGATAGACTAGAGCTAAATGCAATATTGGTCCTCTCCTATAAGTAAGTTTTGGAATAAATTTACTACGTGCCTTTTATTTCCTATTGTTAATGCTCGCCCCACTGTGCGACGTGCTCATAAATGTTTTGGTAATCGCTGCCACGGCACTTTTTTTGTCTCTCTCATATCAAAATCATTTTAGACTTATTTTAATTTTCGAGGGATTACTTTCGGGCAGTTACTTTGGCTGGCTGGCTGGTGGTGCGATTGGTATCGGGTATTTAAGTTGCATATAGCATAGCTTAAGTACCTGTTAGTAATATTTCATTATGTGTTGAGCATTTTAAATGCAATCATTGGCGTTGTTGTTGTTATTAGCTGTTGGCTGCCTGGGCTGTTTGTTGGTCGTTGCCGAGGCTGTTCCATACAAATTAGAAATTCAATTTGAAATTCCTTAAGCACAAACCGAGAATTGAGAAGAAATCGTAGTATGTTTGTTTGTTGCAGTGCAGTGCGGCGTGGCTGGTTGGTTGGTTGATGTTTGTTTTTTTAACGTTAATTTCTTGAATTTTCCATTTCAATTTGAAACCACAACGCCAAACATCCAAATGCATTCACGCATATACAAACTAGGCATCGTCGGTATATATGTATTACCTACATAAGTCTGATTGTCTGCCTTGTATCCGATAATGCCATATAGTGCAATCAGACAATGCAACCCCGCCGACTCAGTCAGCCGCATCGAACAAACCTTTTCGTACCGCTTCACAGTGCACAGTGATTTGTAAATAGCATGTTCCCTAGAAATATTTTGAAGGATGGAAAATATAATCGAATAAATAGCGTTAGGCATCAAATTTGCCCATGTGAATGGAAAGATTTTGGAAGACAACAACATAGAGGGGAACGGATGGAGGGCAATCGGAGAAATGAAGAATGTCCCAAAAAAAAAGAGTCACAAATAATGAAGAATACCCCAAATGAGTAATTCTTGCCAAAAACTTAAAAAAATCACCCAAAAACCCAATGGAAATTGTCCAAAAATTCTGAAAAATCAGCAAAACAAATGGAAAATTACCCAATGCAAAATCTCCCAAATATTATGAAAAATACCCCAAAAATTCAATAATGGATTTTTTTAATTTGAATTTTTTTTTTATTTGTTAACAAAAAAAAATTAAAAGTATTTATTATGCAATATCACCCCAACCCACCCAATGGGGATTGGATGAAGGCCAATCGGAGGGTCTGTATGAAAAATACCACAAATGAAAAATGAACCAAAAACATGAAAAATGCCCAAAAAGGAGGAATTCCCCAAAAGCCCCATGTGAAAATTCTGAAAATCCCCCAAACAATTTTTGAAAAATTACCCAATACAAAATTAAAAATACAACAAATTTTCGTAATTTGGAAAAATTGTACTTTTTTTAAGAAAAAAACAATCAAACGTATGAAGATGTGCCGCAAATTTTGGGGTGTTTTTTATTATGCAATATCACCCCAACCCACCCTATGGAGATCGGATGGAGGCCAATGGGAGGGTCTGTATGAAAAATACCACAAATGAAAAATGAACCAAAAACATGAAGAATTCCCAAAATGAGGAATTCCCCAAAAGCTCCATGTGAAAATTCTGAAAAATCCCCCAAACAATTTTTGAAAAATTACATAATAAAAATGAAAAATACAACAAATTTTCGTAATTTGGAAAAATTGTACTTTTTTTAACAAAAAACAAATCAAAAGTAATAAGATTTGCCGCAAATTTGGTGTGTTTTTTTATTATGCAATATCACCCCAACCCACCCTATGGAGATCGGATGGAGGCCAATGGGAGGGTCTGTATGAAAAATACCACAAATGAAAAATGAACCAAAAACATGAAGAATTCCCAAAATGAGGAATTCCCCAAAAGCTCCATGTGAAAATTCTGAAAAATCCCCAAAAAATTTTTGAAAAATTACATAATAAAAATGAAAAATACAACAAATTTTCGTAATTTGGAAAAATTGTACTTTTTTTAACAAAAAACAAATCAAAAGTAATAAGATTTGCCGCAAATTTGGTGTGTTTTTTTATTATGCAATATCACCCCAACCCACCCTATGGAGATCGGATGGAGGCCAATGGGAGGGTCTGTATGAAAAATACCACAAATGAAAAATGAACCAAAAACATGAAAAATGCCCAAAAGGAGGAATTCCCCGAAGTTTACCACAAAAATCCAAAAGCTTGGCCCGGAAATAAAAAATGTCTTAACCGAGAAATTCAATAACGGTTTTTTACGATTATTTTTTTGGAAAATACCTTTGTTAAGCTGCAACACGCTTAATTTTTGGTTATATGAAATTATCTTTCAATGCAAACAAGACACCAAAGGCCATAAGAAGAACTATGCAAAACCACTGTGCAACTCGCACAAAATGTCCGAGTCAAATGTTGCCTTAGCGTTCGTTCACATTATTGTTGTTGTCGTCTATAGATTGCACGCATTCAGTCAGTCACAACTGTCAGTGGTGTGTATGAGTGAGTCTTTGGGGTTTCTTGCGTATGATTTCTTAACAACATTTGAAATTTCAACTGTTTTGTCGTCACTGCCGACCGACAGACAGTCGGACAAATGTTTTCAACCTTTTTTTTTTTTTTTTTTTTTTTTTTTTTGGCCAAAACATATTTAAGAATATATATGGATATTGTCAGGAAGAAGCAAAAGGCTTCGGGGAGGGGTTTCGATGTTCGTCTGGTGCATATGACAGCCGCATGTCATTTAAGCCATACACGAGTAAATTTTCTTAACAACGTTTCTGGTTTTTACCGCGTTTTCCATTCGCATAGCCCTGATATTGGTAGTAATGTAGTCAGTCGCTGTGTGTCTGTGTTGTCTGATACGTTTTTTGATTTAATAATTAAAATTAATCACCTCAAAGCTTGGGAATTTTTCTTTTATTCGCTGATAATTTTCACATACATACGTGTACGGGCGTTCGTATGTGATCAGTAACAAAGTTGCCATAATCGTATTACAATAAAGATTTGTCATATATTCCACAGAACTGGATCGGTTTTCTTTTTAATTTCTGTAGTGTGATTGTGTAACGGCGAAAAGTGCAACTGGGGATATGTGAGGGAGGCTTGGGATGAAGGTTTCTATGTACTTCAACTGAGCAGAGTTTTTGATTCCAAGCTGCAGATAGAAAAAAAATACACAATGAATACATCCCTTATTTTCACAATTTATGGTTATCCTCCAGCTTAGAGCTAACCAACCAAGTTATAGATTAACATTGTTATGGAATTTTAATTGTTAAAATGTGGGTTAGCTATAATCAGACGGTATATGAGGTTAATTTTATTGTAAACTCCATCAAACAAAAATAGCATTCCGCTCAGCAGGTTTGTATGCGAAAAAGGTCATTGTAGGTTTTTATTGGCCTAAAGCAACACCTCTTAGTATAATCCTTTATTATGACGTCATTTATATATTTCCTCTAACAGAAAATATTTAAATCAATTTCTCTAGTACAGTATCTGCGTTAGCTCTAGTTTCCCAATGAATAAGCCTACATCTGGCCTCTTAGGTTGGAACAGGATCAGATAAATTGAGGGAAAACAAAGCCAGATTTATAAATTGTCTGTGGAAACTCAGAATGGATTCCACACCAAAGATCTAACAAATGACACATTAAAAATCTTTCGAGTGTAAGGATTAATAAATTCTTTACTGGTTCTTTGCTTACAGCGTGTATCGAGTAAACTGTGTGTAGTATATAGTGAATGTGAGAATTGAAATTCAATTTTGTATTAAATAATACTCCGAGATCCAAAATGTTAAATACTATACTCAGTATATGATTATGAATTACATACTTAAATCCAACACTTAGTTATTTCTCTTAACTTTACATGAAGCAACGGAGGGGGAACTTTTCTTGAATCAGTGAGGTTTGCGCGATATAATTGTGTATACTCACTGACCTGGACCTGTTGTTTAAAGTGGGCTCCTAACGGCAAATGATTTCTAGAAAAGTTTTACATGGCTTAGTGATTACTCTCTTACTCGAAAGTCACCAGCATTTACGAGATGGAAAACAGACGCTGAACAATGTTTAATGGCTTTACCCGGTTTTAAATCTGGTTTTACTTGTGTGATAGTCGCACAAACTGCCTACCACGACCTTATAAAGGGTGTTTTTTATTGGGGTATAGAACTTTAAGTTGGCATCACTTTTTTAACTGGCGGCCATTTTGTCAGCTGTCAAGTGATTAATATTTAGTTTGGTTTGCCATTTCATCATGAACAGGTTGACAAAAGAACAACGCTTGCAAATCGTGCAAATTTATTTCGAAAGTAATGGTTCAGTTCGCGAAGTTCACCGCAAGCTCCGTCCATTTTATGCCATTACATCCACAAAAACTGACTGTTTGGTGTGCTCTATGGGCTGGTGAAGTCATTGGGCCATACTTCCTCCGAAATAATGCTGGAGAGTCAGTTACCGTTAATGGAGACCGGTATAGAGCCATGATAACCGACTATTTTGTTCCCGAATTGGATGGCATGAATGTGGATGAGTTGTGTTTCCAACAAGTGGTTGAAAATTTGACCTGTAGAATTGGCTTTATTCGAGCCAGCCGCGGCGGCCACATGCCCGAAATCATATTTAAACATTAATGGCATAAAATTATCCTTCCAATAAAGCCAAATTGATGGACATTAAAACGATTTTCTTGTGTTTTATTTCAATTCGAAGTTCTATACCTCAATAAAAAACACCCTTTACATTGAAATGGTCGATTTTGTTACTTCCATGCGTTATGGGCAGCACTATTCACTTCTGTAGATTGTACTCTTGTAGATTTCCTTTGACTGCTGTCGATATTATCCCTTGCACAGAGATCAACAGGGGAGGAGTGTTTTTTCGAAGAACTTGGAATAGGATAATTGAAAAACTCACTGGCTGTTGGTTGCTACTGCTCCGTTGCCACCTCTACCTTTCTGTGTGGATTGTATAGCATTGTGATACCTTTACTGTCACTAGACCATGTTTCGACTCAATTTTGTCATCTCGAATCGTAGGTGCTTTTAATACACTGCAAGAATGATTTCAGTCGCTTTAGCTTCATCAATTTGATTGTGTATTTTACAACCAGAGGACAGCCAAGTAAAGTTGTCCATGTTTAAGAGATAAATCTTGAACCGCTTGCTATCACTCGCTGTGATCCTTGGAGATCGTAGCTACATCCTTGTGGCGTTGCGTTATGGGCAGCACTGTTCGCTTCTGTAGATTGTTTTGGGTTCGGTTCTGATTTTTTTCCTTTGACTGCTGTCGATATTTTTGTAAAGGCTGACTTTTCTGAAACTGTATGTGGGGAATCAGACCCCCGACAATATGGGGCTGAAATTGGGACTAGATTGGATGAAGAGCGTGGGCTGACCAGAGACTGGTGTAAATCTGCCAAATATCTGTATCAGTGGGCAGCCTAATAACTTCAGAATGAAACACTCAAGTGTTATGTATTTCTGTCTTCGAAGCCCAGCATTAAGTCGCCTACCAAATACTGCAGGTGGCCGTGGTTTCACAACAACTGGTCCTTTTAATTTCCGGATTCATCTGTGTGGTATTAAGATCATTCGAAAATAGGTTTAGTTTGAACACGAAATTCTCAAATTTATGTATGGAATATTCCTGTTCCGCTGTCCCTGCTATATTTTTTGGCTTCTAGTTGCCAATATCGTGTTTCTACGGCTACTTCGTTTCACCACATTTCCTATTCATTCACAAAATTTCTGATTAGACTTCAAACCCCAACAGTCTTGCTGTGTGTGTGTGTTTTGTTTTTTTAAAACACCGACGAAAACCCACAATCATCGAAAACATTCAAAATATTTTTCCGCTGCTTTGACGATGAGAAATTTTCGCAACAATAACAATTGCAATAACAATAATGGTAACTGTTATTACTAAAGCATTTTACCATTTATTGAGACAACAAACAAATGGACACCAACTTCCAACCGCCAACATTCAGCCTGCGCTCCCCGGCAACCGATCGCTGCAAATACAACAAGAAAAAAAACACAACAATGACATTTGGGTAGAAAAAATAAAACCGAACCAAATGAAATTCGCAAAATAACCCTCTGTCCAAACAGCAGCAGGGGGAAAAACAAACGGCTGGATACGCGAAAAAAAACAGGGTCAGCTGCAGCACTCGGTCGCTCGCAATGCAATTTGCATTGCATTGCTAACAGCAACAGCAGCAAAACAGAATTTACCTGAATGCGCGACATTGCACAGTAGTTCTAAATAACGGCGCAAAGGTACATGGGTTTTTAGCTGCGCATGGCGGGGAAAAAATTCTATGTCAAAGGACCGTGTTGCCAGTGGGATTGAACCACAGCATTCTAACGTTGTGGTTCGATATGGTAGCTAAGACTGTAACAATTTTATAGTTAACCTTTAACTGATGAAGTGTAAAATTTACCACCACCTCATCAGTTAAATTTTAAAATTGCAATTCATTAACTAATAAAATTGCAATTCCTTAAAACTTCCGGTGAATTGTTTCCAAAAATGAGATGTTTTGTTTGTATTTCTAATTTTTCCACAAGAACATGTCAACATGTTGTAGCAACATTTGCATAAATACTTCGTATTCTTCAAATTAAATTTTTGTGAAAACAAAAGTGAAACAATTGTTGAAAGATAAAACAGATTAATAAACACAATTCAGATTTTAGGTGAGTTTGTAACGTAGGTGGAGGTGAGTTTGTAACGTGCTTGCCAATCAGCGTGGGGGTTGTGGGCTCGATTCCCACCAGAGGCTTTTGTCTGTCGCTGCAAAAATCTAGCCAAATGGTCTGTGTCACCCGGTTTACCCTTGGATATAAATTAGCTTTGTATTGTAATTAATAATTGAAGAAATAATGAACAATCCAGATTTCCAAAATTATTATAAAAATGTCATCAACATGTAGCAGCAACATTTTTAGAAAACATTGAAACAAAAAAATATTTGAAAACAGAGATCCAATTCCCTAATATTTTATTTTTAAATGTTATTTTTTTTAATTTTAAATCTCAGTAACATTTTACTTTAAATCTCAGTAAATTGACTCTTAATGTTTTCATTAAAACATTCCATGTTAAACAAAATGTCGCTGTTGAAAAAATTGGTGCTTTATTTCATTGAGAAACCAAAAACGAAATTAAGCCCCAATGAAATGAAAAAAAAAATGAAACAACACCCCAAGTTTTTGGGATTTATGTCAGTAGGAAATAAACCACAAAACTGTGACAAATTGGGGCTTTATTTCCTAATGAAATATGCCCAAATTTGAAGAATGAACCCTTTTTCACCCCATTCCAAATTGTAAATATCTTCGAAAGGATATGTAGGGCTGTAATATAACAAAAACTTAAGAAAAGAAAGATGCGTTATTGAAGACATCAAAGAATTAAGGGCATTTTTATTTTTTGGAGTCTTTGACAAATAATGACATTATATTTTTCATTCACAATCGTAAAGAGGAGGTCAAGACCATTCCGATGACATCAAGATTATTTCAACCTTAATTCACGTTCCAAAGTTATTCCACCTTGAAAGAAGCTACCTCGTGAAAAAAAATGCCCGAGTTAAACAACTTTGGAGCGCTATAAAACGGGAATCACTTACAACTTCGATCTAAAGTAAACGTAGAATAAGTAGAATGTAGAAGTAAATAGTAGAAAGTATGTGCAGAATTTCATGGAAATTGGGATGAATATTTCAGTAAATGGTTTTTGGGTCGTTTTTCTTTGGAATCATATTCATATTTTATATTATTTTCATTTTTGGGCCAGATTTCACTGGGGCTTTATTTCATGGAGCCCACAAAATATCTCATCTGTCTCTTTTTTTCCCATCCCTGTTTGTTTCGCATCACTTCTATTTGTTTCGTACCACTGTGCATCATTCGTTTTTGTGCAATATAGGCAAAACTACGGAGGCCATGTTAACCAACCGACATTTGAAGTATTAGCCAAATGTGTCGTTAAGAGCCTTATAAATCAAATACACAAAAACACACAAACACACAGACAGCCAAACCAACACCAATGCAGTCCATGCCCTCTCGAACCGTCAAACAGAAACTTTTCAAATAAAACAGCAACAACAACAAATGCAATACCACCAACAAGAGTACTAAAACAATAATAAGCCACCGTTAGTTAAGTTTAAGCGTTTTTTTCTTGTTAGACTTTTTCCACATTGTTGTTGTAGTTTGCCACTGCTGCTTGGTTTCAGCCAACATGCAACAGCAACAACAACAGCTAGCAGCGGAAAAAAGTAGCAAAAAAAATTTGCATTTAATGCACCTAACACATGCAGCACCAACAGGAGAACCGCCGCCATCGAATCGAACGACTCGATTGGAGTCGACTCGAAATGGAATGAAACAAAATGCCAGACAGTAATCTTAGCGTTACAATCACTCTGCGGAGCAACTCGCAGTGAATGTTATTTTTTTGTTGTTGTTGGCTTTGGTTACACTAAAAAGAGTGGCGGTGGTGAATGCACCCATTTTAATGACATCCAAACCAACAGCCAAAAACAAAAAAACAGACAGAAAAAAAGAAAACACAATGGCTGACAGCGCCATTGAAAAGTACCACCGCTCGCCGCTGACAAAACCAACTAAACAGACTGAGAACTACCGCCACCGGAAGTTAAAGAAAATTGAATTGTTTTTGTGAGTGTGAGTGTGTGTTTTCGGTGAGTTTTGCAAACTTTTAAAGTCTCTTAAAGGTGGATCGGCGCAGATCGTTGCAATCAACTGCTGAAAGTGATTGTTATTAAATTTATATCGATTATGGAAGTGCAAGGTCTCAATGGTTTGCAATGATCGTAATGAAAGGTGAACAAGGGATAGATATGGCCACTGTTTTGAAGAAAAGTCAGAAGACATCTTCATAAGCTTCTAATTTAAATGTTTTGTCCTCGTGTTTATACAAACATGACACTCCATTGGACACTTTATGCTATAGATTCTATCATTGATCATCTCTCATCCTTATAAGTGTAGCATACTACATTTTTCGGCGGCATTTTTTTATTTTGGATGACCTCTCACAATGACAAATCTAGACGTTATACAAGTCTAGATTAGAGAATTTATAGTAGAGAATTTTATACACCAATCATGAAGGCCAAGTCGGTCGATTGAATTCAAACTCTCCAGCCAGAACGCCATTCGATGCTGTCGAAGGTATCGACAGGGAAGACAGAGAGACTCCAGGAAAGAAGACTTGCAAATCCTCGATATCACTAACTGGAGAAAGCACGCATAGTAATGAAGTGTTTAGACGTCATTTATTAACCCACTCATAGCCAGCGATGACATATGGCACAGAGAAAAGGATTTCGTAAAGTTAAAAATGTCAAGGGATTCCAACTCAGGACCTATTTTTCTCTTCTCTTTAACAAAAAAACGCCAAAGACAAGGATGATGCTCATAACACAACGTTAAGGGCTGAGGACGAGAATGGAGGAAGATCAAATTATATGGTATTGCATGAGTTTGAGAAGATTCAGAAACAATACACCTATCGCCGATGATGTTAGTGGACAGTGGAAACAGTATTCACACCCAAAGTTCCTATCGTATAAATAAACACCCTCCGCCTTCTCAGAAATCCAATATCCATACCAGCCACAGAAGTACTAGGGCACCAAACACAATTACATAAATTTTATGATTTTGGACATAATTTTCCAACCTACTACACTTTTCTTCAATTCGATGTAGAACTTTTCATAAATTTTTCTTCAATTACGTACATCAATTATAATTTCTACATTTGCAAAAAAAAATTCTGAAAAAATAAAACATTTCTATTTTGCAAATAAAAATATTTTCTTTTTTCTTTGCTATGATTGCAACCCAAGATATTCAAGAACAACAAATATTACATGAAATTTATTTTCTATTTTTTTTTTTTTTTTTTTTTTGAGAAAAAATGGAATTGAAAAAACGTGTTTAAATTCTTATTATTCAATTTCAACAAAAAATATGGACCTAACATTAAAATAGGCCTGCTCATTCAAATTCATAATAAATGATTCAAACATTTATGAGTTAAACCAAAATGCAATGCAATTCAGTTTTAGTGCGAAAAGACAAAAACAATTGATACATACATATATAAAGGGTCCGCCTTCTAACTTTTTTTTTTTCAACTAGTGCTTATTTCGTTTTCGTTATCAATATCGGGCCACGTATAACAAATTTTTGTTTACAAAAATGTAAGAGGAGGATATTGGCAACATTTGGCTTCAACAGGACGGCGCTACGTGCCACACAGCCGAATCTACACTCGATGTTTTGCGACCTGTTTTTGAAGATCGCATTATCAGCCGCAAAGCTGATGTCGTTAGGCTAATGCATGGCCAGCCGAGGCAGCCATTTGAATGAAATTATTTTCCATTATTAACCGAAAGGATTGTACTTTCAAATAAAAAAAAACTAATATTGAGAAAATATCCAGTAGTTTTTTTATAGAATTTTCCAAAAAAAAAAAGTTATTTGGGGGACCCTGTATAAGAAGATGAAACAATAAAACCAAATATAAGCAAGATGAAACAATAAACACCAAAATTATTGCAAACAAAAGAATTAGTTTCTCTATCGATATTTAATACGATTCTGGGGAGTAAATAAGAGAAGAAAAGTTGCTTTGTCTCACAGCTAAATGCCACACGCTATAAAAAACTTTGTTGACAAAGTTATAAAGCTTGCTTAGTAAGTGAATGCAAACTTTCAAAACGACATTGCAGGGTCTAGCCGGGAAAAAATGTAAATCGACTTTTTGTGTTTTAATAATCCAGTTATTAATATAAATATAGCCATGGGTGTTTTGAACCGTCTAATAGTCATAATTTTGTAGGTCAAAGATGTGGTTTCACAATTTTTTTTTTCAATTAAATACATCTTATTCAAAAAATTATCATTTCTAATTCAAAAGCTGCTCTAGAATTTTGGGTTGAACATATTATGATAAAAAAAAATGCTATCTTCTTAATATATATTTACCCTCGACACTGATTCACTGATACACTGATTCACTGACTCTGTCACGCAGTACGTAGGAATTTAAATAGGCATTCTATAATCATTCTATAAATAATAATAATAAAAAAAATATTTTTTTTTGTTGTACAGAAATTGTGTTTTCCCCAAATTTTTTTTTCAACAAAAATTTTTTTTTTCCACAAAATTTTTTTTTTCCAAATTTTTTTTTTCCACAAAATTTTTTTTTTCCACAAAAATTTTTTTTTTCCAAATTTTTTTTTTCAAAAAAATTTTTTTTTTCCGCAAAATTTTTTTTTTCCACAAAATTTTTTTTTCAGCAAACATTTTTTTTTTCAACAAACATTTTGTTTTCCACAAAAATTTTTTTTTTCAACAAAAAATTTTTTTTTTCTACAAAAATTTTTTTTTAGCAAAAATTTTTTTCCCACAAATTTTTTTTTTTCCAATTTTATTTTTTTTCGAAATTTTTTTTTACAAAATAGTTTTCTCAAAATATTTTTTACAAAATTTTTAAAATTAAGTAACAAATACTTTCTCAAGCAAATTAACGGGCGCCATAGGCGCATTACAACTTACTAGTTTTCAATAAAAATAAGAACAATTGTCATATCTATAAAGTGCCTATATAGTTGTCCCAAAGTCTGTGAAAACTATCATAATATTGTATATAAGTTGGACCATCTCATTGGTGACATGAAGAGACATAAAGTTGAAACTTCGGTAAAACACTCCCTACATTGTATTCTCTTAGATCTTGAACGATTTATACTTCGTACGACTTCGCATCAATGTAATATTTCAAGTCAAAGTATCAAATTTTTTTTACCATTTTTGGACTTTGACATATTGGTACCAAAAAGGTCGTATTGATATATTATTTTTTTTTTTTTTGGAATCGTCGCAGAATTTCCTACATTTTGATTTATTTTTTTTCATTTTGCAAGATTTGTTTTTTTTTTTAATTCAGCAGTCGGCGGTTATTTTTTAATTTAAAAATGTTAGCGCTTATACAGATATTATAAAACGACATTTGTTCGACTCGACGCACAGTGAGAACCGCTAGAGAAAAAGCGATACAGTGGAAGGCGATCGCTGATAAGAAGTGCTGGAGCGCCACACAATGGCAGAATACAGAATATGTTTGGAAATGAATAGGACCTATCAATTGATTCCTGATTGGTGATATTGAATGTTTACAGATTGTGAATCCAGGACAAAGGACTGTAAAAGAACACACTGTATCAAAGAGTGACTCCTTTCGGCAAAGCATAAAAATGCCCTTGTTTGAAAATCTCACTTCACTGACATGTCTTTGATAAGTTAAAAAAAATCCATAAAATATTTAAGCTATCTACTCCATTTACAAATATATTCTATAAGAGTTTTTCGTCTTGGCTTAAAAAAGCGTTTCCGTTGTGCGACTATAGTCGCAATTTGTGACTTTTTTGAGGGCCGCGACTTTTTTAAGATAAGTTTCCGTTAGAATTTCTATTTCTAATAGGAATTCATTAAAAAAAAAAAAAGAAAACAGTGTCGCTTACAATGCTATTCGCGAGAACTCTTCCAATAATGATCTTGTGGAAAAGTGCAGAAACAAAGTTTCAAAAGAAAAAATAGTTTATAAAGTGTATATAAAAATATGGTTTAACCATTGATAGTTGTTAATTATTTCATACTAGTAAGTTGTAATGCGCCTATGGCGCCCGTTAATTTGCTTGAGAAAGTATTTGTTACGTAATTTTAAAAATTTTGTAAAAAATATTTTGAGAAAACTATTTTGTAAAAAAAAAATTCGAAAAAAAATAAAATTGGGAAATAAACATTTGTGGAAAAAAAATTTTTGCTGAAAAAAAAATTTTTGTTGAAAAAAAAAATTTTGTTGAAAAAAAAAAATTTTGTTGAAAAAAAAAAGTTTGCTGAAAAAAAAAATTTTTGTGAAAAAAAAATGTTTGTGAAAAAAAAATTTTGTTGAAAAAAAAAATTTTTGTGAAAAAAAAAAAAATTTTGTAAAAAAAAAAATTTGTAAAAAAAAAATTTTAGAAAAAAAAAATTTGGTAAAAAAAAAATTTGGGGAAAACAATTTCTGTACAAAAAAAAATAATATTTTTTTATTTTTATTATTTATAGAATTATTATAGAATGCCTTTTTAAATTCCTACGTACTGCGTGACAGAGTCAGTGAATCAGTGAATCAGGGAATCAGTGTATCAGTGAATCAGTGTCGAGGGTAAATATATATTAAGATTTTTTGAATTGTTAATTTTGTTTATAACTTTCTTGTCACAACAAAAAAGGTCAAAACATATGTGCGACTTTTTGTTTGACTTTTTTTTAGAAAACGATTTTTTTTTGGCGACTTTTTCAAAATTCTCTGCAAACTCCCCTTGTCTAAAGGGGTACACTAAGAATGACAGCTCATCCAAGTCAGTCGTTTGCCTTTTATAAATTTGATCATCAATAGAATTCAAATTGTGAACAAAATTACTGGTATTTGGTCTTGACACCGATTATCACCTACAACTTGTAATTATTAACGTAGACGTACAAATAGCAAGTCGCTCTTATTTACTCTTGCTAGTCCGAGTCTTTGCCTTGCATTTCCCTGCTGGCAGTGGCATTTACTTCTCTAGGAAGTCCATTGGCTACATTTAGAGTGTGGTGTTCTCTTGTCCTTTAGCCTGTTTGAAAACAACTTATCTAATTATGTCTTTGGCCGCATAAATGAATCCCATTAATTTGCGCGACTTCTACTACAGTCTTTATTTATTACCTCCGGGTACGGCTGCCAACAATCAAGAACTGATCCTTGAGATCAGTCCACTCTAAGACCCCAATCAGTTAACCAGTTTCAGTTTCTATTAGCAAAGCCCAACATTATCAATTCTGTCCAGTATGCAGTGGAATAATATTTACAGTTGGCCGGTCAACGGGTTGTCCGTCTGTTGTTGTTTTTTTTTTCGTAGCCATAGAGAGAAAATCTTAAAATTTATGTTAAACTTTTGTAAATTAAGTTCACCTAAATGACAGCTGGATTTAAAAATGGAATTTATTTTCTGTGGGTTTTTTTTTCTCTTCTACTTCACATTTTCATTTACTTGTGCGTCGTCGTGGTCGTCGTCTTGCGGTGATGTTACATGAGACTGACGGCGGACGTTTTGGATGTTACTACATTGCGAATAGCAAATCGAGTTGTAGTTGGTGTTGATGTTGTTGTTGTGAGCCTGTGTTGTTTTGCAGTTTGGCTGGCAGCTTTAGGTCACTGAGCTTGTCCACTTAATCGCACTTTATGCGCATGTGTGCACCCGCTTTTGCTGCAACATAAATTTGCAATTTAACTGCTTTAACCAAAAAAAAAAAAAAACACAAAAAAAATGAACGAAACACCGCACAAAATTACTACACACACACACACACATGTGGTCCCTCAAACCAGAACCATCTTGTAAATAAGAATCTTTAAAGAGTTGTTGTTCTCTTCTGTGGCATTGTTTTCCTGCAATGCACAAACTTTGTTGGCCAACAGATTTTGCACATTTCATGGAAGTTGTTGGGTTTTGGGTGCCATATGTTGTTCTGCCCTGATTTTAGTTGTTCATTCTATTCCTCTTGGGATGTTGTGCAGTTGGAGGTTCTTCGTATGGAGGTGGTTGGGAAATGAAGAAGTTGTTACGTTGCGGCTACAAGCACACCAAATAAACCGGGAAGAACATATTTGAGAATTGGGTCAATTATCTCTCTTGCTTTGGGATTGAGCCCACCTCGTTGGATCGTAGCACATGCTTGAATTGCCAATTCATATTAAATCGAACTCATTCTACGATATTGGTGGTAAACCACAGCCACCTAGGATCGCCCCGAATATGCTCGGACAAAATTTGTATGGGCTGCTGACCAACCGCCTTACCAGATTAAATACAGTCTATGGTAACGCGGATTGTCCTACTGGCAACACGCATATGATTTGACGGTCAAAAATCGATTGTGACGTGGACCGTGTTGCATTGCTCGCCATCTGCCGAATCAAACTGTCTTCAACCTTCAAGAAAAATTACGAAAGTCTAGTAAATTTTCAATGTAAACAAAAAAAATTAATATGAATTGCAACTAAAAAAAGAATGCCTGGCGATCACAAAAATGGTTATCATGCCTGTGTAGCGCTCACTGTTAACAGAATTGATGTTTCCACAATAACTGGGCCAATTATGACACCGCAGTCCTTTCCTGAGGATGCATTGGCTTCTTGTCGGCCACATGCGTACATTCCGATCCCCAGATGCGTTAGTGTTTCTTGTTAATATCGCCCTCGAGATGACAAAAAGCTGATTTTTCGAGCAAACTGAGAAGCAATCACGAAGCACATGGTCGAGAGCCTTTACATTGCGACCAATCCCAGATCTTTGTGCCATATTTCCCCGCAAATGATGCCTAAAATACTGAGTAGTTGAGATCGATGTTTAAATCCTGCCTCATTCTAAAACTCAATGCGAAATAACTAATGGACTATCCATATCTTTAAGTGTCTATAGCTTACCGCACTTCTTGCTCGAGCCTCGTGCCACGCTGACTGGGCCTTTCTTTTCTCTTCCTTTTTTACGCAAAGAATTTATGATCTGAAGTCACATAATTTTTGTTGGCAAATAACAAATTGCTAAGGAAGTAAGCAGATTTAGTGGAAATTGTTTAATTGTGTCTACCTTCTCTACCAGATAACGAAAAAATAAAAAAAAAAAACGTACGACCCTCCGTTCACGACCATCCGCGCGCTCGCTGCCACACTTGCATAGCAGTGAAATCGGCTGCGGTGTTACTTCATCGTAGACATTGAAGGGGCGAGTCGACATATGTACGATATTTTTATGCGTTAATACGCATGTAAAGTTTTACTTCATATTTGAGATTTTCGTTGGTGTCGTTGCTTTTATTCACATTACATGCGGAGATTTCTTTGGTGCATTTGCCACCACCATCACCCAAAACAAAAAAGACACACAAAAAAACAAATACGAAATCAGCTTATGTAGGTGCTGCAGAAGACCAAGCGTCTTTTCGCATATGTCCACCTTGTTGGGTGTCCGTCCATACGCCCGGTTGTCTGTCTGTCCGACCGTTGGCTTCTTATATACTTATCGAGGGAACGAGCGGACGGGCGGACGGACATTTTTGGCATTCGTTGGAGTTGCAAGTCCATTCCAAAGCTTCATGCGTCGTACTTCATTGCATAAATTAAATTTGTATTGCAAATTTATGCGCCATGATGAAGTTGTTACCTGAACCAACATAATTTTTTGTCTTTTCGTTTCATTGGGAGTGAGTTGGTGTCGTTCTTGTTGTTGCTGCCGTTGCTATTGATGTTGGTAGTTTCCATTGCCAACGTCCATCCATTTACCATATGGTCGGCTGGTCGGCGGTGGCGGTCGATCGGTCGGTCGGTCCACCGTTGTGTGGGCCTCGTGTGCCGTTCGCCTTTCCCTGGTTGCATTGCTGTGTGGCATTCAGGTGGTGGGTATCACTGTGTCTTATAATGTCTTTGAGGTTAACGCCCATTTTTCATTTTGGGAATCTCTTGGACGTTTTAGTTTTTTTTTTGTGTTTGTTGTTTTTGTATGTTTCCTGGCATATGCCGAGATTTTACAAGTGTTACGTTACTCTGGTAGATTCGGTTTGAATTGATTTGTAACATGTTACAGTGGCATTTCAATTTGAATCATGGAAATCTTAAATATGTCCACACCAACTAAAATGGACGATGACAGGCAGTTAAAGGAGGAAAAGTTCATGTAAACAAAGAAAACATTGAAGATATGAAATATTAAATTCTTATAAAAAGGCGGAGAATTTCAAAAACAGAGGGTTGATCAAATTGAGTTGAGGGAAAATTACCAAAGTCTAGTAAATTTGCAATGTAAACAAAAAAAAAATGAGTATGAATTGGAGGTATTATGAGTTGACAGAATGTTGCAACTAAAAAAGGAATGCCCGTTTCGTTCTCTTTAAACTGTAATAGGTTAAGATTGACGGCCACACTCGCTCGACTGATTTAGACCTATCGGTGTGGCTTCAGGCCGAACAAATCAACTCTCATACAAATTTCCACCGTCTGTCAAGCGACTTCTCTGAATCAGCATGTCGTGTAACTTCTGCAATAATCTGATAAGGAGAATATTAAAAAAAAGAAACAAAAGTTAAAAAAACAGACACAGTGAACACCACAAAGGACACATCCTCCTCACATATGCGGACGAAAATATAGAGCGAAGCTTTTTGCGGAGCATATGCATGCTGGACAAACCTTGTGATGACATAGTGAATCCTGGCAATTTACCTACCCCGGCAACGCAATCAATTGAAAGACTGATGTCAGCATCAACTTCAAGTGTTCTGGGAAATATCTGCTGCTTCGAGCTAAGCAAACAAATTCAAGAATAGATTCCTCTCTCGACGAACTATTGCAAAACTTTACAATACGCTTATTCTGCAAGGACTTTTTAATGACACTGAAACATGGGTACTTGCAACAGCAGATAAAGCGGTACTGGGTATTTCCTTTGCCAAATCTACGAGGAGTACCGGTTTCGAAGTTATAAACATCTAATTAAGTACAACTGTCCTGTATTCTGCAGCAAAAGTTTGAATCGAAGTGCTTCAGTCAGAAAGGCGTTTGACGACATAACTCGAACTTTGAATTCACTTTAAGTCCATGCACTTCTTGAGGCAGTTAAAGTGACAAATACCCTTAAACAATTTAATAAGTTATTCCATAACTCAAAGTCTCCGTAAGTCGAACTTTTTTACTGGATAATTGTGGTTATCCAGTAGTTATGGCAGTTTGACTGTACATGGGAAAACCAAGTGAGAGAGTTTAGGAAAATCCTTGATATGAAGACGTGGAGAAAGCAAACACAAGACTGAAATGATATTTCAACGACAAATGTAAAGTTTTGAATACAGAGAACTTGTCTTAGGGTAAAAAATTATTAAGATACACTTTATTCAATTAAGTTAAAATTTTACTTGGATGGGGTGACCAAACAGTCACAGTCACACGTTGAGGATGGAGAGGCTTCTCAACAATAACTCTTGGGTTTTCCGAGCCCCAGATGCAACAATTTTGCTTGTTGTTGGAGTAGCCACCGAGGTGGAAATGGGCCTCATCAGTCAAGATGATTTTTCGATGGAATTCCAGACAATTTTCATGCATTTCAAGGACCCAATCAGCAAAGACATGACATTGTTGATGATCGGCCGGCTGGAGTTCTTGTAATAGCTGAACTTTATAAACCGTAAGATCCAAGTCTTTATGCACAATACGGTCTAAAGAAGTTTGTGGAATGTCCAATTCCCAAGAACGACAAGGAATGGACAAACCTGTGTTTTCTTCAACACTTTCGGCAACAGCAGCAATATTCTTAGTTGGTCTTGAGCTACGTGCACGGGTTTTATTATTTACATCACTAACTTGTCCCAACAGCTCGAATTTGTCCACCACTTTCTGTATTGCGGTCTGTGACGGCATGATTTTCACAATTTTTGTAATAAATTTTATTAATTTCAATGTGTGGTTAAAGTGTGTATCGTTCCATTTTTTAGTAATGGCATAGTTTCTACTTGTCAAATGGCAAATAATAAAAACTTCAAAAGTGACAGCTACCGAAATACCGGGTGATTCAAAATAACACACCTTGATGGAGATTCACATTTTCTTAGAATATTTTCCAAAAAAAAAAAAAAAAACGAAAAATTCCCCAATATTAAAAATGTGGGGAATTATTTATTGTTCAAATGAAATATTACCTAAACATTATAAAAAAGACTGCCCAATTTGGTATGAGATTTTTTGGAGAATTTTGAATATATTAAAAAAAAAACGAAAAATTCCCCAATATTAAAAATTTGGGGAATTTTTTATTATTCAAATGAAATATTACCTAAAAATTATAAAAAAAAAAACTGTCCAATTTTGTATGAGATTTTTTTGGGGAATTCTTCATTTTTTTTGTTTTGGTATTTTTCATAGAGCCGATTCTGAGTGTGGTGGCCATGCCCACTTTTGGTTTTCGTATACTTTGGAATATGAAACTTGGAATTTTTAACTTTGGGTAATTTTGGAAACTGTGTCTCCGCGAGTAGACGCCATTTTGAAGTTTCATTCACATGTTTAAGACTCACCCTACAGTTCTCCAAGCCCTAAACATTATTTGTCCCCCGACCTCCTTGTTCCCTGACCTTGGACTATTACACAACGGCCAAAACTATGAATTATCAGAAGGGCAAGACTGAAGTGAAACAAGAATTGTCAAACCTTCATAAATTAATTGGAACGCACACCAACGGAGTTTGCTGGAAACCATTCCTGAACCGTTCCGAACAGATCCACATTATGTAAATAAGTATATACCACTATTTGCCATATACTGGCTTACATTGTGGAAAATCTCCCAGGGTATCCTCACCTTCACAAACGATTAATTCAAGCTTTGCACCATTCACAACATTGTTGCAATGAACAATCGAAACGCGTTTTTTCACACTCACAGCCATCGATTATTGAATGTCATTCAATAAATTAATTTAGTTTGCTTAATATGCAAATTGCAGCTTAACGAACAATTTTTGTTGTTGTTGTTGTTAAATATTTAACAAGTATTGATGATTAATAATTTAAACAAATGTTGCATTAATATGCGCGCAAACACAGCTGCATACAACAAACTTGGCCGCTGGGGGCTTCTTCATCTGCATCGTCCTCGTCATCGTCAGCAGCATCTCCATGGAAACGCATAAAACTCATCTGAAATTACGAGTATTGTGCAATTTGGCCATAACTAAAATGCAAATGCGTGGAGAGAAAATCGTCATTCGTGTTAACTTTTTCTGTGTTCAAGTCCACTGATAATAATCCGCTTAATTAGTTAAAATTGAACTCTGTGACAGAGCTACAGCAAAATTTACAAAAAAAAAAAAAAATATATATATATATGTATATATAATGAAACAAGTTACAGTTAGCATAAACATGAATCGTTTTAACAGCTGCCTCTCAAATGCAAACGTTAACTTTTTTTGGTTGATTTTGTACTCTACTTTGCAGTTTGGTATGTAGAAGTGATATATTTTGATTTGCCGAGTTGTTTGCACCGCAATTTACTCAAAATGTCAATACTGAGTTACAACGCCGGCAGGCAAGATCAAATTGTGCCAAAGTACTTCATCACGGACAGCATATTTGTGCTAAAGTTCTCTCTTCTTCCAGGGGAAGTAAGAGCTACTCGTTGGCTTAATTTAGAAACTGGGCGTAACTGGATTTTTTTCAAAATCGCGTTTATTACATATTTTCAAATACACATCACACACAAATTTCAGGACTTTGTGATCAAAAATACCCAAAAATGCACTTCAGCAGGGCGTAACCAAAATCCAAAAAAAAGTAAAAGTAAAAAGTAAAAAAACATTTTTTTATTTCTGAAGTTTTTTAAATGTTATACAGTTTTGACCTTCTCCTGTAAAGTTACGAAAATGCGAGTTACGCCCTTTCTAAATTAAGCCATCGTACTGGTCATTTGTAGAAGTGATAGGGGACCATCTTTATCTTGTATCGCAACATTTGTAGAAGGGGTAGGGGGACGATTCGTCATCTTATATTGCAACTCTCGATAACAAAGGCTAGATATTCACTGACCCGGCGGATAAAGGTCAATTTGTGTCTGAAATAATCCATTCACTCAGGAATCTTAATGCCGTTAATGAATATGCCTTAAGTCTAGACACAGATCAACATATGGAGTTTAGCACAACAAAAAGCAGTATTAGCTTTTGTAATATCTAGTCTGTAAGGGAAATTGTTCCATTGTCTTAAATAAATGAAATGAAATGAAATATTTGTAAACAAAAATTGTCTTTGTTTGAAATTAACAAACCACCTTGATCTAGTTCAATACCTCAGATATTTTTTTCAAGCACTTAGAAATCTACTTAAATAAAACTACTGCCCGTGTGATATTTCAGCCAGTATCCTATTTAAGCAAGTTCTTCTACGCTAGCTTATCCATTGAGCAATCTTTTCAACTTTAGGAAACCCACTCTGTTGCCTAGTTCCTGATGTTATGACATTCAGCCAGGTTAGGCGGCAATATGGGGACTCTCATGAGTTCCTTGCCAAACAGATGCTTGATACTCTCTCTCTCAATACAACAACATTTTGCACTATTATTTTATTGAGAGGACCATATGTATCCATGTGAAGTTCCATCCAATGCTCCCACACCCCTCTAATGGCAAAGAAACTCTAGAATAGGGTGTCATGCTGCCGTCTTGACCACAACCAACACACTCTCAAAACTGTCTTACTTGTTCATCGATGTTGTTGTTATTGAAACCGTTGTTGTAGTCATCGTTTTTTTTTTTTTTTGTCGTTGTAGCTTTTTTGAAAATTAAATAACATATCCCACAGCGTTAGCTGTCATTTTAGTAAAATGTTTTTAACAAAACAAAAAAAAAAACGCAACCAAAATGTTGAAAAATCACCCAGAGACGAATAAAAAAAAAACAAAATATACTAAAAACAAATTATATGAAACATGCAATCATCTAAAGTTAAAACAACAACAACAATAACCGCAGAGGCAAACACGCAGTTTATGAATACTTCAACATCCAACTGTAGCCATCGAAAAATGTTGCACTTCTCTCCACGACTCTGGCATCGTTTGGGTTGATGGCATTTCACATTTCACATGATTCTGGGCTACAAACACAAACAATAGAATTGTTGGGGTCCCAACGATTTAAGTCAAATCTGAAAGTTATGATTATCAATTCCATATATTATAGGTTACATTTTTTTTTGCCTCCACCGCACTCCTCTAAAAGCGTGTGCTGGGGGAAGAGAGAGAGAGAGAACGGAGCCATTAAAGTTTCATAAAAACACATAAAGCAATTTTACGCTTAATGTGATGATTGCATGTCATTAGTAAAGGTCTTTTACAATAATTATTCAAATTTGTATAATATTAAAAAAAGAAAAACGCTCACGAGGCTAAAGATCTGAAGAACAAAGCCCGTTGAAATGGTGTAATTGCCGAAAATAGCTTGCAACAATTTAGATATTTCTTTTATGAGAAAAATACCCATTTAGTTATGTTTTACCATGTAATTAAGTCCTAAGGATATATATCTCGCATGCGTTTATTGCAAATTCTGAATGGTTGCAAACAATGTAATTTTGAAAGGGGAATTATTGCCATCCTCGGTCGGATAATCGATTATATTCCCTGGTGTGAAGAAAAATAAGAGAGGGGAAGTGTTTGTAGCAGACAACTTCGCAGACTAAGTACAGGAGGTTTATTCGACGTTATTCGGCTCACAGTAGATTCGGATTACTGGATCAGGTTCTGCATTTAGCTTATAACATAAATAACAATCACCTAAGGGTGATCAGTCGCATGTTGTAGGGAATGTGGTTTCGAGATATGACCGGACACTTCCACATGGTATCACGAGTAATCAAGTGCCCCAGAATGACCATCGGCCCACTGTGGTGTTTCCTTTTGAGCGGATGGTGTTGCCCATAGATCAGGTGTTTGATAGACCTGATTGACACTGAAGTCATTATCTACGGTCATGGTCAACTTTTTCCAGTTTAAAAATTCGATTGACGGTGTATTTTAACCTGTCATTGTACTGGAGCATTCCACAATTCACGCCTTTACGGTGATAATCATGTAAAACTAATGATTACAGATTATTAGAAAAATGTGAGAATTAAAAAAGACTGCAAAACGAACTTTGGTACGGGCCAAAGACACAGGTATGGAACTGATTCTTCTTCTTATTTTGGTGATTGCGGCTATTAAACTGCGTTAAAACTTTGATTGAAAAAATTAATTTAAAGTTTAGCTTCAGTTTAAACGAAAAACGAAGATTGACCTCGACTCAGTTATTGCACCTTAGTATATCAGAAAGGCTTCGATGGTTCGTCCCACACCGAGACACCTAAGTCGCCTGGCTATCTCTCAAAATGGTACTAAATATATGTCGTGTAAATAGTACCGAAAACAAATACTTGAACGATCTGCCATGTCGTAGGGTACTACTAGGCCTCTTTGCTCTAAATACTTGATAACTCCAAAATATGAGTACTTACTCACATTGGTCTTCAAAGTTAGACAGTTACTTCCTGATAATTAGTTCTCGATGTTAACAATAGCAATTATCTGATCACGTTTTCTCTTGTATAGATAAACTTGTCTATTGATTTGATCGCAAGCATATTACATAATTATATTGATTTCAAACCCGTAAATCATTCATAGGGATGACAAGAGTTTGTTAGACTAAAAGCATGATTAGTACTAACCTGACAGAACAAAATACATCTCTTAAACATCACCAACACTTGGACTTTATTTTTCTGAGTTTAAGCATGAGATCCATTTCGTGTTAGTAAGTTTTTAAACATACAAACACTCCAATTGGGTGAATATTGAAAGCACAACTGCTGGTAGTCTTGTGCGGTCAAATATAATGTGGGTGCATCGGCACTCGATCTCAGGAGAGCAGAACCACAATGAAAGTGGTAGGTTTGAATGATTAAACGAACTTCCTAGTTAAGAGGTCGCATGAACTAGGAAGTGGAGTTAACATATATCCTCGATAACTCTTTCCAGGAAATGCGATGGACAAGACGACATATCAGAGAATTACGGCTTATGCTACATATTTCGGTCTCGTGGTAAAATATATTCGAATGATGAACAACCGCATCAAACCCAAATATGATTTCAATAGACAAATGTCTGTTCAAAATCCCATAGAAGAGAGAGGTCATAGACAACATTTATGAGCTCCCATAATAGGCACGATGAAAGTTGTTGAGGATTTTAATGCCAAAGAGGTCGCTATCCCGTTGTGTATAGATTTCGTCGCAGTGTGTAACAAAGGCGGTGTTAAAACAGGTTGTTGCAACATTAGGGTAGTGGATGAATTGTGCTCTTGCGGATCCACCATAAAAAAAATAAAAATGTCAGTAAAATTAGGGTTAGACCGACCTGCAGAGATTGCGAATAATATGTTCATGGGCCGGCGTACATACAAAATCAATATTCCATCGTTAGTTTAATATTGAAAAACAGTATTTTTTGAGGAAGGATCCCACTGAAATACAAAAAGAACTATCCAGTTGGCTCCCCCTCCTACCGCTGCCCAGAACATATCTGTTTATGGACAACAATCATCTGGAATAAAATTGAAACACATAGATCGACATTGAGCATTGAAAATTAAAACAATCGCAATAACCAGCATTATTTGGAACATCAACCAGAGCGATACTCGAAAGAAAACTTTAAAGAACTAAAATTGTATTGTAGATTAACAGCAGACAACACTGCTTTCACTGGAGTGCGAGTATCGATAGCAGAGCATACAAAATTGCCTTTTCGTCCCTATCCATTCCAATGTCTGTTCGTCCGTCCGTCCGTCCGTACCTCTGTCAGACCATTTTTTTTTTGTGCGTTTGTGAATTCCAATCCTGGATAGAAACAATTCGTATTTCATTTAAAACCAAACCATAAGTACACGGTTGAGCACAAGTCGTTCGTTCGTTGTTTGAAGCGAGGGGAGGGTGCTCGCTCCTCTACATCTCAGACGCACACACACACACTCACATTGTGCGGCGGTGCCTGTCAGTTATTGTGATTGACAGTTTGACTTGAGATCTTCGTAAATGTTTTATTTCGCTTGTGTTACGCTGATTATTATTATTATTATTACGTGTTACGGCGAATTAACAGGAAAACGCACACACACACACATACACTCACTCACAGCTACGTCGCCGTACGACTTTGGCCGAGAGAATGTGTGGCGAGTGGTGTCGAGACGAGCCGAGACTATGCGAGCTATACGTATTCGATATAAATAAATAACAACAACCAGCCAACCATAACACAGTGGTTAGAACACTATTTTTTGTTTGTTTTTTGGGCATCAAATCCTTGATTGGGAATAAAAGAGCGCTCCAAATGAATATCCCAGCCGACGTAGCTTAACCTTTAAATGTGGAGGGGAATTTTTTGGACATAGTATGACAGTTAAAAATTACCCACCACCGCCACAGTTAAAGGTTGAGAAAGGAAGATTTTGAAAGGAAGATTTTGAGATTTTACGAATATCCATTTTTCTGTGCGCATAACTCAGAAACTATCCGCAAACATTGGGCTAATATCATCCGCGCCATTCATGAGAAAGAGCCAAAAACCGCCAACCAGGTTTAGCATTTTTTTTTTTAATTTATCCAGAGGGGATTCCCTCGATTAGCCCCCCATTCGATGAGAACTGGTGAGAGTCGCTGGATAGCAGAGTATCCTAAATGTCCTAGCTTCAGGAACTACTCAACGAATATCCGAATAGGCCTTGAAAATAGCCAAAGAACAGCGAGATGCATCCCACGTATTGGCGGTGTTGAACTGAGACACTAGAGTTGGATCCCCTTACACTCCCCCATCATCGTCACCGTTCTCCTGAGTCATGGCCCAGTAGCTGTAGAGATGTCTTTAAATCGACTATAAAGGGCGTTTTTTATAGAGGTAGAGAACTTTAAGTTGGCAACACTTTTTTAACTGGCGGCCATTTTGCCACCTGTCATGTGATTTTTGTTTATTTTGGTTTGACATTTCAACATGAAGTGACTGAGGCCTGAAAAAGCTTCCAAAGCTGTGCAAATTTATATTGAAAATCATGGTTCTGTCCGAAATACGATCAACATAATCGTCCATCAGAGCAAAATGTTTGCTAACCGCATAGTTTAACGTTTCGGATTCGTGAATTGGCCTCGTGCAATTTGACGATACTGGACTATTTTCTGTGGGGATATGTAAAGTCGCTAGTCTGAGTCGAGGAGGACACCATTCGCCGCTTTATTGCTGATATACGGCCACAGATTACACTACGTGACGGTCATATGCCAGAAGTCATATTTAAATTATAATTTCAAAAGATTACCTTAGTAAATTTCATATCAATTTAAATAATTCATTATTATTCTATACCCCTATAAAAAAACACCATTTACATGGAAATATTTTCTACAAATATTTTTTCTGGCACCGCCTCAAAAAAAAAAAACTTGAAGGCTTCTGTCGACACTTCGAAAATGTGGCTATAGCAACAATCTTCATGCTCAGAACATCAACAGTTTCAGATAAGTCGATCAGATAAATATTTGTGTGAAAATGAACAGTACTGGATGCTGCTTGAATTAAAAAAAATATTTTGGTGTTTCAAGTTCGACTTTCTGTTGCAACTAAAACTAACTAAGAAATGTAGAAAGTAACCAAAATGTGTTACCAATTTCAAACCACTGTGCATGGTGGTATGATTATTTTGCCATGCCATAGGTAGAGTATCTTTGAATGTTGAAATTTTTGTAAGGGTAATGGAAAATGAATATAAAAATCAAATAAAAGATTAGGGTAAATTATATATTTGTTTTCGCATTTTGTTCCCCCCCTCCATTTTGTTGCCTTTGTACACTCGTACATGCATAACAAAATGGAAGAAAAACCAACACAGCCCAAAAACAACAACAACAACCAGGACCGCAACAAAACTGTATAAGCGGAATTTCAAAATTAGCTCGTGAAGTGTAATAACAAAGTAAAGTTGATTGAAATGAGTTATTTGATGCCCGGTGAACGGGAAGAAATATGTAGAGAAATATCATATGTATATATGTTTTTATGTCTATACGATAAGGTTTTATTGTCAATATACTTAAGTAATGAAGATGGGATAAGATAGATATGCGTGAAATCTGCCAATCTGCAAGCAAAACTTCTTTTGTCAGGGAATTTGTATTTCCCATCGAAGCCGCTTACATTTAAAGCGATTTGTTCAAAGAGATAGTAAATGGTAGATGCAACTATTGTCGAAATATATTCAGTGTTAGGAGAGTTGGTAGCGAGCTTGCCCATCAGCGTGGGGGTTGTGGGTTCGATTCCCACCAGAGGCTTTGGTCTGTCGCTGCAAAAATCTAGTCATATGGTCTGTGTCACCCTTGGACCCAAAATTAGAATATAAATTTACTTTGTATTGTAATAAATAAAATGTATAACTACACCGTGTTACACACATTCTGTCCTATGAACCAAATTTACTTTTTCGGAAATGGGATAAAAAATAAAAATACACGTGTATCGACGATTTTCATGTACACGTCAGAATTTTTCTATTTTTTAAAAAATTTGACGTGATACAGAAATTTCCACGAGTCTGCCTGCCAAAAATCAGCTCGATTCCATCACTGAAAAAGGGTTAAAAATCGGTCGAAACGCATTCACACAGGCCACTACGAGCTTTATACTTCAAACTTAAAAAAAAAAAAAAATTCTGACGTGTACATGAAAATCGCCGATACACGTGTATTTTTAATTTTTCCCCTCTTTCCGAATATGTGCATTTGGTTCATAGGACAGAAAAAAATCTATTTTTTGTAACACGGTGCTATTTACTGTTTTGAGATATTTGATCGGGAAAAAATAATGATTTCTGATATAGAAAAATCGCTGTAGCCGGTAAATAATCACTGTCATACATAAACATGACACAAATATCATAGTCAATTTCACCAACAGCGTCGACATATACAGGGTTCTCCAAAAAGAGGTGTTATTTTGGTAGACAAAGAACAATGACATTTGTTTGAGATAAATGATCGGATGTTTATTTCATAAGCAACATCAGCCAAATGGTCACCACGACCACGCTTACAGGACCATATCCTTTTTATGAAATTTTCCATAACCAAATCGCAAAGTGGCTGCCCTATATCCTCGATAGCTTCACGAATTCTATGTTTGAGGTCTTGAATCGACGCTGGGCTGTTGGCGTAGATCTTATCTTTCACGTGGCCCCAAAGGAAGAAGTCGCCAGGTGTTGAATCACAAGATCTCGGTGGCCAATTGTGATCACCTCTTCGAGAGATAACACGGTCCGGAAACTTGTTAGTTTTGCGAACTGTGACTGCACGATTTTCACCATTTTTGTAGTGAATTTTAATAATTTCAATGCGTTGTTAAAGCCTGTATTGTTCCATTCTTAGTAATGGCGTAGTTTCTACTTGTCAAATGTCATTAAAAATGTCTGTAATTTAGTAACTTGAATGATCCATCTCGGTCAAATTTAACTCCACCCTTAGCTTATTTCTTGTTGATGGCAATCTGAATAGCAACGCTGTAATCATTGCCTTTCGATTCGCTGTTTCTATCTTCTAGAACTACAAAGTCAACCATTACCCTCTTATGCACATGCCTCGTATGCATTTCACTTGTCATGTTCTGGAATAGAAAAAAACAGTTAATATTTTTTGACTTTTATGCATAATTTTCTTACACTTTACGAGATTATTAAGTTCTCTAATCATCTTAAGCTTTCTTCCAGTTTTAAACCGCTTAATGCTTATCATATACGCAACTGTAACTAAACACACACACACACACTGAACTGGGCATACAAATGCAATGTAAGTTTGTAAATGTTTAAAAATACCCAGAGGTAGAGTCATGCATACATGTATGTGATTATTTTTAAGTCACCGACAATGGCAGCAAAAGCTGCGCAACCGGACAACGGTGAGACCTACAGACCAACCGGGCTGGGCCGGCCGGTGCTGGCGGCCACTGCATGTTTATGTGACATTTTTTATTCGTTTGAAAATGTTCTTTTCACACGTAAAAATGTTATTAAAACGTAACCATAAATTGCTATTAATATTAACAATATTTTCTTAATAACCATATTTTGTACGCTCGTATGTGCGATGCGGTGCGGTGCGGTGGCACGGTGCCGTGCCGTGCCACTGACTGCTGATGCTTTTCAGGATGTAAGTTGTGAAATAAACACAAAAGAAATTGTAAAATTAATTATGCCATAAATACGTGGCACATATGTACATACCTAGCACACACTCATGCAAATTGTGTAATTTTTGAGAAGAATTTCGGATTCAAAAAAAAATGTCATTTTAATTGCAAATTAAATTGGCAAGGCTTGTTAGCAGGGAAAAACTATAGAAAGGGGAGAACTATTACAACGTTTAATGTTTGGTGTGAGAAGGTGTGATACAAGTTTTCAATTCGGAGGCCACATGCCTGGTTAGGGTCTTGATTGAGGAGTTTTGCCGAGTTTTGTCTGTACCTCATGTATAGGTCGACAGATATTCGTTGTGGATAATTTCTTGATTGTCTGCATAATATCAATCTTGAAAGTCTCCTCTTCGAGAAGGATTACTCACTTATTTCCCTTAACATTCCGTGAAATTCCCTCGAATTAGTGAGCTGTATTCCCACTGATCGGGACCTGCTGTTTAAAGCTCATATAAATTCATTCACATGACATTTCATAGATGTCGTAATATTAGCGTTTCCCCTTTTAATATTTCAAATCATAACTTGAATAGAGTTCATGAATCTCTTCACCTTGGTGTGGTGGTGTGGTTTTTAATATCTAGTTAACCTTTATTGGTCACTGAAACAACATTATTCCAAAAGCCTATTCGTTGATATATTTTCTTCATAAGAACACGGAGGAAAAATATGTTAAAAATATGATTGCATGCAATCATATATATGTTTGGGGACGGGCACAATCTTATATATCTTTGAATGTACACATATTATGTCTGTACACAATCATATATATGATTACATCCAATCATATATATGTCTACATCCAATCATATATATGTCTACATACAAACATATATATGTTTGGGAACATCGATACTAGCCCAAACACAATATGTTTGGGACATGATCCAGATATATGCTTCTTTGTTTAAAAACCTTCAATCTAGAAGAGATATTGGGTCTATAATATTTAAGAGTTATTGTTCGGAGTTATTGTCCTTGAGTTGAATTTAGGGCGGTATATCCCGCCTTAAACCTTTTAGCCCTGAGTTATTTTTAAATATTTTAAAAAATTTATTTAAATTTAATATTACATTGTTTTTTTATTATTTTTAGTTTAGATTTAAGAACAATTTTTTGTAGATACAACTCTACTAAGATACTGTAAGTGCCGAGAGCAAACACTGTTGTATTCCTTCAGCGTTATTTCACGTTTGACAAACATTTTTAAGACACATTAGACTTCTCCACATAAAGCTAAAACAATACGTAATAGTTTTAAGTTTTCTACAAGTTATTATTTCTCTTTAAGAATGTTGTAAGTCTCAATCAAAGAAACCTTAAATCTTGATCAGGTGCCCGAAGTAGAAAAATTCGTCCACAACCTATAAGCTGCAACTGTCATCCGGTCCTGTAGTGCCTCGTTTTTTTTATCCCTTCTATGGTTTAAATGTCAAATCCTTAAGTATAATTCAACATTTGGTGGCTGCAGATAGACCCAATTTTTGTGAATGCCGCTCAATTGACACATTGTGATCTTCAGTATTTGCGACAAATATGTCGACAGAAATTTGTCGATAAACTCTCGTATTCCAGTCTTTTTTGAACGATTATAACGACCAAAAACATCTACAGTGTTTAAAATGTAAAATAATGAGTTTAATTACTTTTATACGCTTCTCCGATAAAATTGAACTCATTTTAATTGACATCAGCAAAAACCCAAGCAAAAATCTATTAAAGTATAAACAGATCTTAAAATCCACTGAGCTATATTAGTTCGGCCCCATAAAAATGTTCCAAATAAAAAAGTTAAGGATTCTCCAAAAGAACCTCCAAAAAATTGGGGTATTTTTTAAAATTTTTAGATAATATTTCATTTTCATTTTGAACAATGAAAAATTCCCTAAATTAAAATGTTTAGGGATTTTTTGTTTGTTTGTTTATTGGGGTATATTTTCAAAACAAATGTCAATCATATATATTTTTCAGAATTTTCGGGGAAATTTACATATTGGGGTTTTGGGGGGATTTTTCATTTATTTTGAGGAATTCTTAATTTTTTTGGGGGCATTTTTCATAACGCCTATTAGTGCCTTGTCTGTTTGATATTTTAACATTAATTGGCATTTTTAGTTTTAGGGAAATTTTACTTTATTTTGAGAATAAAAAATAATATTCACCTTTAGTTTTTGTAAATATCGGCATGGGATTGTTTTAATATTCTGTTTTCGTTTACTTAGGGTTTGCCTGCGAAAATCGTATTTTTGCCTTACACGTTATTCCTTCAATTTAAAGATGATTTAATTTAATTACGAATTTAAAATTAGTCTTTTTATTTACTGAAATCGGCTCTACAACGTGTTGTTGATCTTGGCCTGTTTAATAAATGATTTCTAAGCCCTTAGGTCTTGTGCATCCTTTTTCCCACCGGAGTCTGGCTTTTCTGTGTCTACGAAGTTCATGAATTCTCTGCTTAGTCTGGAGGGACATACATTTTCCAAAACCTTCCTTTATTTTATTTCGATGCTGACATAATTTGTTGTAATTACTACTCTATTTTTTGAAAAGAAAAAAAAACACCAGTTACATCTCGGAGTATCTTTTCTACGACGTAAGAGTATCTTTTCAACGACGCCAGTGTCGTCTGCATATGCGAGAATAATGTGGTCGTTTTTAATTTCGTGGACGTACAAATATTTGGCATTGTAATGTTGTTCGAGAGAATGCCGGAAAACTTTCTAATCCTGGGGCCTAATCACGGCATCCATTATCGACAGTTGCCGCTCGTAAACTTCGAATTTTTGATCACGGCAGTTGTTTTCGATAAATCAGTCGTAAAAGGATAACAAACTAAGAAAAATTGCGATCAGAAACCGTGATCCAGTCGATGCATCTATAATTATGTCGGCACGAAAATATTGTAGATACCGAATGCCGCTATTAAGTATAAGGACGCACTGGTTACAGGCGGCTCTCAACGGCAAATGTATTTTCTAGATATGATTTACATGGCGTGCAGATTACTCTTTTACTCCTGCAGTAGCCGGTTTTAAAAGATTGATGCCCTTGCCAGGATACCAGGGTCGTATTCGGGTAAGATCCCTTATTCGAGTCACCCACACTACCTATCACTCCTCGGACGTCACATCCACTTGAGACCAAACGAAAATTATTTTTATTCTGATCTCTATGCATTCTTAAACAAATACTGATTTTATGTTACTTCATGCATTTGTTTATGTGATCCCCTTCCCTTATACCAGCGTACAACGTTAACACTGTAATTAAATTTTAATATGTTTATGTTAACAACAAAGTATTCGTTGAAGACCACACACCGATACCGGTGACTTGACTTACATGATTTTTAAACGATTTTCATAAAAATTAAACAATTAACATTTCATGTCAAAGCTGAAAGAAACAAGAAAGAGAAAAGAAAAAATTAAACATGACAAGGCTTCTCTTAAAACAGACACAGGCATAACTCTTAACACCTGAAGCGGAATGTGTATTGACAGATCAAGTGTCAAAATGACAGACCACCTAAGGCCAAAAACAAATATAAATTGTATAAGAGAGCAACAAGTAATTTAACGCGTTGCCGTACAGACAACATCAATGGCATCGCGTTCATTTTGGATATTCAGAATATAAACTTAAAACCAAACATGAATCGAAATCAATTTTGTGAAATCAAGAAAAAGAACAAGACAACTGGGCAAAAGCCGACCGACATATTCATAGAACTGTCACTGGACGTGTCAGTGAAATGAGAATAATCGCAGAAGGACAAGAAGAACCTAAAGATTTCAAATGTGAAATAACCAAACAATGGAGAAATAAAACATCCTGGTTAAAATTGCAGCAAGAAAAAACACACACCAAGTGCGTCTGCACACCATTGAGTGGCCTTAAGCGCCCTGCGACGGCGACTAGCAGAACTAAAAGGGAAATTGCGTTCATCGTCATTCATTTCATTCACTCGCATGGCATTACGGGCAGACATCACTCTTTCGTGTACTTTCATATCAATGATGGACAGCTAAACATCAATTCACGGCGTCATGACACCAAATGCAACCATTCATACAGTGTGTAAAGGTGTGTGTGTGCGTGTGAGCCACATCGATGTATCTCTCTCACTCATACGCCTCATGGAGCATAAGGTGAACACTAACATGAAGTGCTTGTGTCTAAGCTCTATCTCTCTCGTTTCTACGCCACTCAAACTCGTAATTGCCGTTTAGCTCCACCCAGTTTTAAATATGGCCTGCCCTAGGATTGGTCGGTTCGGCGATAGCATCCGAAGGCGTTACCTCAGTCTTATTCGCGTTGTTGTTTATTGACTTTGCCCGGGGTTTTTTTCCTTGTTTTTTTTGTTATTCATCGTCTCTGACCTGTTCTCATTTGTTGGCAGAAAAAGTGAAAAGCAAAACAAACAAATGATGATATTGCGTGTGCATTGGCATCTCGTATGAATTGCGCGGCTATTGCCTTCGTCGTCGTCGTCTTCTTCTTTTTCGTCTCGGCCACGTTTGTTGCTTTTATGATTTACAAAGCAACAATTTGTTTTGCTTGTAAATGTGGATTTCTTTCGAGTAATTCGTAATCGTTTTCCACTTGCACATTACATTCGTGTGTGTGTGTTGGTTTTTTTTTTGTGGCATTTATTCGATTAATTGTTGTTGCCAGTGCAAATATTTTTTTGTATATTTTACATTTACCTGAGTTAGCCACATGGAATTATTTTTAGTTGCCATTAATTACAATTTCAAATGGCCAAGAAATGTAATTAGTTATAGCCCGGCGAACACATATAATTTGCGATTGTAATGTTTCCGAAAATAGCATCATTAGGCGGCAGCGTATTAATGGCGATTCTTTACTTAAACTTTGATTTTCCCGAAAATATATTCTCTGCTATGCAATCTTTAAATGTCAAGTTTTAAAGCGAGAAATTAATTTTCCGACTGCTTTAAGATTCCATTGCGTGCTTCGGTTAGAGAGAAAGCATTTATTTGTAATATTAATTAAGATAACTCCAATAACAACTACAGTTTTCCACGCTACACATTGAAAACGTTAAAACCAATGTGTATGAGTAGTTCCAATCACACAGATTGACCTTTTGCGACATCAATATTAATACATGTTTCTCATGAGTTAGGGTCCTTTTATATTAGGGATTCTAAAGGGTTGGAAAACTCAACAGGTTTTATTTTGTATCACCCGATATTTCGGTAGCTGTCACTTTTGAATGTTTTATTTTTTGACATTTGACAAGTAGAAACTACGCCATTACTAAAAACGGAACGATACATGCTTCAACAACGCACCGAATTTATTAAAATTTACTATAAAAATGGTGAAAATCTTGCAGTCACAGTTGGCAACATTAAAAAGTTTCCGGACCGTGTTATCTCTCGAAGAGGTGATCACAATTGGCCACCGACGTCTTGTGCTTTAACACCTTGTGACTTCTTTATTTGGGTCCACGTAAAAGATGAGGACTACGCCAACAGCCCAGTGTCGATTCAAGACCTCAAAGATAGAATTCATGAGGCTATCAAGGACATTGGGCAGCCACTTTGCAATTTGGTTATGGAACAATTTCATGAAAAGGTGGCCATTTGTTTGATATTGTTTTTCATTATTAACGGCTCACCTTCCTCTTTATTATGTAATAAACATCCGATCATTTATCTCAAGATATTCCATTTTTCTTTGAATACCAGAATAACACCACTTGTTGGAAAGCCTGTATACAATATATTCGCCAAACACGGATGTTTTTGTTTCACTAAGTCGATTTCATGTTATCAACCAAATCGTCACTCTGTCAATTTTTTTTAAATTACCTATCAGAAACAAAACGATAGACACCATTTGCTTATAACATATTTACTTTGGGTCTTGGCCTGCTTAATAAATGATTACCATTAAAACATCAATAGAATAGCAATAGACTGTCCGAGTTCAGACGATGCTGAACGAATACAATAGATTTAGATACCCACCTACCATCACCAAGGATCTCTTCTGTACATAATCCAGAAGCTGCAGATATGTCTTGGAAGCATTTGCCCACATATTATGAGTGTTATATTTCATTTCATTTCGGTTCGTCTGTAGGTGATATAAATATTGATTATATTTTCGTTTCAGTCTTTTTATTTCGTTGGATGAATCGCTTACTTAATCGCTTTAAGTAGCCTTTATATTTTTATATTTCATCTCTACCCTTCATGCCGTCCTTAGAACATGAAAAATACAATTAATATTGAGAAACGTATAAATGAAAACTGATCGAAAAGTTCGAAATTTGAATAAAAAATGCAGTTTTAATTAAATTTTTTTGAATTTTTAGGTTACTTTTCATTTAAATTTTTCTCAATATTAAATTGTATTTTTAATTCCCTAGTCAATTTTTTACACCAGTTTCGAATGAAATTAGTATTTACAAATTTCTGATAGCAAACAGATCGTTGTAAGGGTCGACATAGTATAGTATCATTTAAATGTAATAACATATTGCAAAATGCCATTTCAAATTTGTTAAGGAAAACGTTGAATTTTTTAATTTTTAATAATTTTAGTACGTACTATGTCATTTGCCATTTTCTTAGTAATATCATATTGACACTTTCTGTCGAAAAAGGAACTCTATTTTTCCTATTTTGTCTTTATAAATTCCCGTAGCTAAATTGACCAATAGAAGTCATGAGCACTGATATTTTTCCATATACACGGACAAATGTGTTGGCCCTAAAATTTCCATCACTAATTTCATAGTAGAAAATTAATGAACTATAGTGATAAAGGTAATCGGATTAAGAACTATTTGAATGGATTTGTTGTTGTAAAATTTTTTTTCGTCTTTTCATCCAAAATATTTCAGCACAACACCAACACAGAAATCTTGTTATCGAGTTTATATTAAATTCATATTTTAGACAAATTGATTTCTGCCGTATTTTAAAAAAAAATTCTATAGTAAGTCAAGAGATTTTTTATCATTATGAGTTTTATTATAAACATTGCTATACATGACTATATTATGAGAGTAATAGATTTTTTTCCTATTAATTATTATAATCATTATGTTTGAGGATAAAAATAAAACCCAAAAATAATAATTATTTACGATTTTTATTTTGTTTGCTCAAAATATGAGTTATGTGTGTGGTTTTTAGCATATTCTCATACAACAAATCCAGACGAACCAACATAGGCGAAGAAATAGTAAAAGTAATCTTATCTTTCTAAAAAACAAAAATGTAACAATCGTGTCAGAAATGCAAATATTATTTTTTGAAAATTTTGATTGATTTTTTTAATTAAAAAAGGAACAACAATCTAGAAATAGAAAAGAAATAATAATTTGTTAGAAAGAAAAAAACAAGAAGACATGTGTGAATTTTTGAAAGAAAAGTAATCATTTTTAAAAACAAATATACACATTTTTCAATTAATTTTTTTTAAACAATCAAGTTACAATTTACACTTTCGTCCTAGCTGGAATACTAATCGAATATACAGGGTTCTCCAATAAGAGGTGTTTTTTTTTGTTATTCAAAGAAAAAATTAAATTTTTTTGAGATAAATAATCGGATGTTTATTACATAATAAAGAGGAAGGTATGACGTTAATAATGAAAGCAACATGAGTCACATGGCCACTCCGATACCGCTTACAGGACCATATCCTTTTCATAAAAGTTTCCATAACCAAATCGCAAAGTGGCTGCCCTATGTCCTCGATAGCCACACGAGTTCTATCTTTGAGGTCTTGAATCGACGCTGGGCTGTTGGCGTAGACCTTATCTTTCCCGTGCCCCAAAGAAAGAAGTCGCCAGGTTTTGAATCACAAGATCTCGCCTCTTCGAGAGATAACACGATCCGGAAACTTTTTAGTTTTGCGAACTGTGACTGCAAGATTTGCAACATTTTTGTAGTGAATTTTAATAATTTCAATGCGTTGTTGAAGCGTATATCGTTCTGTTTTTAGTTATGGCGTAGTTTCTACTTGTGAAATTTCAAAGAATAAAAACTTCAAAAGTGACAGCTGCCGATATACCGGGTGATCCAAAATAACACCTCATGTTGGAGAACCCTGTACAATTTTGAAATCGTTTAATTTTTTTTTTTAAATGATTAATACAATTTTTTGGTTAAAAATCCTAGGCAATTAATATTAAAAAAAAAATGAAAAATCCTGTACAATTTAAATGTAATAAGGTTAACAGTTGTGGCGACGATAAGAGTTACCACATTTGCCAGTTACCAGTCGCTAAAATCAGCGCCAGTAACTGGGCTTCAGCGAAAATTACTCCCAGTTCTTGATATTTCCATAGCACTGTGCATAATCGGGTAGAATACAAATATCTGTCCTCTCTGAAATTATGTTTTTGAAAAATATATTCATTAAGAATTAACCGACATACACTCGACCGCAAAGTGAACACAAGAAAATTGTATGTTGAATCAACGGATCATAAACAAGTTAATGTTGGAAGGCAGAGTGAAATGAGTTAACACGCTATTGGGTGGGAGTCATTGGAAGTGTAGTTTTCTCCTTTGACGATAGTTGCTCTTTTCCCTGCTATCTGAAATAAGAATACTTTTATAAGGCGGCTCCACAGAGACAATGTCTTAAAACCACTTCAATCACCAAACTTTTTTTTAATTTTTCTGCAATAATGAAAATTGTAACATCAATAACGAAAATTGTAACTCGTTTGTTTTATTCCCACTATATTGTGAACAAAATAGTTTACAAATAAAACCAATTAAAATTTTAATTTATTCTATTACGTTTTTGTCAGTTCTTCCACTTTTTGCGTTATACATAATGATTAAAATTGTAGGGCCAAAAATTGTTTTCTATGTTCTATTCCACAGTCCTGGGAGAAGTCCTGGTCGAGTGTTGCGTCTTGTACGAATTTCAAAAGTATTTACAATTCAAGATTCACGATCCTACTATTCAGGACCATCAACAATTGCACTAGGTTATTGTCTAATCTGAAGGGATTATCTCCAGTTAGTCGTTGCATAAACTAAAATTAGTCACACATAACTCTTCTAATCAGTTCACGTGTTGCCTGTGACCATCTCGTCGGTGCTACGCTGAAGACTACAGCAATATTCATAATATTGCAATGCATGTGCAACACTTAAGAAGTAATAAATAATAATGTATGGAATTAAACATGACACTAATTAATTTATCACTTTTCAAATAAACAAACGGGCAAACACTTAAAATCCATTTAACCAACCAAACTACCAACCAGACGACCAATCGACCGTTCAGTCCGTCATGCAAGCCGACCATGCGACAAACGACCGAACGTACGGATGGACAGGCGGTTCCACTGACAGTCTAACTTAACAAATTGCTCTGCGGTACTAAACCGAAATGAGCCAACAGTTCCACTAACAACATAACTGAAATTGCTGTTCGCTGTTCAAGAGACATATGAACCAATATTGTTGTGACAACATTGTCACTTATTTAATAATTTATTAAACACCTTTCCCCCTCCCTTGCCGCACACCAGTCTAACTAGCGATGAGACGGACGATTTAACTGACTGAAACTGTGGTGTATTTGCACATGCGGACATACGCGTTCCGACCAATGTATTTGGGGAATGAAGCTGAGCAATTTGTCTGTGACTGTAGCATAACGCCACTCTACATGTACAAAATAACGGACAGGCGGACCAGACAGACCGACGAACGGACAGATTTGAAAACGGATCCAAACAAGTTGTCATTGCTCTGGGCAAATCCACGTTAAGTTGGCCCAGTAATTAAAGTCGACCACTGATTTAGAGGTGGTAGATCAACGTCTGGTCAAATATTAAAAATACGAAACACATCCATCTACTACAAAGAGGTCCTTGGAAGAGCTTTAGCTCGTTAAGGACTTTACCGAATTGTAACAAATTCTTGGAAAAATGGGACAGTTTCTATAAAAATAATCATCTCACACCGTTCATTCCGCATGGGACTATGGTTCGATTACCAAACCCATATTTTCAGAATTACTCCCATTTTCAATAAAGAGCTGAATTTCTTCCATATCGGAAAACTGACATTGTCGTGACTTCTCTTGGAATTGCTCTGCTGGTTAACTGCATATGGAGTAGCCAAAAACAAATGAAATAATCCGCAACATTGATGCTTTTTTTTTAGACATTTTTCGCCAATAAAGTGTTTTTTACAGTTGAAACCACGAACCGACATTTGAGGTGTTTAATTTTCGTTTCTCGATATTCAAGCCATAAATAATGTTTTATATGGATTTGAGTTATTCGCGATTTTGTCATTTGGCTGGTGTGTGCGGACTGTTATCGGCCGTCCGTCCGTGCATCGTCATCTGCTGAGATTTCTGTATCTCGAAGTCGCCGTACATTCATTGAGTTCGCATGTACATGGAAAACATCTTAATATTTATATCAAATACCAGTTTAGTAGGAACATTGCAATTTCAGCGGACAATAAATTAGAAAACGAATTTTAGTATTGGCAGACCGGATGATACCCTACCGGAGTTCAATTGAATTGAATTCAAATTATTGTTTTCATAGCATTTTTGGATTTCTAATTTTAATATTTACATGTGATATTTCGCCAGAAAAAATTATTTTCTTTTTCAAACTGTCTACGAAGTCTTAGGTAAAAAAAAATAACACAACCATTATTAAAGTACAACGTGATTGGAAGGTCTTCGTCTGGAAGTCAGACACTGAAGATGTCATCAAGGTAGCCAAGTTTCTACACTTCAAAATAAGCAAAATCATACATCTAATTGTAACTAAAAACAGGAACAAAATTACAGGACGCGGAGAATATGAGTATCTTGCAGACAACGGTGATGATAACTCCGTGTTGAACAGAGATAGAAATTTCCTTGATTTTGCTCCAGAAAGAAATCACATAACTGCAAAACGGAAGGACGTGAAGAAGTTGCTGTACAAACATTTTGGTGAAAACTGGAGTGAAAACCAAGATCTCAATTTATACAGGGTTTTCCAACAATAGGTCTTATTTTGGTATTGAAGGAAAAATTAAATTTCTTGAGATAAATGATCGTATGTTTATTTCATAATAAAGTGGAAGGTATGCCGTTAATAATGAAAAACAATATCAACCAAATGGTCACCACGACCACGCTTACAGGATCATATCCTTTTCATGAAATTGTCCATAACCAAATCGCAAAGTGGCTGCCCTATGTCCTCGATAGCCTCACGAATTCTACGTTTGAGGTCTTGAATCGATGCTGGGCTGTTGGCGAAGACCTAATCTTTCACGTGGCCCGAAAGGAAGAAGTCGCAAGGTGTTAAATCACAAGATCTCGGTGGCCAATTGGGATCACCTCTTCGTGAGATAACACGGTGCGGAAACTTTGCCCGCAAAAGAGCAATGGTTTCGTTGCTTGTGTGGCACGTAGCGCCGTCTTGTTGAAAGTAAACGTTATCCAGATCAATATCATCCAATTCCGACCATAAAAAATCATAAGTCACCACCATTAGCACAATCCAGCAATTTTCTCAGTTGTTCTTGAACGACGAGCACGGGTTTTATTCTTCACATCACTAACTTGTCCCAACAGCTCAAATTTGTCCACCAATTTCTGTATTGCGGTCCGACAAGGTGCTTCACGACGACCCAAAAATGCTTTAGTTTTGAGAACTGTGATTTGCAAGATTTTCACCATTTTTGTTGTGAATTTTAATAATTTCAATGTGTTGTTGAAGCGTGAATTGTTCCATTTTCAGTAATGGCGTAAATTCTACTTGTCAAATGTCAATGAATAAAAGCTTCAAATGTGACAGCTACCGAAATAACGGGTGATTCGAAATAACACGTCGTGTTGGAAACCCCTTTAAAATGAATTTAAAAAAATACTTATAAAATAATTTTTAATATTTTTTCGCCTTGGTTGGTTTGTCTGTATTTGTTTTCTAAAACGCACAAAAAACTCGTAAATTGAAACTGAGTTTTATTTTTGGCGAAAAAAAAATCATAATTATTATTTTTTAGTGTTATTTTTTTCCTCAAAAATAATGATTTTGGTCTGATTTTTGTAATATCTTAATATATATTTACCGTCGACACTGATTCACTGACTCTGTCACGCAGTACGTAGGAATTTAAATAGGCATTCTATAATAATTCTATAAATAATAATAATAAAAAAAAAAATATTTTTTTTGTACAGAAATTGTGTTTTCCCCAAATTTTTTTTTTACCAACATTTTTTTTTTACAAAATTTTTTTTTCGAAATTTTTTTTTTCAACAAAATTGTTTTTTTCAACAACAATTTTTTTTTTAACAAAAATTTTTTTTTTCAAGAAAAATTTTTTTTTTCTACAAAATTTTTTTTCCATATTTCAACGGGCGCCATAGGCGCCCTAGTTACTCAATACTAATCATTACCATTGAAGAAAATCCTTAAAACTCATAATATAAGTATTCGTGGTAATTTTTAATAAAAAACAAAAACTCATAATGGGATGTGCAAATAATCAGGGACCGTAATGATTATTTGGACATTCCATTATCATATTTTACAGCTTCCATTGACTATATTCATTGCCAGCATCGAGTTGATACTGAATATTAGTTGATTCAACCAAAATATGTGAGTAGTTGTTTATCGCAACTGAAAATTGAGTTCCGGTCATATTAGAAACATGAAACGGGTTTTTTTTTGTAGTTTAGTGTGCGGATGTAAATTTATCACTGATTCGACGAAAAGCCATTTGCTCCCTTCATTTCACCTTGCACTGCACTTAATTTTGTAGCACATTTGCATGACGTAGGGCACCCAGACTAATAAGACAACTCTGAGTCATTTTCGTGTTTTGACCATTAAAGTGTTGATATTTCTAATGATTGGGATGGTGTTACAGGTGATGTTTATTTTCCGAATGCTAGAGTGTGTTAAGGAAAACCACATTCAACACAACCATCATTTCAATGTGGACGTTAATGTTGTACCCACTGAAACACAAAAAAAAAACACATTTTTTCTGCTTTCAACATTCAAGTGGTGTTGTTGGTTGCTCGGCGTTGTTTCTCCCCAATGCGAGTATCTCGACTGATGTGCAGCCGGGTAATTATGTGGTTTCGTGTTATTCGGGGAGATGGTTGTAATGTCTTCGAAACGAACACACAAACCAACCAGGCCTACGGACAACAGACCGAGACATAACGACAGCAGTCGGCCCGACAATGTCAGTTTTGGCTGTCAACTCGTTGGCCAATTAACATTTAACAGTCAATGTTTGCACGAGTATGGAGGTATGGGTATCAATAATTTAACTGTTTATTAACTGTCTGCCAGCCTACAAGCAATCAACCATTCATTCATTCGTTCGTTTGTTCGTTCGTTGGTTCTTTCTCTCCAGCCAACCGTACGGGAACGACTAATGTGGAAATAGCCAGACCAGGCCAGCCAGCCACGTAAGCAAAGGTACGGCACAACGTCTTTAACTGAACACATGCCCATTTAGCCCGCCTTTACCGACTATCAATGCTCAGTGAGTTACGTATCAAAATGGAAATATGTAATTGCGGTTTTGTGTTAAATGGTGCATGTTCGACTTGTTTGCTTGTTCTTTGTATTCTAGACGGGGCTATAGTTGCTATTCCTGTTGTTGTTGTTGTGGTTGTTGTTCTTGCTATTGCTTTAATAGCTGAGCTTGTTCTTAACAACCGATGATGGTAATTGATACCTAACAGATAAAAACAATTATGCAAACCCAGAATATCTCGGCTGAGAGCTGAGAGTTCGCTGCTATGCTAATGCTGTTCACTTCGTCCGAGATATTTTGCCGCGTTACGTATTTAGTTCAAATGTAATATATATTATGCCGGATATGCTACTAAAGGTTAATTAACAAATGATCATTAATATACAGCACAAACTAAAAAATAAAAAAAACAGCAGAAATAATTAATTGCCGTGTAATTTGTGTGCAAGATAGAAATCGAAAAAGTTCATGAAACTGTCGTTAGAATTGCACAATCATGTGGTGTTGTCTGATCGGACGACAATGATATGCTGGTCTTAACGACAAGATGGATTAGGACTGTTCTAGATTATTCTCGTATTGAATAAAGACAAATAACCCGAAATCCAAAATGACTTAACCAGCATTTTCATAACTTCACTGGATCAACCAAACACTTTTGTAAAATCCACACCCTCTCCTTGTTACATCGTTTAGGTATTCGCTAATAAAATTGTACATTTTGGATATTGAAGGCCATTAAAAACACGATATTGAGTTTTTTGATGATTGGTCGTTTTGAATGTCAGGTGACGATGTGGCCTTAAGTCATTCGTTTAGACTCTATTGTGTTGTCAAACGACTTCCTTCGTGTAGTGTTTCTGTGGGGAATATGTCATTTGCCTAAGGAAATGCCTAAGGAAATAGTCCAAATAAATAGTCCTGCTAATTAAAATAAGGTTTATGTACATCGAACGAAAAATATTTCATTAACTAACTGTGAAAGTGCCATCAAATGGTGGTGATTGAAATTGTGAAAAATGTCATTGATTCGAAGAGAAGGCATTTTTGCACAGAATCATTAACCCGGTATTACGGTAGCTGGCACGTTTGAGCTTTTATTCTTTGACAAGTAGAAACTATACACCCTTCAACAAAGCATTGATATTATTAAAATTCACAACACAAAATGATCACCGTTGTCAAAAGTAAAGCATTTTTAGGTCGTCGTGAAGCACCTTAGCGGACCGCAATACCGAAATTGGTGGAAAAATTCGAGCTGTTGGCGCAAGTTAGTGATGTGAAGAATAAAACCCGTGCACGTCGCTCAAGAACAACTGAGAATATTGCTGATGTAGCCCAAAGTGTTGAAGAAAACCCTGGTTTGTCCATTCCTCGTCGTTCTTTGGAATTGGGCATTCCACAAACGTCATGACATTACCCTATTTTGCATAAAGAGTTGGATCTTAAGGCTCAGTTAACGCAAGGAATCAATCGAAGAATCATCAACAACGTCGTGTCTATGCTGATTGGGTCCTTGAAATGCATGAAAATTGTCTGGAATTCCATCGAAAAATCATCTTGACTGATGAGGCCCATTTCCATCTCGTTGGGTACGTCAACAAGGAAAATTGTCACAGCTGGTGCTCGGAAACCCCACGAGTTATTGTTGAGAAGCCTCTCCATCCTCAACGTGTGACTGTTTCGAGCAGTTTATGGTCCGGCGGGTTCATTGGACATTAATTTTTCGAAAATGAGGTTGGATCAACAGTTAAGGTGAATGGATGATTAATGATTTTTTTATGGTCGGAATTGGATGATATTGATCTGGACAACGTTTACTTTCAACAAGACGGCGCTACGTGCCACACAAGCAACGAAACCATTGCTCATTTGCGGGAAAAGTTTCCGGACCGTGTTATCTCAATTGGCCAACGAGATCTTGTGATTTAACATCTTGCGACTTCTTCCTTTGGCGCCACGTGAAAGATAAGGTCTACGTCAACAGCCCAGCGTCGATTCAAGATCCAAAGATAGAATTCGTGAGGCTATCAAGGACACTTTGCGATTTTGTTTTGAAAAAAAAAAATTTTGTTGAAAAAAAAAATTTTTGTGGAAAAAAAAAATATTGTTGAAAAAAAAATTTTGTTCACAAAAAAATTTAGTTGAAAAAAAAAAATTTTGTTGAAAAAATTTGGAAAAAAAAATTTTTTGTTAAAATAAAAATTTTTGTAAAAAAAAAAAATTGGAAAAAAAAATTTGGAAAAAAAATGTTGGTAAAAAAAAATATTATTTTTTTTATTATTATTATTTATAGAATTATCTTAATATATATTTACCCTCGACACTGACTCACTGATACACTGACTCTGTCACGCAGTACGTAGGAATTTAAATAGGCATTCTATAATTCTATAATTTTCTATAAATAATAATAATAAAAAAAATAATATTTTTTTTTTTGACAGAAATTGTGTTTTCCCCAAATTTTTTTTTCCAATTTTTTTTTTTTACAATTTTTTTTTTTTTACTAAAATTTTTTTTTTTACAAAAGTTTTTTTTTCAACAACATTTTTTTTTTCAACAAAATTTTTTTTTTCCATTTTTTTTTTTTTTTCTCCAAAAATTTTTTTTTTCAAGAAAATTTTTTTTTTCAACAAAAATTTTTTTTTTCAAGAAAAATTTTTTTTCAAGAAAAATTTTTTTTTCAAGAAAAATTTTCTTTTTCAACAAAAATTTTTTTTTTCAAGAAAAATTTTTTTTTCAGCAAATTTTTTTTTCCATATTTCAACGGGCGCCATAGGCGCATTACAACTTACTAGTAGAATATAGAATGCCTATTTAAATTCCTACGTACTGCGTGACAGAGTCAGTGAATCAGTGTGTCAGTGAATCAGTGTCGAGGGTAAATATATATTAAGATAACACCTCTTGTTGGAAAACCCTGTATTTAAAAATCCACAAAAGATGAAATTTGGTTATCTTGTAGCAATTGTTTGAAAGGATTCATACGAAATATTGTTCACATTAATAAAAAAAAAAGTATAAGAGGAAAAAATATTAAATTTGTTCGAGAAACCTTCGAAGCACTCGCACTTATTTACATACATAACGATTTCCGAGGACAACGGTCTTGTCCAATGATCTGTATGTCATCTTTCACTTGCTCCTTACGCCAGAGTCTAGTTCCTCCCTTTCTGCAACTTCCGTGTTAGTTGTCGTCCAACGTCTTTTTGCCTGTAGCCTTGTCGGGGAATAGCTAATACAGCTCACCCTGCGTTTGACTACTATAGTCCTCGTAAACACTAATCCGGCCATCGATAATTTGAAAATTGTTCTCTCGAGAAAATCGAACAACACTTTATCTGCATTATGAAGCCTTCGAGCCACCACACACATACTGCAATTAAAGCCATTGGTACTGTATGAATTAAAAGGTGGACTAATTTGTATCAGTCTTTAGTAAATTTACATCAGTCTTCAAATTTGTTTTTGCTAGTTCATAGCAAATAGGGAATTGTATTCTCATAACACATAGAACGATAAAAAAAATCTTAAAAGTCAGTATAGATTTCTAAAAGGCCCCACTGTGAAAAGCTTTGCAATAGAAAAAATACTGCCCTCCCAAGAAAGAAGTTCACATCTCCATTTGGGTAGTTTGGAGATACTTAGATTTTACGTTTATTATCTTTCGCGCCTTACTTTAAATATTTTTGAAAAATTTCAAAAATGGTTTTAAAAATAATTACAATTGAAAATATATTCTTAACACACACAGAAAAAAATACGGGCCAAAAATATTCAATTACTGTCGTAATTGAAATTAAGATTGGATATCAATTAATGTTGTAATTTAACTTAGAAATTCTTGGTGAAATCAATGTAAAAAATAGTTAAAAAATCAATTACTTATTTAAAATTTGAGTAATTGAATTCACAACTTTTGTAATTGGAAGAAAATCAATTAAAAAAGTAATTGAATTGACGAATTCCATACAAACTTCGTAATTGATTTCAAAAATATGTTTTTTCTGTGCAAAAATCAGAATATCATTCACGGTTCCGAATATGGCCTTATCACAATTTTGAACGGCAGAATAGATTTCCCTTGCCTAAAGCCATATTAGTCATAGATGTGCTGCGATGAAATCAATCATCATCATTCCAAGCTGTATTTTTGTTGACGGTAGGCCGTAAAATGCCGTCCCCACCTTTCTGGCTGACATCATCCAACCTTGAGTGCTGGTAAATGTACTTTGTAACATGTTAAAAACGTATTCATTAAATTTCCTATTCCCAATTAAAATTCAACTTTATCTAAGTCAAAAACTAATTTTTGTCAGCGGAAACAAAAACAGAAACTGAACCCAAATGAAACATGCACAACGACAGATATTAGTCGCTCATTTGGCAAGTGGTAACGCAGTTATGACAGGAAACAAACATAAATTATACACAATACTTTTTTGCTGTAAAAACTCCAGTGCGCGGCTCTACTCATGCAAACATGGACATGGTACAAATTGCTGAAAATACTCTATTTACGTGTGTACCCAGAAGAGAGGACATTGTGCAAATCGAATAGAACAAACAGCCGCCTGAACGTTCTAAAGCGTGCTCCGTCCATTTAAACGTTGCGCATGCGCAAAATTACCTTGCAAGTTGGACTCACTAAGTTGTACGTTTGCCGTTGTTTTACATAAAGAAAGGAATAAAGTTGCCCCAAAGAGGCGTGTTGTATTCTTGTCTGCCTTTCTGGTGGTGTTGTTGTTGTTGTTGTTTTATATCCCATGAATTTGTTATAAAGTGTTCTTTCTATTTTCAAATGTGGTAATCAGGCATTGTGTTTGCTGCCTGAATGTTGGGGCCAACAAGCAGCCCGCTGAGTGCGGCATGTTGACTTTGTGTTGCCAGTTGTTGGGTTTGTATGTTGCAGCAATTGTAATTCACGCTAAACCACCCACTTTATGTGAGTGAGTTGGAGTAACGAAAAAGCTATACCCGAAACCTGTCAAAGGGGTGGTATGGAAATTCGATAGAAATTGCAATTACTTAATGCTTATGGGTATTCAGAACCCTCCGAATTTGCTCCACCAAGGTAGAAATGCCCTACAGATAGCATTAGCACATGGGTGTGACATATTTGAGTAAAACGCAAGTTTATGTTAAAATAAACTGAAACAAACAAATTGGCACATCCTTAAAAATATTCTAAAATAATATCAATTTAATGAGACTCTTTAAGCACGTTGAAAATCCATTATAAAAAAAAAACTTACCAGAAATTTATCAAAATCGGATCAGGGCTGTGGAGTCGAGCCAAAATTGCTTGACTCCGACTCCAGCATTTTGAAATAGCTCCACTCCTACTCCGGAGTCGACTCCGATTTTAGCTGTTCAATAACACAATTTCGAAAATTGTACTCTGTACTCACACTGAAGTGCGTTTGTATCGTGAAGATAAGAAAATGCATATAATGGAAAATATTTCACATTTTAAAAAAATATTAACTTTTAATATATTTTATTTATTTTAGGGGAAATGTAAGTAAAGGGTGTTTTTTATTGGGGTATAGAACTTTAAGTTGGCATCACTTTTTTAACTGGCGGCCATTTTGTCAGCTGTCAAGTGATTAATATTTAGTTTGGTTTGCCATTTCATCATGAACAGGTTGACAAAAGAACAACGCTTGCAAATCGTGCAAATTTATTTCGAAAGTAATGGTTCAGTTCGCGAAGTTCACCGCAAGCTCCGTCCATTTTATGCCATTACATCCACAAAAACTGACTGTTTGGTGTGCTCTATGGGCTGGTGGAGTCATTGGGCCATACTTCTTCCGAAATAATGCTGGAGAGTCAGTTACCGTTAATGGAGACCGGTATAGAGCCATGATAACCGACTATTTTGTTCCCGAATTGGATGGCATGAATGTGGATGAGTTGTGGTTCCAATAAGTGGTTGAAAATTGGACCTGTAGAATTGGCTTTATTCGAGCCAGCCGCGGCGGCCACATGCCCGAAATCATATTTAAACATTAATGGCATAAAATTATCCTTCCAATAAAGCCAAATTGATGGACATTAAAACGATTTTCTTGTGTTTTATTTCAATTCGAAGTTCTATACCTCAATAAAAAACACCCTTTAAATGAAACTCGAAGTCGTAGTCGAGAAAAATTTTCAACTCCAGACTCCGACTGCGGGACAATTTGTCAGACTCCGACTACAAAGCCCTGAATGGGACTCTTGTGTTGTTTATTGGCCTCTTATTATGAAGTGTCCAGAATATGATTAATATGAAGATTGAGTTTTGGTTATGACCATTTTCAGAAATCATTTATAGCATCAAAATTGTTAGTGTTTACCTCAAATGAGGTGGGCTTTGAAATGACGCCTATTTCAAAACATAGACCGATGTTCAACAATTTGCTTAGTTAGACAGTGTGGTGAATTCCATTCAGTAAGGGGACCGTGGGGGCATCGAAAAAATTACCCCGCAAATGAAAAGAATTATTCTCACGAGTTCGAAAATGCAGTTTTTTGTGGCCCATGATGAGGGTGGCGTCGACAAATCCAGCCCGTCATTCCTGTCATTTTTGGCAATTCACTTCACCAGTAACCGCAAAAATCGATATATTTTTTTTCGGGAGCAATTTATTTGTTGCTCTTATGTCTAAGTATTATATTGTGTCATTTTCATGCTTTTTCCTGGATTTGTCGACGCCACGCCCATCATGGGCCGCCAAGAATTACATTTTTGAACTCGTGAGAATAATTCTTTTCATTTGCGGGGTCATTTTTTCAATGCCACTCCCCCACTGTCCCCAGCCCCAATTTTCGTCATTTTGGGGTCATTTCAAAGGGAACTGTATATTTTTTGTTTGTTTTTGTGTTGTTCCCCTTTAACTGAAGTTTAGCCTAACAAAGTAAAGGTCAGATCTGAGTCTCGTCGCGGCTGCATTAAGGCTGCAAACTCCTAATCTCACTATTTTTTTTTTTTAGAAAATCAATGATACATTTGTGGCAATCCATTGATGCCATCTAAAGGCAACGTTCGCATTGGACTTAGGTGCCAAATATTCGTTAGTCTGAAAACGCTATTCGTACTAACTTGTTATTTTCTAAACTAGTCCTTCAATCGGAAAAATGTTACATCTCATTTTTTGTCTATGGGACAACGAGTACACTGTTTGGTATTCGAATTTTCCCAATTGGGAGTTGCTGTTGTGACCGAATTATTGACAACCCTTTGGTAGTTTTGTCAGTCAGAGCTTAATTTTGACTCGACCCCTTACGAATCGTATTATCATGTCAGACATATTCATACCATCCTCGTAGATTATCCAAAACTCCAGTGTGCCATGACTTTGCTGGACATACACATGTACATATGTTGATAACTACATACTGCAAACATACATTAGGGTATTCACATCGAGTTTCTGCAAAATTTGCATATGAATTTGTGTTATTAATGTTGTTTTCTAGCCAGCCCACTCGATGTTGGACTTATTGCTGGTTAACGTTGTTAGTGTTCGTAAATGTTAAGAATGTTGCCGTTGTGGTTTCCACTGGTGCTGTTGTTTGTATGGTTTGCCTTCGTCTGGCACAGCAGAGAGTGTGCAAGAAAATTTGTTAACGATTTGTATTGAATTCTTCGATATTTTTTATAGACTCTTTCGTTTTGTTGTCCGTCTGCCTCTGTCTGTCTCTCTGGTGTAATTTGCAAAATGATTAAGTATTGTTTCATCCGAATTTTCCCACGTTATAAATTGTTTGCTTAATTAAATATAAATAAATAAAACGAAAAGAATACAACGACGCCGACCGACAAATTGTTAACCTTTTCTGTCAGTTTCCAATTTTTTCTATGCTTCTTTAGTCTGGGAGGTCTTGTCTATACGAAATCAAACAAAAAGTTGATTATGATTTTTTATATGCGGTCAGCGTTTATTCTTTTGAGTATCACGTTTTCTACTGTTGTCTGGTCTGGTCCAGACCAGACCAATCATTTATCTCAACTAATCAACTCCAATAACTTCTGTAATTCCTTTCTCAATTCAATTACTATGGTCTATTAGTATCAGCGTTTATTCGATCATGTTTTTGTTTTCAAGTCGACATGGTTCATAAATACATAATAATTCATGATTTGTTTTTTTTTCATACCATTCAATACATTAGGCGATGACGGTTTGGTATAGTAGGTTTGGGCAGTCATTTTGTAACTGTATGATTAGAAGCAAAATTGGCCGCATGTGCACTGTGATTGTCTCAGCACACAGCTTTGCTGTTGAGATCGATAAAAAGCCACAAAGACATTGAATTTAGTAAAAAAATAATATTTAGAAACATTTTTTTTTGTTACAAACTTTCCCCAGATACAGATATTTTTAATAACACTATGCAACAAAAAATACAAAAGTATTTGTAATGAATAACTCGATGATGTACCTGAGTAGAAAAGTGGTCGTATTTCTTTTCTATAAAAAGGTTTATTTTAATTTTTTTTTAACCTTATTCGTGCTGAAATTAATACTTCTATATGTATTTTATTTTACATTAGTCATTATCGTCCCATATGTCTAAGTTTTTTTTTAATTTTTGTCTAAATATCTTAATTTATGTTTTTATAAACTATTTTGTGTTTTACTGTCATTACTTTACGTAACATAAATTGTCATAACTCGAAATCGACTTGTCCGATTTGGTGGAAATAAATTTAAAAAAAAAATGTATCACGAAATTATTTTGTGATCCGAATACGAGTTATTACAGTTATTGACAAAGTTACGTTGGACAATTTTTTTTCCTAATTTTTTTTTTTGTTTAAAACATATTCATAATAAATTGACAATGTCAAAAAGTTTCCATTCTCAGTAGTTTATCATAAAGCCATATATCGGAAAATTTAAATAAGTTAAACATCATTAAAATCGATTCTATTCACAATTTAGTGAAGCCCCCTTCTGCTCCACAATGCTGCATTTGTATGGGAGATTCCAGAATGGGCCTTCACTAAATTGTGAATAATAGCGAAAATCCTCCATTGATTTTAATGATCCATATCTTATTATAATTGTTCACATATGTGACTTTATGATAAACTGCTAAGACCGGACACTTTTTGCAATTTTCGTTTTTTTATGACCACTTTTCAACAACAAAAGTCACAAACAAAAAATTTCGATTTTAAGTTTTTTACGCGGACCTCACACGTTACAACTTGTTGTACAATTTGATCAAGTTGTACAACCAGCTGTAACGTGTGTGGGCTTGTTAGTCTTAGGTCGGTTGGATGAAAATCGAAATATTTTGATTTGGTTGGTACGTGCGAAGGCTTGTTCATTGAACTTCGTTACTTCATGCGCATATTGTCAGTGCTGAAGTAAAACACATTTTCGTAAAAAAAAAAAAAAATTGTGGAAAAAGTTATTGATTTTATTGAGGAATATTAGATGACCTGTCGGTCGTCAAAGGAATGGACATAAGGAATTTAAGAAACTTTATAGAGGGGACCGATTTCCTAACGGTAAAAATTAGCAGGGGATCTGAAGAAGAAAGTCTGCCCCAACAGGTCGTCAATGAAAGTAAGAAATAGAGAAGGAGAGAGGACAGAGCTTGTGGAACTCCTGCGGTCAACCTATGCTCGTTGGATGAGACCCCATCTATAACAACTAGTATAGAGCGATCCCTGAGAAAACTCGATATGAATCGAGAGAAGGTATTACCGACACCAAATGCAATAAGTTTTGATATGAGTGCTCCGTGCCCGACCCTATCGAACGTCTTGGAAATATCCAAAGCCACGACCTTACTTTCACCAAGGCGGTGAATGGATCGACTCTATCGCTTCGAAAGGAACGTCATTAGGTCTCCAGTAGATCGATTTCTATGGAAGTCATACTGTCGATCTTTCAGAAGGCCGTTAGACTCTAGATACTTGACCAGATGGTGGTTAACCATGCTCTCCATAACCTTCGAGAGCGCAGAACATATTGCAATTGGACGGTAATTCGCAGGATTAGTAACCTCACCTTTCTTGGGGATCGGCTGAACATTGGCAACTTTCCAACGTGAAGGGTAAATACCAGCACGGCACGACATGTTCAAAAGATTGCGCAATGGACGAGCTAGCGTCGAAGAGCACTAACATGGAACAAGTGTTGAAATACACTCCAGGCCCTGAGTTTTATTTACCTTGAGATCTGCAAGCAGAGATCTGCGATGGATACGTTTTTCCCCGCTTGGTGATATCAGAAAACTCTGTTGGATTAGACTAACCAGTACCATATGATGTGGTGAAAAATAATAAGACTACAGGTGCCGATGGTCTACCAGCTGATCTGGTTAACACTGCAGGTCATGAGTTAGTTAGGATTAATTTATCTGCTCATTTTATTAGATGGCATATCTGATTATTGGTATTCCAATCCTTATCCGATTTGTGTCAATTGTCCTGGTTATTATTAGTTTTAACTTGACAAACATTTAGTTTAAACATCTGCTTCTTCTACATAGCGAAGTGTACAACTCATTCGACCAATCCCCACTAACATTCATTTGTTTTGGGGGCATACGACCAAAACGTAGGCATTAAACAATTCATACATCACTGTCAGTAACTATTTTTTGGTATTTGTTTATTTTTCCGAACAAACAAAAAAATCTCAACTGAAAATTTTAAATTAATATTTGTTGTTGTTTTTTCAATACTGTGTTTTTTTTTTGTCAATATCAAAATCGTGAGAATAAATAAATGGTATTCGCATACATTGGTTCGCTGAATATGGTATGGAAATTCACTCCAGCCAGCCAGCCAACCAACTATTATTGTTATTATTATTGTGATCGCAATGAAATTATTATTATTTAAATTATGATATATGACTTCAATTGTTTACAGTTGGTTGGTCGTATGGATTGCCGCTTATAAGTATTGTTCTCTCTGTACATAACGATTATTAAGGTTATGGTTTGCCATGAAATCCATATGAAAATGAAGAATGGATTGTGTTGTTGTGAAGCGATTTAGTTTTTAAAGTCAGTAACTTTATTATATAGAAATATCTTAATAAATATGTAACGAGTTCATGGATAATTTTGGAGGATATCAGCCATATACGGATGGCTCAATCAGAGGTATTCTTTTTGTTAAGGTTTAATTGTTAGTGGATTTGGAATTAATTGTGTCGGTGATAATCTAAAGTAACACAGGGTTACTAAATTGTGTCATCAAGTTGAGTGTCATGATTTCCACCACATCTGCGTTCATTATATATTTATTTATATACATTTCAAGAAGTTCCCAGGTGAAACATAGGCCCTTACCATAGTTTTCTTTCTTTTAATGCTAAGGCATTTGTTACTTTTCAACTATGTCATTACAAAAATACACCCCAAATTGAAAATGAATCACCGATATCAAGCCCCACCGATATCAAGAGAGGCATCGGCTGCAGCCATGCCGCCACCACTAGGATTACGATGCTCACCGTTATTTTGTGATGATCTAACATCCATTTGATTAAAACTCAATAAAAGTTCATTATCCATAGAATTGCTCTCATCTTCGTCATCGTCTTCATTTGACATTTAGGCTGAATCACAATACCGTTATCCTCATTGGTTTCATGACACTCGTCGGCCTCAGTGTCCATCTGTTCGATGGCTTCACCGACGCCTGCCACAGTTGCTGTTCCCCCGTCGTCTGTTCCGCTGCACCACGATATTTTTCCAGTCACTTGTTTGGCTTCCTTCTTTTTCTTTTGTTTGGCGGAACTTGCATTTTGCGGAGATGCCTCACTGAAAATGTTTGGACCTATTTTAATTTAGGTTTTTAACAGTTTTTGAGGTGTAATTTCCAGGGTTATATTAATACAATTAGACCCAATTTTTTTGTAAATTTTTGGTGTATTTTCGTTGGGCCACCAGATCGAGCACATCTGATTCTACAAGTCTTCGCCATGTATATACTTCGTGGACGGCCTTTCTATCGGCTTCCTGGTTTCAGTCTATTGCGGTTTTGGTTTGCTGAGTTTATCAGACTGTGTTCTACATTTTTAAAATTTCTAGCATTGCAGCTTTCAACGATTCACAGCTTGCGTTGAACAGTATAATCTTTGTGTTTGCGAATATGTGTGTAATTCCCGACTGCATATCTTCCGACGAATCTCCAATGACGGAGATTATACTTCGTCCATTGTCCTTACAATTTATAGAAAAATTGTATTGAAATGATCAAGCTTAATATGTGTAGCGACTCTCAATAAATATGATTTCAATGGAATTTGTCATGGGAACTTGGCAGATGGGAGATTCCACATGCGGCATTCACTAAATTGTGAATAAAGACGAAAATCCTTCATCGATTTTAATTAGCAATACCTTATTTTAATTGCAAGATATGTGGTTTTATTAGAAACTAGCCAAAATTTCCAGTTTTTGGCATTTTTAAGATTTTTTATGATTTTTGTTTACTAAAAAAATATACGAAAAAACAAAATGCAATATAAATTTTTGAATTAATAATGTAATGTGAAGAACATAATCCGGGAATTCCCGGGAATAAACCGCTACCCTAAAATAAAACTATGTACGATTTTACTCCATTTTTACAATTGTGATTGTGGGTTTTAACCGGAAACTATACGAAATTATGCTCAACTAGTTGACCTTATTATGGATGGCCGTGGTGTGATAGGGCAAGACCATCAAATATTTTTCAGCGGCTGTTTTCCAACTCGTAATTGCTGGTGACTTTACGATTAGAGAGCAATCTAAGTAAATCTCTAGAAAAGCATTAGTCGTTCGGAGTCGGGTTTAAATTATATCGCGCACATCTCACTGATTCGAGAGAAGTTTCCCGTCTGTTCCTTTATGGGATGTTATGGGAAATAAGTAAGTAAGTTGATCTTATTACATTTAAATTGCACAAGATTTTTTCCATATTAATTGGCTAGTGTTTTTAAGTAAAGTTCTATTGTTAACATACCTGAAGCATTTATAAGTTCCTGGGAACTGCCCGATTCTCGGCAGTTAAAAAAGGTCGGGAAATTAAAAACCCTTAATATAACTAAAATGCTCGATACTGAAAAAGTCGGCAACACCAACCATAACCAACATAAAACATAATCTGAAGGGCAGGCGACCTATGTATTTTTCCACTAGAGGACTAGCCGTACTAAAACAGCATTATATTTTTAAGCGTTTTTTTTTTAAATATTTATCTATCTCACCAAATTCCCCCTGTCAATGGGATAATGTTTCCCGTCCTGTAGAAACCACATGTTAACCAAGAAAAAAATGTGACCAGCCATCCTCATCTTTGACTAAACGATGTCCAATGATTGTGCCGGGCAAAAAAAACGCTCCAAACAGTACATTTTTTGTCTGCATATTTCAAAAGAAGATAGCATTATTTTTGACGTTTGCTGTGCTACCTTTTTTTAAAACCACTAAATGAATGTTATGAAATGAAATTCAGGAAAATCTTTCCCAGAAAATGGTAATTATTTTCGCATGAATTGAAAACGCCAGTAATACTGAAATAAAATAAAACATAATACACGAGTTTGCTCTATTTTTGGCTACGATTAGATACGCTTTCACTACTCACTTATTCATCATTCAATAGACGTGCATGTACTTGTTGTCATTATATTTGTCTGCCTGTGTTTGTGGGCCCATGACTTAAGCCTATCTGAACAGGTACCTTATGAACGATTTGTTTGGAAATATTTCGCAATACCACCGAACCTCTGTTATGCAGAGTGTAGGAAAAATTTGCAATGAAAACAGCATGACATGACATAAACCAAAAAAGGTGCTGCTGTGTCATTTTATTTAGATCACAAAACGGGGCATAAAACACCACCGCCGTTCATACCTAGCGACAGAATGCAGCATGCCACATGCAACAAGTACGAGTCGAGACAAAGCAATTTCCACGAATTCAAAACTGGATGAGACAGCACACAAACAAGTCAAACGTTAACAAATTACAAATCTTTTGCATTAGATACTGTTGGCAAAACTACCACAAAAGAAGGTAGCACAAAAGATTTGCATATCACAGGGGGAAAAAAACAACAAAATAACACACAACAGACCAGAGCAGACCATATTAGTTATGGGTAGAGATCAGTAGAATCAAAAGTCGAAAAAAGAAAAAGAATAGAGCAAAATTTGCATCTGTTTTAAGATGACAAACAAACAAATTTATGCAAAAAAAAAATAAAGGAAAAATGCTCAAAATAGTACAAAGAAAAAATCTAACAGAAGAAATTTCAAACTGTGACGACGCACAGTGGAGGCAAGCAAATGTAAATGAAAGCAACAACAAGTCCAGTTGGGCTTTTACAAAAGCGAACAATTTTTGGTTATCGTGTCTATAATACAAGGTAGAAGTATTGACTGGTTCAGATTGCTAAACTAATTGCAATATTTACAAATGTTTCCCAGACATCAAGTCGTCCCTGTGACATCCTTATAGTAATGTCTAGAAAATGGTGTTCTAGTAAATGTGGGACATCCACAGATTTTACAGGTCGACTCAGGGAAATAAGGTGGAGATGTAATGAACGATTTTCTTAATTGACATGACCTACAAAATATCGAAAATTTCGGTTATCCATTTTTACCCACCGATTGAGAAATGTGCTTCATAACCATAAACCCTATTCTTCTCTTAAATCACGATATGTGGCTGTGCTAAAATCACAATTTTTGTAGTAGGTTTTAACAATTTTTACGCGTTCTGTGATAGTTAAGCGATCCATTTTCGTCAATGTCAGACTTCCAACTGAAAAGAAAAAAAATTGGTTTAACAACTTAGTTTGACAGATGTCGAATTGCAATATAATAACAATATTTTGTTATGCGCATAAAAAATGATTTTGATGTGTCGATAACGAGATTTGATGATGGGGGAAGATTTCTATTCTGAAGAAAGACAAGAGACAAGTAAAACCTGGAATGTTTTATTAATACGTATAACATCAATCAAAAGACTCGCCTACTGGCCAGTGTTACCGCTGAGAATTCTAAAAATTTCTAAAAAAAAGAGTTTTGTTGTTTAAACAAATCACAACTAAAAAAATTATAAGAAATTCAAAAATATGAATAAATAAAAACAATACATCTTCGTTTCGGTTTTTCTACAAGATCATTATAGATAGACAGACTCTTGTCTATGTCTCGACAAGACATTTCACCTCCACTTTTTTTAGAACCACTGTGTTATTGAAAATGTGAGTGAAAATTATGCTGTGTGTACCGATCAACGTCAGTGTTTGGTCCATAACTTCCACAATTATGGCTGTCCCAAAAGTCTTACTACTATATTGGAGAATAAAATTAAAAAGAAAATAATTCAAAAAAAAAAAATTAAATGCCAAAAATGTCATTTTTTTACATAAAATTATTATAAATTAATGTTTTATACAGCAAGGTTTTTAGGCGGCTTCTTAGGACTTTTGTGTGAAACTTAGCACAAGAGTAATTTTTGGGATTTTTTAATTCTATAATTCGAAGAATTCGCTTTCATAAAACTGTTTCAGACAACTGTCCTTCTAAACTTGTTAGCTGTTACTATTAGCTTTCATTTGATGTCGTTGTCATAGTGGTAAGTATTTCTATTTTGCCTCGATGAACACACTAAGTACCATTCAAGAGCAATTATTGGCATTTTCCCAATTCCGGACGACGAATTAGACTCCTATTCAGAAACATGTGTCCTTTTAAATTGAAGGTCCGGACGCAATAAGAATGTTTTTTGTAATTGTCACAATTCCAGGCGACGAATTCGTCCATTTGGCTTCCATGGACGCACAAAGTTTCCCTCTAGAGCATTTTTTGCATATTTCCACATTGTAGGTGCCAAATTTTATATTCAGAAAATTATTAAAGACAAATCGTCGGCTGATAATTTAATTGTCGTATGTGGATTCCGATAGTTTCGAGTAAATTGAGTTTGAAGTTTGAACTCTTATAAATTTGTTTTCAGCAAAGCGATTTTCTTCAAATTTTAGGAGGGGAAACTACTAATATTTGACTATTTAATTTAAAAGTTTGATGCCAATAACTCATTTGGGGTAGAAGATATTTTGATTTTTGTTCAGAATTAAATTGTCGTATGTGGTAAAATGGAACATTTTTGTCATTTAAATAGCTACATACGACATTTTGCTTCCGAAATGTTTACATACGACATTTAAACACTAAATGTATTTGAAAAGTATTAAGACATTATATAAGTAAGGAAATTATGTGTAATAGTTACGTATCGAATTTTTTTAGTTACCCAATAAAACATACCCTAGGTTGGGTGGCATTTTATCGAGGACATTAATAAAACTCTTAACTTTATAATGGAACACATTTTATTTCAGTCTTTTAAAAAAAAAAATTAAATACAGAAAATAATAATTCGTCTTCATCGACAAAATTTTAAAATTAGAAAATAAATTAATAAAATTATGAGTATCAATTCAATTAAAACGAATAATAAAAACAAAAACTTATCTACTCTTCATAACAAACTTAAACTTAAATAATTCATTGTTTTGTATTTTGACACTGCGTTAAAAAATTAAAAAGGGACACATAGTACATATTGTAGTTTTAGTCAAGTAAAATAATTGCATACTAGGAATTTTCAATACCCTGAAATCGGCATTTTAACTCCAAATGTTTGGGTTGTTTGAAAATTCCTAGTATATGTATAATTCTTTTACTTGACTAAATACACAATTTGTAGTATGTGCCGCAAAAAGTACATTTTTAGTGTAACGTTGTGTTATTTTCAACGATTAACATTATTTTAAAACCGCATTAAAAAAAGCTATGTCGTCGGGTTTCAAAAAAGGGATCATGCTTTTCAAATCTTTTGATTTTTCAGAAGTTATTGCCTTTGAAGAAGCAACTGCTAATTTGGACTTTAAGATATCTTTGATATCCTTTTTGAAACGTACATTTTTATTTAAATTAGCATTCTTATAATTAATTTCTGTTCCAGAATCCTTATAACAAATTTCGTATTTATGTGGTTGATATTTAATAAATTTGCACTTTGAAAATGGGAGCTGTTGAAAACAAAGTTGACTTGATAACTGAGAATATAATTTAAAATCGGAAGGCACCATCTGAATAATTTTTAATTTTACATTCTCGTAACAAAAATCGTTTAATTGTCTAATCAAAGAGACCGGGCTTCCAATTTCCATATGTCTGAGATGTTTTTCGATTGTACTATAGTATATGCACACAATCAACTTCCTGCACTAAGGAATGACCGGGTGCCGAGAACTTTTGCGTTATATTCTCAATATCTGAATTTAAGTGCAAAAAATGATAAAGTGCCGTTGCCATTATTTGGTTCCTGTTCTGTGGGACACACGAATCGCTCCACAGTATAATCCGCCTAATTTTCGGGTTATCAGCTACGACTCGAGTTAATATTTTGATTAGCCCACTCGCAATTTCGTTTCCAGACCTACCATTCATAGTTTCGTTCCATATAGCGCAATACGTTAAGTTAGGAGTGTTTGGTAATATTAAAGTGGCAGTTAAATTAAAGGTAGCTAATTTCCTTTTATAGAAAAAGTTCGAAACATATAATTGCATTTGATTCGTCAATGTTTTGGCGATCAACGTCTCTTTCAGCCTTCATAAACAATTTTTCGTCCTTATGCTTCTTGTAGGCGTCTAAATTTTTCGGATCTAAATGATCTTTGTTGTTTTTGTACATATAGCATTTATCACACAGATCCTTCTTTGGACGGTGAAAGGAAAGGTTGAAAGAGTAATTAAAAACATGCCTGTAAACATTGACGGACACTGGCTGGCTAGTTTGTTCTTTGTATAAAGCATACATTCTCGCTACACTTAGATGACTTTCCAAATATTACACTTATTTTTAAAACAAAAATTATTTAAAAATCGTATGTGCCATGCAAAATCCACATACGACATTTAAATAATAAATCAATTTTTTGGCCGTTTTATATGGAAATTTGTCGTATGTGGCGTTTGGCAGTTACATACTACATTTAATTTGAAAATTGCATCAGCAAATGCCACATACGACAAACTCAACACTCCATATCTCGAAAACCGTATGAGGTATCGCAAAACTGATTACGCCAAATGAAAGATCATGTCGGAAAACCTAAGGAATCGATCTTAACTCAAAACCGCAAAAAATCCACATACGACATTTAAATTATCAACCGACGAAATGTTAACTTTGCGTTAACAGACTTAACAGTTTTTAAAAATTGAAGAAAACATAGAAAATTAAAGACATACATTTGAGATTATTTAAAAAAAAAATACTCCGGTGACACGTGTGATGTTACCTTGCTATGCAGCAATCGTGGTAAATGCACGGGCAGGTCGCCACCCGATCGCAATGTTCGCTTTAATCATATCAGCGATGTCCTCTATATAAAATATACAAGACGAAAAGTCGTTTGCAGAAATGTTAGTTTTAAAGAAATGTGTCGATCCATATTGGTTCAATCCCAATTAAAACGTTCTACTATTCTCAGGTGAGATTTGGAGATTCCCCGAATACCTTTTTGGTTAAATACTGTAGGCCTCCTGGGGAGGTTCCCATTGTTGAACTTTGGGTTATTTTGCATATGAAAAATGGCCCAAAGACAAAATAAAATATCTATAAATTATAGCAAAAAAACAACAATTTGGTTTGATGTATTTTTCATAATAAAAAAATCCCCACATTTTTGTATGTGATTTGTTGTGTTTTCGTTGGTTTTTATTTTTGTCAATGCCTAATGATTTTCTTTACATCGAAGAAATATTTCCTATAACGTACTTCAAATAAACTGATATTAAATTTGAAGTAAACTTGTAATTGACGCAAACCCTGAGATCTCCCTGTTGTTATTATGATTGAGATCTCAATTATCAGTTGGCTCTACGAAAAAACGAAAGATGAAAATTCCATGCGCCACTGTCGTCATAGTGCAGATTTTTCATTGGGAATTTTTTTTATAAATTATTTGCAGGGTTTTTGCGTTTTTTTGACAAAATTTCCATGGTGCCCTTTTTGGGGAATTTGTATATTTTTGTGAGTTTTTCATAGAGCTTGCATCCAGCTCATGCCGATAAGTTGACAAATTCTTCTAAAGGTAGGTCATCAACACCTGTATTGGTATAAGTCTAAATTCGGAAATTAAATGAATTTGAATTAGAATTAGATTTTTTTAAATAATTTTTGTAATTTTTCAATAATATCTATTTAATTTTATAAAACGTAAAAGTTAAATATCTCAAAAGTAACAAACTGGAGATGAGACTTTCCTTCTTAGAAGTGTAGTCTTCATACATTTTAAGATTCCCTCTTGACTTGTACAAGGCCCAATGACAAGAGAATATTCGGGCGTCTACAACTTGGGAAATTGTTCTGCCCAAATTCTCAATTTAGAGGGATAAAATCATTCACCTATTTGTGGGATTATTTCCCCATTTTTTAATATGTATTTAAATCCACTGTGCAGCGCAATGCTGGCTTACCGTAAGGATACGGCTATTTATGGCAACTTCAACATTCTTCTTCCTTTCGTTAGATATGGCTTAGGTGGTTACGGTGGCTTAGCCAAACTGTTTGTCATTCAGTGTTTGTTGTTAAACTTTGTGTGTGTGTGTGTGTGTAAGAGCGCACAGTGACAGTGCATGCGCAGGCGCACATGTTTCCCGTTTAGCCGTGCAGTTGTATTTACTTCCTTCCTTTTCGGTTGTGGTGTTGGTGTTGGTCTTTTGAGGGTTTGAGTTATGATGTGTTATCAAAATGAACATAAAAACAACACGAGCTCATTTTCTAAATATTTCCATTTCATAATATGTATGTTTTCTTTGTGGTTGGTGTATTTCAAACTCTTATTGATTGTTTATTTATTACATAACTGTGTGACATCAGATACTTTCACCATAAGACGATGCGACCCAGCCTTTCCCATTCCACTGCGTGTGTGTGTGGTCTTCGTGGGCCGCAACGTAATGCCTCAGTAGACGAAATAAAAACAACAAAAGACCAAAAGTTGTTTGTTTGTTGTTCCTATCAAGAGTCGCTGGCGAGTGTGAGTAGTGTTAGAAGTACTTGAACTAAGTCATTAACCTACCGCAGTTTGTTGTTCCCAAAAGTCGCCAGATTTAATTTCATGGTTGACTTCCCGAACTACTGAGCCTCCGTATGCATACTGTACGCATTTCCAGTACATGGCATCCAACTGAATTTACCAAAAAAATGTTGTTTATATGTTAAAGGATTTATGGCCTGTTTGGTTCGAATCATGAATGTTTTACATTCAGTGGTTAAAGTGTTAGAAATGCATTCGGAAGATTCGGTGTGAAGCGTGTGTGGCGTGTGTGTCTGGAATCATATTTATGATCCGTTAACCGGTGAAGATGTCTGAAGATCATTTGTTTTTTTTTTATACGACATGTTATTGGGACAAAGTTCACATATGACAATGTTACTTTTTGTTAGATTGCTTAAAATTCTGAAGCATGTATATAACTGCAGAGGACTTGCATACCATCGTAGGGTTTTGGCAACAGGTTGAGTAATTGGTTACATTACAAGTTGACGGAAGATGAATTAATTTTAAATTTTCTTTCAAATCTGATAACATTTTTCGTACATGCTCTCATGCTGTTATCCGAAGATGGTGAGGCACAATTACTACAATTTGCTCAGGCTTTCTTCAGAATCCATTTAAAAAGATTAAAATATGATAGATTAATAGGCGGCCTATTACTGTACAGTAACCCACCATGGATATATGCTTGCCTAACATCAACTAAATTTTATTAAATTTACGATTAGACTACAATTTGTGGTCAGTCACTTAAAACCTATATGAATTAAAAGGCTCGTTTTCGTTATACCGCTAGCTTAGATAATCGCGTTGTATGAAGAGATAAGCGATATTAAGGGCGGATTGAAATTATCGCTTAAGTTCGTGTCTTAAGTTGGCACGGCATTGCCAGCACAAAAAATAACAAAATTCCAATATTAAATGGTGCCATGTATACAAAGATTTCAATCATTGTGAACTAACACAGAAAAAGAAGAAAATGAATACAAAATTTCTTTTAAAAATGACGGACGAATGGCAGTAGTACAGGATTTTCCAACAAGAGGTGTTACTTTAGTATTCAAAGAAAAATGAAATTTTTTGAGATAAATGTTTATTTCATGATGAAAAACAACATCAGCCAAATGGCCACCACTACCACGCTTAAAGGACCATTTCCTTTTCATGAAATTTTCCGTAACCAAATTGCAAAGTGGCTGCCCTACGAAAACACGCCGAATGTTTAGGCATTCGAGTGATGAGTTTTCCATGGAAATTTCTGTCATAACCGCGTGCCACAGTTTCAACGTCAGGCGGCAACGTGTTCAAATATTGAACGTAGTCAATATTCACAAAATTTTCAATAAATGGAAATAATTGTAATAACACTTAATTATTACGATATTTTGCCGATATCATTTAAAAGAAAAGAAATGTCTAAACGTACAATAGTGTTGCACATAATTCTTCTAAAAATATCTCCCATCCCTCCGCTGTAGTTATTTACACTGTGTCGATATCAACACAGCTTAACGATGTTTATTTAGTATATATTGATTAACTGACAACTCTGAATTTATTTCCGTTTATCCTTTTTTCATTTTGTTTTCAAACACATCCACAGTTTACATGAACACCTCAAGTGTTTTACGAGTTGAGGAGTTTCGATTTGGGTGGTCTTTCGTGTAAACATTTTCGTGTTGTGTCTTTTGTGAATCTCAAGTATTTGAATAACATTTTTATTCTGTTCAATTTGTTCAAACTTAAATTATATGCATTCAGTTGAAAATGTGAAAAATGCAATTGAAATCAATTCGCAGAACATTCCAGAAATGATTGTTTTATAATGAGCACTTCAATTACATAAATTCAAACATAGCTATTCGCTTGCGGTACATTCATAGATGGTACACTCAAAGAAAAAGGTATTTTATCAAGAAAAATGTTGAACAATACAGATGCTTCTTAATTCTCTGTAAAATGCGTTACAGTTCCGTGTAACGTCTGTTACAATGTAAATATTATTTATTTCACACATTACCGAACGCCGACTATGTATAGCACATGATAAAGTGCATTACTGTCTATTTAATAACATGCATCACAATTATTTTACAAAATTGTATCAGAAATATTTACCGAACGCCGACGTACCAAGAACATATCGTCGGTATGCAGCAAAAACATCTCAAGTCTCATAATTGTATTTCTGAGTTATTGAACATATAAAATGAATGGGTGTGAGTATTGTGGACATAAATGGAATTGTTCTGATACAGTAACTACAAAACTACTTTCAATAGACATGGGATTTTTTTACAGGACATAGACTTTTACCTTTGGGACATTTTTGCATCATTAAGTCCATTTCTCAAAAAAGTGGACATGCGACTTTTTGCGGTACACCGACGATATACAATAATTAAATTACCAAAACACAAAAGTTCGAGCACCCCTGAAATCTACTGTTGGTACTTCGTTATTGCATATGAGCATTTCCAAGGTCGCGAACGGTACAAACGTATGCTTTAAAGTTAAAAAAAAGTATGAAAACACAACATTTTTCTGAGTCCATTATGAAGGCTTAATTGTATTTCATTTACGCTATTTTTGAGTGCAAAATGTAAATTTTATAACTTCAACGTTCTCAATTTCGAAACATTTCTTTCCTTTTCTACTTCCAGCCCGTCTTGCAGCCTTTTTGTAGTCACCTCAGTATCATCGAATTGTTTGCTCATTTTCTTAAACTTCGGTGCTTTTTGGCCCTTTCCACAACTTGGGCTCCTTCTCTGTCCCTTTATTCGCTTGTTTCATCTCTTTTTTGATATCTCACCTCGTTTTTATCCAGTATTGTTAATTTTTTATTGGCAGTCGTATTTATGGACAAGTTTTCAAAAAAAGTTTTGATTATTTTGTATTTGTCCCGATTTCAAATTTTATGATTCTAAATCAGCCGCTTGGTCAGGGCAGTAATGAATTAGTCACGCAAGAATTTTATATACTCGCATGTAGTATATTATTTCTCATTTTACCAGTTTTGGGCCCGTTTTGATTTTTTCCAATTTTCTCAAATTTGTATGCCTTTCCAATCCGAATTGCCCAAAATCCGTTCTTAGCGGACCACCTGGAAATTGCAATGGCTACTTAACTATAATTGGCCGTAGCTGACAACTTGGTAATATGAGTTCGACACTCACATTCTATTCCATATTTTCTATTCATTATATTTTCCTATCATTTCTGAAGTTTTTTTGTCCCTATTAAAATTGTTGTTTGATAGGCATCGTTAATTTAAAATGATTTCTTACACTTATTTACCCGTCTTGGAGCCCTTTTCTCGTATTTTCCGTATCCTTCAATTGTTAGCTCGTTTTATCGAACTTTTTGGTTTCACCCACCTTTGCCCCCCTTTATCCCGTTTTGGTACGCTTCGATCCTTTTTGATCCTTTCTTTAACTTTTTATATTTTACCTGTCTTGGCTCCTTCTTTGTTCCTTTATCCCTTCTTCCAGTTTGTCGTCCCTCATGTTAATTTGATGTAGTTTTTCCCACTTTTTTATCTTCTTTACAATCTAATTCTGCCATTGCATATTGCTACTTGTGATTATTTTTTAAATTAATTCTCATTTATATATTTCACCAGTTTTGCACCCTTTTTTCAACTTTTTCAATTCTTCCAAAAATGTAATCATTCCTGTCCACAACAAATTTAATTCACCTTTTTCGCCTCATCTCTATCTCATTTCCACCTGTAGTTGGCAACAACTTCTTTCACCCATTTATTATTTTCCCCTCATATTTCTTACGTTTCGGTACGTTTTGAAACTCATTTCCACCAAGTGTTGCCAAGCGTAGCTGTGTACCAATTTTCCAAGAACAATCATAATAATTCATTATTTTGTATTTTTGCTTATTTCGTAGGGTTTTCGGGACATATTTTTCCCATTTTCATCGTCGTACAATGCGAATTTCCAATAATCCCTTAATCCGTTCGTTGAGGACAGAATGAAGGGAGGTGTCTGATTATGTGAGAGATGTACACAAGAGGACAGAAGCGAATTGGTACTGAAAAAAGTGTCCGTTTATGCGAGGTGTCCGCTTAGGAGAGGTATCCGCAAGGAGAGGGTACACTGTACTGGTGTGTAGATTAATTCTCATTTAAAGTATACCAGTTTATGGCCCTGTTTTACCTTTTTTACCCTTTTAGTCCTCTTTTCCATCACTTCAAATTTTTGGTTCATTCCTGCTGATTAAACGTTTTTTACATATATTGTTGTTTTTCCCTTTTTTGTACCTTTTTATCCCGTGTTTGTACGTTTTGGCCACTTTTTCGTCCCTTCTCGAATTATTATCCACAGGCTTTTGCCAAAAAATTGTTTTGCTATTTTTTTACCCCTTTTTATTCCGTCTTGGCCCCTTTTTCGTCCCATCTGTAACACATTTCCAACAGTTATTGCCAATCGTAGTCGTGGACAAATTTTCCAACAGAAATCATATTATTTGATTATTTTGTATTTTTCTTTTTTTTTTGTATTTCGAAGGATTTTGGAGACACATTTTACCCGTTTTGCGCCCCAATCCGAAAATCCGTTCTTAGAGGATGTCTAGTGTGCAAAGGCTACACACTCCCTAAATTTCATGATTCTAGCTTCAGCCTTTTGGTCAGGACAGTGATAAATCAGTCAGCCAGTCACGCAAGAAAATTAGATGACTCCGATTTAAATTCACTGTTGAAAAACATATCAGATTTTTGGGTTTTCTTAAATTTTTTTTAGTTATTTATTTCTATTTTCACATTTTGTTTTGAGGAGTCGGTTTATCACAGAGCCAACAACACTTCAGCTGTGTTTTCCTTTAGGGCTTTAGCAGACCAAGGCCAATTCATCTCACATTATTCGCGATAGATGTGTCTTTCACAGGAAGCCGCTAAAATTGTAAATATGTATTTGATTGATTTTCTTCTTCGAGTGTATTTAGAAGTTAAAGCAAATATTGCACTTGAATACAATATTTTACAACATCAACAATATGTTGCTAACTCTTTTGGGCCACGATATCAATTGATAAAAACAGTGGAAGAAGAAAAAGAGGAAACTGCAGCGAATGGAAAAAAAAACACAATTCTAAATAATACCCAAGAAATATACAATCATTGTTAACCTTTTCCTTCAACTCCAAAGCCAGAGGGCATATTGCACACATAATCACATACTCTTCAGATTAACAAAATCCCCTTGCACATCTCCTCCCCCCAGAGGTTTCCGTAAAACCAAACAAAATGAAAGAAAAAACAACCAAAAAAAATCATTTCAATCCTTTTACTTTTGGTTGAATATACATATTTCCTTCAGTCTGTTACTACTACTCATCGTTTTGTAATAACAACGAGATGGAGATGAGAGAGAGAAAAAAAAGAAATAAAAATATACAGAAAATCGCCTGCAGTGAATTTAATTGCGTTTATGTTATAAATTTGTTGTCCCCTTGTAAATGACGTTATATGTGCTCCTCGAGATTCGAGCAGCACATCTCCCTGTGACTGTTGTTGCTGGTGTTCATGTTCGTCCAAATGAAGTTGTGATTGGTGGTGGGTCCGGTGAGCCGCCGCCGCTGCTGCCGTTGTTGTATTATAATGCTATAAAAATAATTATAAATGTAATAATGTGCGCATCATTGCTTTGCAAAAAGGCAATTTTCGTAAAACTGAAAATGCTTTTGTTAACCATTCGAAGCATAATTTCAATTTATGAGACATGTCTTAGTCTTAGGTGGTAGTTGGTATTGTTATTTACAATTGCTACATGCTGTCTGTCCGGCTGACTTCAGCTGGTTTGCTGTGCGAAAACGATTGCGGGACGGCTTTGCCTGGAATACTTATCAAGGGGGTCAAATTGGATTTTTTTTTAAATTTTATATATAGAAATCTGGGCACCTTTAAATAATAATTGAGAAGGTTGTATACGAGCTTTACATCTAGGCCACTGACATACGACTTTTTACTTCTCAACTGCAGTTGATGATATTTCTAAATTCAAAAAAAAATATTAAAGTACAATCCTGGACTGAACTCGCGTCCAAGATACCGTAGCGTATATTAATATCGGGTGGTCCATCAAGTGGTTCCTGTTTGCATAATATGCTATTTTGATAGGGGCAACTCTTTCCCGCTCGAAATCTTTACAGAAAGTCAGTATCATATCTCAGTGGAAGGAAATTCATTGAAAGTACCAAATGGTTCTAAGGCCTTACTGCATTACACTCACAGCTCTCTACTTTCAGACCTCCTCCAACAACAATGGGTCTACTCATGGCTTTCGAGTGCAAACAATTCAACCTAACCTAAAATATACTTTACATTAAATTGGAGCTCGGGTCCATATTGCGACTGGACCCTAGACGTAACTAGTTATGCCTGGTTGGGGCTAAATCCCCAGAACAATTTTAGCCCCCGACCCAGAAATCAGCTCTGCCAGTTGCGAAAGAAGTACAATGCACAAGAAACGGCGGAAAATTGTCTAGTTACGTCCATGGACATGCAAATAACCGACATTTTAGTTGGTTAATAAAACACTGAAGCTTTTCTCCAAAATCCCACAATCTTTTTAAATATCGTGATCATCCTTAATAACCAAACATCAATTTCTTATAAAAATACAAAAAAAAAACCTATTTAAAACCCCGCCTTCTGCTCATTGTTTCCATTCGTGCAATCATAACACTAAACGAAACCATTAACCAAATGCATTTGATGGCCGATAATTATGTGTGGTTATTGTTATTTTACAGCTTTTTCTGTGCGAACGACCGACAGGCGAACATCAATTGGCACTTTGCTCGTCGGCAATGTGCTCAGACCCAGCGTCACACAAGTCATAAACAATTTTATGGCCTCAACAACCAAACATACCGAAAATGAAGGAATCTTAAAAAAAAAAAAAAAAAAAAAAGTCATAAAGATTTTTATATTTTTAAATGGCGCAGTTAAATAATAAGAAATGAAACGAATGAATGAAAGTAATATGGCGATTTAAAAGAATTACTAATGCCATATAAATGCTAAACAGAAACCATGGCCGCACAAACATTTTCGAAATAATCAAATTCATTTTCTTTATTACCAAATAGTTTACAAAACTAAACGAACTATGAGTAATGGCATGCAACAGCCCAGTCACTGCCACAACAACACAATTGTACATTTACCATTTGCCAAAACAAAGGCCAGACGACCAACATTTTGGGGCGAAGTGTTGATTAGTTTCAGATTTAAATAAAATCCCCATCAGCACCTCTGAAAACAATAACCCCCTGTGCCACCGTTTGAGGGGGGTGGGGAGAAAAATGATTGATATGCATTCGTTTATCAACAACAAATGAATTGAAATGCATTGGTGGTGTCCGTAATAACATCGCCGCGTCGAAGGCGGCCATGGCGGGCAACTGCCTGCCGTTTTATTTAACACTTTTCTTCTAAACAATGTTCATGTGGCATATATAAATAAATATTTTCATTAAAGCTGCATTCATCCGAAATGTTTGTATGTACGTTGCCACCAAGTGTTGAAAATTGGATTTGTGCGGTGGTCTAAAGGTTAATTGGGCGCCTTTCGGGCGTCTCTTGCATTGTCTTAGTATCGTTTATGAGTTGCCAATCGTAATTCTTGGGCACTCTATGACAAATAGGAGGAGTACTGCGTTTCTGCATTCATATGAACATATTTAGTGGTTATTGCATACAGCTTTTCGTTCAATTTCATTTAATTTGGTTTGAAACTACAGTATCTGAGAAAAGGATTGAGTTTTATGTTCTAATTTAAATTAGTTTTGTTTATAGTTTTTTTAACAAGTTTGTTTTTGACAATGAACGGATGAGAGACCCTGGATAGCTGCGTATTCCGGCAGGAACCAGACGACGGATATCTGACGAACAGATACCGTTGAGATGTCTGGGATAGGGAGACAATAGAGTTGGATATCCTATCATCACCACCACTCTCCTCTGTACACGGTCCAGCAGCTCCACCGCTTTAGAAAGCCTAATTTACGTAGAAATTTAAATAGGCATTCTATAATTCTATAAATAATAATAATAAAAAAAATAATATTTTTTTTTTGTACAGAAATTGTGTTTTCCTCAAGTTTTTTTTTTACAAAAAATTTTTTTTTTACAAATTTTTTTTTTTACAAAAATTTTTTTTCAACAAAATTTTTTTTTCAGCAAAATTTTTTTTTCCACACATATTTCAACGGGCGCCATAGGCGCATTACAACTTACTAGTTCTATATAGCAGACATATTTCTTCTCATAGGATAGCTTTCATAATGCAAATCAAGTTTACAGGCTATCCTTGGCAAAGTCCCATTCCCCTGCCATCCTCTATTTTGTATGATCTTCCTAATCGTCCACGTCCACTAGATGGGTCATTCTGGACGTAAGAATGGAAAATTGTGACATTATCAACATCAACATCGATGAAGGACCTCGACCAATTGTATCATATAATACAGGGTCCGCCAAAGACTTTTTTTTGGAAAATTCTATAAAAAAAACTGCTGGATATTTTCTCAAATTTCTTTTTTTTATTTGAAAATACAATCCTTCCGGTTAATAATCTTAATATATATTTACCCTCGACACTGATTCACCGACTCTGTCACGCAGTACGTAGGAATTTAAATGGGCATTCTATAATTTTCTATAAATAATAATACAGAAATTGTGTTTTCCCCAAAAATTTTTGTTCCCAAAATGTTTTCCAAAATTTTTTTTTACAAATTTTTTTTTTTACAAAATTTAAATTTAAAAAATTTTTTTTTTCCGCAAAATTTTTTTTTTCTACAAAATTTTTTTTTCAACAATTTTTTTTTTCCATAAAAATTTTTTTTTTCAACAAATTTTTTTCCAAATTTCAATAATTTCATTCAAATGGCTGCCTCGGCTGGCCATGCAGTAGCAAAGTGGCCGTGTGTAGCTTCGGCTGTGTGGCACGTAGCGCCGTCCTGTTGAAACCAAATGTTGCCAAGTTTTGTAGACACAAATTCGTTCAACATGGCCCGATAACGAAATAAGCAATAGTTGAAAAAAAAACCTTAGATGTCAGACCCTTTATAAAATATTATTGAATTATATAGAACAAAATGAAAATATCAGTACATTGTAACTTGGAGGTCTATAAAGTATTAAGGTTTTTCCACTACGGGTGCATTTGAATCCAATGCCGATTGTTTTTATGCTCCAGGTTTCTTTTTTTTTTCGTTGATTTCCAAATTAACCAAATGTAAGTATGCAAATTGCTTCCGAATAAAGTTAACATTTAACAATTTCGGTTTCAGTTTCTGTTTGTTTCCCTCATGCAGGGTGTTTTATATTCGTTGTCGCTACTCGTAGCTTTGCTCTACTCGAACAGCTCTGGTTGATTTTTCCTCAAACTAATTGAGTTTGAAAAATTTACAATTTATGCATCTCGGAATATAAACAACAAAATCATGCATTTTTCGTTACACACAAATGAAATAGAACTCGAGCAAATGCCATCAGCCAACACTAGAGTGCCACCATCACCACCACCACGGGCTATATGGTCAATATTTGAAAATTAGCGCCACTTGGTAGCACTGCTCTTTTTGTTTTATGGAGTATCTCTCTGCGATCCGTGTTGCTGTTGTTCGGCTGCGTCTATTACAGCTACAGCTGGTGCTGAAGTGTTAGATCTGTTTCAATATGTTTGCAGGGCAGGGCGTTTATTTATTTGCTTTTGCTCCATTGTCGGAATTGGTGCTGGTGTTGGTGTTGTTACTCTTGGCTCTGGCGCCAACACTTAAATACACATTAATAAATGTATGGCACATTTGTTACTTTAGTGCACTGCACAGCTCGTTTCGCTTCGTTTCGTTTCGTGTGGACGTCCATTGATTTGTTTTCATTCCTCCCCACATTTAAATAAATAAACAATATTTTATTGATTTAATGGGAATTGTTTAAAAAGAATTAGTCTAATTTAACAAATTTCTTGAATATTGATATATTAGCACACCAATGCATAAGATTTATGGTCGATCGTGATGAAAAATTCTTTGATTTTGTGAAATATATCGGTGGCTTACAACAGAAATAAACCAGAAACGCAACACAGACAAATGTAGTGGGATTCTGAATGAATTTTAAATTTACGACTAGATTAGGGTGATTGGAATCGTTATTGGCAGTGTCACCATGCTGGACAATGGACATCCCTCAGAACAGTTACGTTAAAATATCACAACGAAAATAATTTATAATAGCATTAATAATATTGAGCCACAAAATTCCAAAAATAATACAGTATTGAAATAACAAATTTTCAAAATGGCCAATATTTACTTCCTCAAGAAAGTTGTATGTGTTAACACTATATTTCGGTGGAAATATTTCTTTTCAAAATAAATTAATTGTTGTCTCTTAAATTGAAACCTTTGTAAGGTGTTTTTAATACTGAAAAAATCACAGAAATCGAAAAGAAACAAAATGTGACATTTAAGTTTTAGACAATTAAAAATGGTATCCTTGAAATTATGCTTAGTTCTCTTAATGGTTTCAAAATGGTCTTTTTCCATTTCGAAACTAATTTTAGAAGACTATATCGGTTGGTCCCCCCAGTGGTCTCTCTGTGAATCTTATTTTTTTTTCCGTGAGTGGTCTTTCCCGCTCAAAATCTCGACAGAAAGTCAGTATCATATCTCCACGGAACGAAATATCTTGACTAATCCAAACGTATTTCCCAAACAGTGCGTTTATTGAAAAGAATTTGTGCAAAAAGTCCATGTGACTCGAGTGATCATGGTCAATACTCACGCTCCCCGTCAGACGGTGCCTGTCCTATCAGAGCCTGATGCGAATTATGCACAAAGACCTCGCATTGTTCGGTAACAATTTCCCATTAACTCAACAATTGAAAGTACACGGTCATCCGTTTGTCCTATCGCTCCTCAGTTGGGGCCTTAGAGCAACTCCAAAAATCACTCTTTCTGACCAAGACAAATTGCCGGCATCTGTGGCAATGCAACCTCAAATAGTGAGAATTTGATAAGGATTTTGCTGCTAAAAACGACGAGTAGCTACACACACTTGTTTTGTGGCCGGATATTGAAGACATTGACTTTGACGATCTTTGTTTCAGCAGGATGGCACCACACATCCACAGCCCACGCCACAATCGACCGTTTGCAAATCAAGTTCGCTAATCGTATTATCAGTAGTCCCGACATTGTCAATTGACCACCTCGGAGCTCGGAGCGACTTTGCTAGACTTCTTTTTGTGAAGTACCGTGAAGGAATTTCGTTATGGGAACCAAGGTCTTGCAAAATTAGGTTAATAGGATGCGTTAGTGCAAAGTAATCGAAAGCACTTACAGGAATTTTATTCTTTAAATTATAAAATTTCTTTAAATTACAAAATTTTTGTAAATTACAAAATTTATTTATATTTGAATCAAAATGTAGGTCCATTTCATGACATTTATACAGTAACATAAAATAACAACGTGTTACAAAAAATAGATTTTTTTCTGTCCTATGAACCAAATTTACTTTTTCGGAAAGGGGATAAAAAATAAAAATACACGTGTATCGGCGATTTTCATGTACACTAGGGTGGAGTGAAAACATGCTTTTTTTTTAATTTGAAAAAGTTAACCTCGGAAAGAGATGTAGTCTGGGGTCCTAATGAGGGGAAAAATAAAGAAAAAAATTTTACAACATTTTTAGGGGTCGCGCCACTCCCTCGAAATTTGGAAATTATCGCTATTTTGGCGTTGATTTTAGAAAAATCCTAAAAATTAACGACTTAACTTATTCGAAATTTAAAAGTTTTAGCTTGTTCAGTGCCCAAACAAAAGTATTTGAGGCAAATATGAGGATAATCGACTAATATTTGTAGCTTTGGTGGCGATTTCATTGTTCAGTAAATTTTCTGAAGAAGGGACGATTTGACTTATTTTACTTTTTGAAATTTTTGAACAATGAGAAAAATTTTTTTAAATTTTTTCATGCCCTTATTTCATTGTTTACGCTATTGCAAACATTTATTGACATACAACTTTTTAGGATTTTTCTAAAATCAACGCCAAAATAGCGATAATTTCCAAATTTCGAGGGAGTGGCGCGACCCCTAAAAATTTTTTAAAAATTTTTTCTTTATTTTTCCCCTCATTAGGACCCCAGACTACATCTCTTTCCGAGGTTAACTTTTTTTTTTGAATTTCACTCCACCCTAATGTACACGTCAGAATTTTTTTTTTTTAAGTTTGAAGTATAAAGCTCGTTGTGGCCTGTGTGAAAGCCTTTGGACCGATTTTTAACCCTTTTTCAGTGATCCAATCGAGCTGATTTTTGGCAGGCAGACTCGTGGAAATGTCACGTTAAATTTTTTAAAAAATAGATTTTTATCAATTCTCAGATTTTCCTAAATTTTTTTAAATGGTTATCGTTTTTTTTTAAGGTTTCAGTTAAAAAACATTTTTTTTCGTAACGCTTAAGTAGTTTAAAAATTTGGAGTTATGCTAAGAAAAGTGAAAAAAAATATTTTTTTTTTTCAAAAATAATAAAAATTGGGGAAAATCTGAGAATTGATAAAAATTAGTTTTTAAAAAATTTGACGTGATACAGACATTTCCACGAGTCTGCCTGCCAAAAATCAGCTCGATTGGATCACTGAAAAAGGGTTAAAAGAGAATGTGTGTAACACGGTGTAAATACAAAATTTAAAACTAGTGCGATGTTCGACTTGATGTTCTATTAATTTAAAACAATCCAAAAATACTCTGGTATGCGGATGTTTTGACCTTAAGTGACACCTAAATCAGTAGCAGAAATCTCGTTTATTGCTTGGCGATCTCACAAGATTGAGTTGCTTACATCTTTTCATTGATGGATTCCTGTACGTTTTAGTGATCGAGTTCTTAATCAAAAATTATTTAAAACAACTCCATTTTTTGACATTGATATCCGGTTCAGTTGTAACAATCTAGTTCCAAAAAAATTCTGTTCCTATATTTCCAGTGGTTTTTGATAACCGCATAGGGTCGTGTTCTAAGTCGTCCTGGCAAATACTTATAGATGATATTTCGGGCCAAATAAAAAATTCACGAACACAGCCCTCTCTCGCCAAACTAAACACTGTACAACACCTATAATTCTATATGGCGCTGAAGCATGGTCGCCATGCTGTTCTGGATGTTTGGAGAGAAAAATACTTCGCCAAATCTATGGCCCGACCGGTGTTGAATAGGAGTATAGACTTCGAACGAACCGGAAGGCAGTATTAATGTAATTTTTGAAATCAATCACTAATTTCTTCATTGGTACGAAATTCTATATTTTTTATTAACAATATACAATCATAACTGAAATCCTGATTTGCCCTGACAATGACACTGGTCCAAACTCTTCGCCCCTTGCGAATACATTGAAATCTTGTCAATTTTGTATGACGTGACAATAGACGTCTATGCATTGTACCCCAAGATTTCGAAATGGCAACCAAACGACTTTTTAAAACCGACCGCTAAACTTTTCTATTGAGTCTTTAAAAATGTGAAAATATTTCTTTGAATTCGATATGGATGTATTAAGCGTTGCAGTTTTCCTTTTTCGAACCATAAAAAGTTAAGTTTTCCTAGAATTATTATATTTTCTTTTCTTGTGCAAAATCGCATTTCCTTTTTTAACAAAAGATTTGTTTTGTTTGTGATTGTTGTTGTGTGTGTGTGTGTGTGTGTGTGTTGGTTTACCAATCAGGCAACAATAGAACAGCCTTTTGGCGGCTTAAGATGTAACAAACAAAACGGGGGAATGCATTATTCAATGTGATCAACATGACGACTAACAATGACGATGATGATGACGATGACGACGATGAAGCCGGCAAAGATGATGGGGATGCAAAAAGGCCATGATGATGACGATGATGATGGCTACAACAACCATCGAGCCATCATTATTTGAATATATAGTACTCCTAAACTGTGAACACTTGGTATTATTTCTTTCTTTTTTTTTTTGGCCGCCTTTACCGCTGTTGCTGTTGTTGAGATGTTTTTGAAGAAGTCGCTCTGCCTTGTCTCCCACCGGCACACACTGGTTCCAAAAGGCATGTGGGTTCAAATGAAAAAATGTTATAAAAACGATTTTTGATAAAAAAAAAACTTGTTGTGGTTCAAACTATTTGATCGGTTCGGCAAATTGTAATTGTAATCCTGAGGACAATCTCTCAATGAGACATCTATCACCGATGAATTGAAACCGACGGAAAAAATTGGAAGGTAGTTTCAGATTGAGGTTTTTGGTTGAACTGGGAGACTTGCTCGTATTGGACAAGTCCAATTTTGTGTTTCTGACTCAGCGGAGGTAGTACATGCAGTAAAACCATCCGATGACATTCAGTCTGTTCCGAATCTTTCACAAACGTGCTTACCATTCAGCAGGTTTGTATGCGACAAAAAATATATCCTCGCATAGGGCCTACGGACTCAATTCGTTGGAATGCACACACATGAATTGCTTGACAACAGAATTAGTACAAAATAACTGTGGTCGTTCCGAGCCACTGTGCAACGATGCTTGATGCCACAATGCCAGCCTGCACATCAATTGAATTGAAAATTTGCATTTCAATGCAATTTTCCACACATGCAGGATTATGGCCATTGAATTGTTGTACTCGTACTATGATGGGATGGATGGTTGGTTGGTTGGCTGGTTGGTTGGTGGTGTTGCAGTGCAGCAAAGCGCAGCTCGGTAGTAACAGTTGTGGCAGTAGTCGCTTGAATAGTCGAGATGAAGTGCAGCGTTCACGTCGTACAATTCAAATTGAAACTGAACTGAGGCGGTGGAAGAGAACGGCTTTGCCGCTTTGATCTCCGAGCGGCATTCATGCAAGACAATTGTAAGAAGTTGCCAGCCTGCCTGCCCGCTTTTTTTTTTTTTGGACTTGAAGAAAAAGCGGCTTAAATTTAAGTGATGTACGCCATTTTTTATACGAATATTCTCCCAAAAGCTCAACGTTTTTCGTTTTTCTTCGCTTCATTGTTGTTGTACAACATTTCATTTCATCTTTTTGTTTAGTTCGTTTGCTGTTGTTGTTTGTGGCTGGTGGCTGGTGGCTGCTCCTGCTGCCTGTTTGTGTTGTTGGATTGTGAATTATCTGACAAAAAAGTAAGCTACTGTTTTACGCAAGCGCAACAGCCAAGAAGCCACAAATACAGAGCAATGGCTGGCTGGCTGGCTGACTGGTTGGTGGCTTGGTTACTTCACCATGGTCCAAATGGTGATGATGGTGGTATTGTACTCGAGTATGATCTGGTATTGCGCTGCTGGGTTTAGGTTATGGTAGCAGATCAAGCCATTTCGTGGAATTACAAAATTGACATGGTCCACCAAATTGCACATTCACACACACACACACATATATATATGTTTCGATTTAGACCTATATACTCGTTCATACACACTCACTCACACACACGCACACATGAACAAACAATGCAATGCAACGCAATGCAACAATCACTTAAATAATGGTATGTCCAGCGTCCAGCACTCTACACCACTCGCGACTGCTGATGTTGCAAACAACAGCGATTTGAAAAAATGTCGCCAATTGAAGGATAAGTTGCAGTCAACAATAAGGACACAACAAAAGGTTTTTGTCGTCTCAGCAGCAACAACAACATCAACAGACTCTGAAGAGTACAACAAAATGGCTAAAGGAAGTAAAACAACCTCCTTGTTACGGGACACAGTGTCTGGCGACTGTTTTTTTTTTAACTATATGTTGCATGATAGTCAGCCTACTTTAAATGTTAGGAGTGAAACGATGAGGATGTACAATTAAAAACCGATAACAGAGGTATAATAAATATTTTTAGATCAGCGATCTCAAAATCAATTTAATCATGTTGTTATTTGCAGGAATTATTCCAGAGCCAATAGAGACTCCAACAATCCTTTACTGCTCCATTTTGGTAGAGCCAATTAAATTACTTTGTTCAGCCAAAAAACAAATATTAGTTGGATAAAAAAAAAACAACCAAATAAGAAGTCAAACGCTAGATTTTCTAAAATATTGCACCGACTTTGCTCGGCAGAGAAATAAATGAAACGAAAGTCCAGCACGAGAAAATCCTCTTCGAGTTGTTAGTGCTAATATTAGCCAGAGTAAAAATCACTCAGCCTGAATACACATAGACATTCTCCGAGGAAAAAAGTTTCTGTGGCTAATCAAAATCGCATAGGTGGAACGAATTGAGTATGGTTTAGTACGATAACTGTGAAATGCGATCAATGTCTCCAAATGTGAATTGCGATCAATGTCAAAGAATGCATTCCCTTTTGCCTTTGTGAACGCAGATTGAAGACATGGATTTGGCAGATCCCACGCCACAATCGAAATTTTGGGCTATCCCCGCCACAGAGGGGAGCCTGGTAGTTGCCACGTGGACTACATTGATATTCTCACGCCCTAACGCGATTAATTATAACAGGTGGCGCAAAAGTAAACTTCCGATGTTTTTTTTGTAATTAAAAAAAAAATGAAAAACTTTGATTCTTCTTGTGGATTATTTTTATTTGGTCTTTTAATTTTTTTTACATCAAGTCTAGAATATGATGTCATGTAAATGGCCGCCGCCACAGTTGATTGTCACATTAGGGGCCAATCGCAAAATTTATACCATTTTCTGATAGGAGGATTACTTTTGCGCCACCTTGTATTAGCACTTGGGTCACAGATTGTCGAATTCGGATAAACGCACGTCTTTTAATTGAAAAAATAGCTTAATTGAAAATAAATATTAGTAACGAAAATCCCCTGTAATGAAAAATAGTTTATGTGAAACACATATATGATACGAACACCACTTAAGAGAAGTCTGATGAATGTAACGGCGACCAAAAATAATTACGTATCAACCACATTTAATACAACTCAATCAAATAAAAAGAAGTGAGGCGCCCCGGTAGGCGAGTTGGTAGCGTGCTTGCCTATTAGCTTGGGGGTTCGATTCCCGACATAGGCTTTGGTCTTTCGCTGCAAAAAATCTAGGTAAACCGTCACCCGGTTTACCCTTAGACCAAAAATTTGAATATAAATTTACTTTGTATTGTAATTAAACAGAAAAAAAATTTGACTATTTTTATCCAAGCTCATTAATATTGAATTTAATAGTTGTGCGTGCCACAAGTTTCTATCTTCGTTTATAGAACAATTTCAAAATTACATACTCAATGTCTTTAAATAAAAGAAGGTTTTCCAGCTTAATAATTATTTACTTCTGATTTTTTATGTATCAATTCTGTTCAGTGTTGGATTGAAGAAACATTGAAAAGGAAATTATAAAAATATGTAAAAAATATAATTTTGAAATGTTAGTTATGAAAAGTTTTAAGTAAAAAAATTAAATTAATGATTTGGCCAGTTGGCATTTAGCAGGCGGCTGTGGATCAACATCACTGCCCACTCTAATATCATCATCAGAAAGGCCGATAGTTTCGTCCAACAGAAATTCTTGAATTTCATCTTTGTCTTCCCCTTCTTCAAAGGTGTTTTTATACCACCAACAAATTTCAGCGAGTATTGCATCTGGAGATTTCTTTCCTCTGTACCCGAAACGCAAATAATTATCAATAAATTGTTCACTCTGACAAAGATATTAGAAACATCAAGGAATTCAAAATATGCACATTCTATAGTTACATTATTTCAAATGGAAGCGCAGTTTGGTGATAACGTTCGCCTTGCTCATCAGATGCTGATGCAAGAGTTGAATATTGTACGACATATTAATCCCAATTTCATCGAAATCTGCCATAATCTTTTCAACAGATTGCCTGTAGATATCTATGCGTTCTTTAACCTAAAGTCCTTTCAATGAGAGCCATTAATTTAATTCTCGGTCTGTCCGAACTTTGTCAAAATCTTGACGACTCATTAGTTTCCGTATGTCTCGGTCTGTCAGAACTTTATCAAAATCTTGACGACTCATTAGTTTCCGTATGTCGGTACCATTAACAAGCGGGGTTTTAAGCGGTGGAATAATGCTGGTCTTTTTGCGATACATTTCAAAAACATTTTAGGAATACCATGTTTAATGTGGGGCAAAGGCAACAAAATGTTCATTTCAGGAACAAGACTTTCGTGTAGCCTATTGTCTTTAGGACATTTCCGTCCAACGCGACTTTTCCAGTTATGGTGTTTGTACTGGTTTCTTCCTTCACTACCTTCTCTATATCGTAAATCACACAAAAAATACGGATGTTTTGGACGGCCAGAAGCTGTTAAGGCTGTAGTCAATGAAGCCTGTAAACAAGTGCTCCACAGTCGTGGTAAAGATCACAGGGAGTATGATGAATCTTGGCATAAACAAATGAAGTTTTCTCGTACAAATCCCAAGAAGGGGGCTCGAACTGCTAAACATGCCGAAGACCTCTTCAGGTTATGACAAGGATGATTGTAATGACATTGACGACCTAGGTTCTTTATAAGAACTTATTACATTTATATATGCTAAACGAAACATGGAGTCGAAAAATTCACTGGACTCCGACTCCGAGTTTTATTTACTTACATTTCCCACAAAATAAATAAAATGTATCAAAAACAAGATAATTGGTTAACATTTTTTAATTTTTTTTTTATGATTTTTCTCATTTTACAATTAGGTAGTTTTAACAATTATGAAAAGTCCAAGGTTACTAGATTTATGTTCCTGTAACAAGGACTCCGCCATTCAATATACTACCATTGACTATTTGAATAAAAAAAATTATTACATTTCGAAATACTGTGCCTTGTCAAAATGCGCTTTTGTGGGAAGTTTTAAAATGTTGGCCGTAGTTTTTTTTTTTTGTGTGTTGTTGTTGCTGTATGCATTCAATCAGTTTCATAAAATCGATACGACAAACAGGAGAAGATGAAGAAAAAAGGGAGCCGACAAAGCTTTGCGTGTAAACCATTGTTGTTCTACATCCAGTCTGGGCGATTGTTAAGTGTTGTGTTCTGCTTCGTTTTTTCTTCTCATTTTCTTCAGAGATGGAAGTCTTATGTCTACGCAGATAACAACTCTGTTTTATAATAACAGCAATAACAACGACGAATCATGATGATGACGATGCCGATCAGTACTCTTCCCTGACTCTGTTCTTTAATCCTCCACATAATATAAACAACAACAAAAATAAAGATTTAAGATTCTCCGCAGTCTTTTTGGGTTGCAAGGGCAATTCGCATGTTTGTATATGAAAATCTTTTTTAAAGTGGGTAATTAGCCTATAAACTGTCAGCTCTTCTTCGCATGCATTAATCAAGCCAATCCAAAACCAAGGATCCCCTTGTCGGGCCATATGTTTGTTGTGGGTCCTTTGCGTTATCACACAACAACAACAACAAATACTACCCAAACAAACATGAATACTTTGGTGATGGTTAACAAGTGTATCTGTACCAGTTGGAGATTTCGTGCATGTTTCCCCCTGTCGTTCAGTTTAAACAACTAATTTGTTAAATATGTTGAGATTTGGTATTTATGTACATACGTACACCCGGTGTGTCCGGCCACAAAATCTAGACTGACTTCTGGTCGGGCGAATGTCCTTTGTGATTTAGTGAGTTTGGCTGATTTTGAAGGAATATTGTCAAACCCTTTTCAAGATTGAAATCACCACAATATTTCTTCTTCTAATGATGATTACTCCAAAGAGCGGAAGGGGTGAGAGAGAGAGAGTCTGAGGGTAAAGATTTCGTTGGGCTGCTGGTGTTGTGGCTAAAGTTAAGAATTAGATGACAAAATGTCAATGACGCTGACTATCAGTCAGTCCTTCTGTTGTATGACATTGTTCAGACATGCGAAATTGTAGGATGACACTGACAATTTTGTTAGTTTAGATTTGTCAATTTAATGATGTTTACTTGTTTTCAAAAAATCTGTTTCTGAGGAAGTTGATTTTCGGTTTTTTTTTTTGGTCGTTATAAATTTTGTTTAAGTCGATTGTAAAATGACGATTAACTCTTGCTCTAGACATGGCACAATACGCATTATATGGATGTCGGGTCATCACGGAGTAAGAGGAAGCGAGAAAGCCAATGCCTTGGTCCTACGCCCCTGGGACACGCCTAGAGAATGCGCAACCTTTCGGAGCTACGCGTTTTGACCTAAAATATATGCCGTTTCTTGGGCAATAACTCTTTAACATATCTACTTGACCCAACTTAGGGGCGGAGACTAGAAAACAATTAAGGATTATGTCAACAGTACAGACCTAGTAAAATATCTTCTCGGGGCCAATCCATGGAACAGTTAGAGCGTGCACCATAAGCCGAATACTGGCTGATGTGTTTGTCCAAGGATAAATTTGCCTCCTCTTCGCAACCTAACCTAGGCAATTTAGTAAAAACAAGTGGACAAATAGTAAGTTCGGCCGGGCCGAATCTTATATACCCTCCATCATGGATCCTTAAAAAGTCAATAAATAAGAAAACTAACTGAGTTTTTGGGCCGCTCGTGACCCGATAGTCCCAGGAACCCGATCACAAATTTTATCCAAATCATGAAAATAAATGCATATTTGGGTTCGCGAGAAAATTTCGTTGCATTTCGATACCCATATGTCCATGTTTGTCAAGGGACGGTTTTTGGGCCGCTGGTGACCCGATAGTCCCAGAAACCGGATCAAAAAATGTAGGCAAATCATGAAAATAAAGGCATATTTGGGTTCGTGAGTAAATTTCGTTGCACTTCGATACCCATATGCGCATGTTTATCATGGGCCCTTTTTTGGGCCCCAAGGGTCCACGGAACCCATGAGCACGCCCATTTTTGGGATTTTTTTCCCATCTATAAATTATATAAACTTAGAACTTAGATGTAGTGAAAAAAAATATTTGAAAAATTTGATTATGGCCGGAATATATTTAGTCCCGTTAAGGGGAACTTTTTCCCCTTTGGTCAGATATGGCCCATTCTCGAACTTAACCTGCTTATGGGCAAAAAACATCTTCCTACAAAATTTCAGCTTTTTAGCGTTGGTCGTTCGCACTCTATCGTGATTTCAACAGACAACAGACGGACGGACGGACGGACAGACGGACAGACGGACATCGCTAGAATGTCTTAGAATGTTACACTGACCAATAATATATATACTTTATAGGGTCGCAGATCACTCTTTCGAGGTGTTGCAAACGGAATGACAAACTTAGTATATACTCCATCCTATGATGGAGTGTATAAAAATCTACCGATCACTACTACTTATTTCGACGAGTGCTGAAGTTAACAATACTTTTAATGTACAAACTACCGAGAAATGTATGTAGTGTGACATCATTTACCTAAAAACGCTGGTAGAGACAACTGATTTACAAAAATTCTTGCTCATTCGTCATATTCGACAATTTAAAAAAAAAATTAATTTTCTAAAGGTCTACGACTTTAGTTACCCATAATATGATTCAAGGCTAGGTTGGGGTTAAAATAGAATGGCTGTCCGAAGTATTGTTATCGTTTTTACTTACTGTCAATATTGTACTATTGTCGAACAAAAAAAAAATGTTTTCTTTATTAAAACTCAATTAATACACAGAAAAATAGACAACCCTTAAATTTCAACAAAATTATTGGTATGCGAAAGTTATCACCACTCAATTAAATATTTCGTATATATGCTAAAAAAAAATGCATCAAATGTTAGAATAAAATTATTTTTTTTTTGTAAAAATGTGAATTTCTTGATCACTTCAAAAAGAAAATATTTTTGTAAATATATGCATGTCTTTATCGCTTTATATCGATAATATTTTCGATAGACAATCTACAAATATTTTAGTTAATATGTGAAATATTTTATCACAGAATTCCCAAACAATTTCTTGTTTGAACTTTTTTTCTTTTTATTTGTTAAATCATTAAAATTAAATATTATTTTCTTTTTCAGCTCTGTCGGCAGCTAGTCTGCTATCAAACCGGGTTTTTGCTATCGAACGGATCCACTTTATTTCGGGAATCATAAAATCGGTTAATTGTGTGAAAATCTCTTCAAAAAAAAACAAGGGGACTAAAATAAATTCCTAGCTTTCCCAAATCGATCTCAAATATCTGTGTCACATTTTACCAAAAAAAAAGAGTAATTTTTCCATTTAGTAATGCTTAAACTAAATATAGTTTTCAAGAGAAAACAGAAGCCACGCCTCTTCTGGTACCTCCCATACAATTGTAATAAACATTCTTCTAACTTTGAAAATCGATACCACAAATGGTATTTCTATTATATACTCTTAAATTCGGAGTTTGGCAAAATTCGAGGGTGGTGGCCTAGCGCTTTCTGGTAACCTCCATACAACTGTACAATTACGCCCACCTATCGCTGTTCTACAGTTATTTTAATGGTATCTGCTCCTAAGAAATCCGTTGTCTTGTCCCTGCTGTTAGAACATTTCAAGAGACTCTCATCCGTTCGTTGTAAAGTGTCTGGTTGATCGGATCTGTCGAACCGTTCGTATGTGGAATACTCCTCCAGCAAGTGTATTTCCTGCCAGTTGTGACATACTGAATTTCAAAACAAACGTCATCAAACACTACTCCCTTTTTCCTCCTCCCGATACCCCAATATCCTTTCGCTACCACAAAGCATAGAATTTATAGGGTGTTGATATTGAAAAAAAAATAGTAGTATTTAAAAATGTTAAGGTTCCTTTCTGGTCTACAAACACAACTCTGAAATGTTTCTAATCGTCGGACCAGCAATGAAGGCGATAATTTGGAACAAAGATACTTCAAATATAAACCTCACAATTTTAAGTCGATTTGCACGGGCTAAGATTCTATTTCAGATCTATGCTTTCTTGCCAAAACTTTGGGCGAATAAAAAACTACCCCCACAACGAACCCAACATAATTTCACAAAAGTCGGCAAAAAAAATCACCAAACATAAACTCTCGTAAGAAAACTGCCAGACTTCGTCAACATCAAGGTAAGTTTTTAAAACGTTACATAACATTGTCTATCTCTGTCAGTCTAGGTGTGACAATTAAATAAGAATCCAGATTTAAATATTTTGTAGCAAATTACAAATAATTGCTGCTGATCAGTGAGTATGCGAAAATAGATTGTGCATATCTCATTGACTAAAGAGCAATTTTCCCGCTCTTTTTAAAATTGTAGAGAAATACTTGCATATACGTTTTAATTTAAAATGTAGAAAATATCTACGATGGGTTAAATGTGAGTGGCTGTGGTGTGCTAAAAGGGTCATTATTAAATTTTCCAGCGACCGTTTCCTCCGGCGACTTTACGAATAAGAGAGTAATCTCTAAGCCATGTACAACATCTCTGGCAAGCATCAGCCTCACGGATTCGAGAGAAGTTCCTCGATGGTGATGTCATCAGTGTTGCCAAACTCCGGGGTAGAAAAACGCGCAGACAACATGACAACAAAAAAGGGCTAAAACTAGCCCAAAAAGGGCTAAGTTGGCATCACTGGCTGTCATTCTTTTGATGGCGGGGTATGCCGAGGTATATCAATTCTTCTTCTACCTTCGTCTACCTACGTTGTAATTGTCATCCTCCAAAATGTCGCCTTCTGTCATAACAACTTTAACCCATAAAAATCTCAGTCTCGCTTTGAATTACAAATTGAAATTTACTTTTCAAGCCAATTGCCATTTTTGATACCATAATATGTCAATTTGATTGAATTCTGTGTTCCACTAAAATCGTACTATTTTGTTTTTTTGTTTTTGTTAAATATGCATATGAATTTCACGATCTTGCTCCACATATGATTGTAACACATTTCAATAAACCGAAAACGATCAGTTTAGGAACAAATATCGAGGCAACCTGTTGAACCCTTAACATAGAATCGATTTTTTTTTTTGGGAAAGCGAAACGTGTGCCAGTAGAGGCAGTCACAAGACTACACAAAAAACATAACAATTACTACCAAATGACAATAAAAACAGTCACGTATTCTCGAGCCAAGCTCAAATGTGCTCCTACGAGCAGCTAATGCAACACAGTCCGGAACAGCAGCAGCATGAAACAAGCGGCAATATGGGAAACAAACAAGAGCGAAACACTTGCAACTGGCATATAATGAAGTTGCCAAAAAAACAAACAAACATCATTGCAACAGCAAAAACCACAAAAGAGCCATAAATGAGATTTTCAACTTGTGCAAATTGCGCAAGCAACAAACCATTTATGATTGTTTGCTGTTGTTGTTGTTGCTTTGTGTTGTTAGCTATTTGCGAAGCAATTTTTACGGTTGCTAACATTTTGTGTTGGTGTTGTTCGCATAGGTTAAACATTTGTTTGTTCCCCCCCACCGAAAACCAAGAAATTTGCATTTAATCCACTTTGCCCGCTGTGCCCACAAAAATCGAGAACTCAAGTAGCGCCTTTAGGACTCCAACAACAACACCTAGCCACATTTATGCTGGCATTGATTGCAGCAGGACATTGTGTTTCCAAACATCAAAAACATTGGGGAATATTTTGAGAATCGTATGCAACAGAATTCCCACTTACTATTTCATTGATACTATGAAGTCCTTCCTTTCTGTATGGACTTTGAGATTATTTAAATTCAAATTGGGAGATGGCTTCTCTCGAGTCTCATTTAGTTTGCAACCACTGTGCAGAAGCAACAAGAACCAAATTCCCCATAGAGTTCATGCAATCGTGCAACATACGCGTGCGGTGACTTTTGCTTTGTTTTTTTTTTCATCTGGCATTGCAGTTGTTTCGATTCGTTGTTGCAAGTGGCGGTGGCGGTGGCGGTTACAGTCAGTGGCTCCGGTCTCCCCGGAAAATATGAGCATTTTAATAGATGCTGACAGTTACAAAGTGCCAAACAATTGTAAAGAACAGCGGTCGGCTCAACTAGCCCCATAAAATTACCACAATCCAACTCCAGCAACAATTTCACACAAAATGTCCAAGTTTCCTTCTGGAAAAACAGTTGTTGTCAACGATGTTTGTGGCCAATTGGTAGAACATGCAGCATACTACAGTTAACCGCACAAAGTTCCGAATTAAACGCAAATCACAGTTGCCGTTGCTCATGCAAAGAGCCCCAGTGTTAGCATGCAGCATATTCTAGCTATGTTGTTGTCGTCATGCTGTGCGAACAATTGTCGGTACAACATAGTTCTGGCAACAGCAGCCGCACCGGGAACGACATGTTTGGGGACAACAATGCTTACAGCATCATCACCAACATCCCCTTCACGAAGACAACAACAACAACAACAGAAAAGTTGACTGAATGGGAAATCAAAAGAAAAGTTTGTCAAAATCACCCGCTCGCAGAGATGGAATTGATTTTTGCCCATTTGGAAACCCGAAACGCCAGATTGTTCCGACCGAAGTATTGAATTAATGAATTTGAAATCCAGAAGACAATTGCAGCTACCGGCGATTACACTCATTTATCTACTTGTCTTCTCTTTCTCTACGGCAACAGTGTTTCTTGCATCTGTTGTCGTGCCGGCCCCAGTCGGCCGCAGAGCGGTGTCGGTGGCGTTGCATGGTCACTACCACGTCGCTGCAATTTAGTGGAGCACAGCTGCACATGAAACATTCGTTTTTTTGTTTTTTGTTCGATCTCTCTGTCGCCGCACAAGTGATTGCAATCAATATTAAGTTTTAGGTTACATTTACGTTTAGGCCACGGCGAACAATGCCTTCAACGTACGTCGACAGTGGCCGCAACGACGGCAGTTCCAAATAGTTTCAACAGCCGGAAGCTGTGCCAAATGAAAAGCATTTCATACGGCTGTCTGAAGAGTGAAGTGAGTCAGTGAGTTTCTCCATTCTGTCTCTTTGCTGAAGGTTTATTTAAACTATCCCTCGCAAATAATAGATCAAATTTGATACGCCCAGGGGATATTTCTGATTTTGTCCAAACAGGCAAAATATTAAAACGTATTTATTCTAAGCAGCAGGTGCTCGCTACTTCATGCGCGGCTTAGAGGAATATTGAAACTATTTCCATTATATTTCAGAAGGATACGAACTAATTCTTGTCCATATATTTTAACTGACTTTCAACACAATTGTGTCAGCCAATAGATTTAATGTGTTAAGAACCTACATCACTTTTTGTCACTAGAGAGTGTAGAGGTTGGACGTTTACAAAAAATGAATTTCTCGAAAATGGTACTTGTCTGAAAAAGTTGGGGTATACATTTTTAATTCGGGGGCTACAAATCAGTAAGGGTCTATTGGTACGACACCGAAGAGAGCAACTTTTTGTATGATTTACTTAATCTAGGTTTTCAAACAATATAACAGAAAATAGTATTTTTTTAAATGATATAACCTCAGAGATAGAACGCAGCATATGTTGAGTTATTGTGTTAAAAATTATTCCACTTGATCTTTATAGATTTACTAGTAAGTTGTAATACGCCTATGGCGCCCGTTGAAATATGGAAAAAAATTTTGTTGAAAAAAAAAAATGTTTGTGGAAAAAAAAAATTATGTTGAAAAAAAATTTTTCTTGAAAAAAAAAAATTTTGTTGAAAAAAAAAATTTTTGTGGAAAAAAAAAATTTATGTGGAAAAAAAAATTTTGTTGAAAAAAAAAAATTTTGTTGAAAAAAAAAATTTGGAAAAAAAAAAATTTTCTTGAAAAAAAAAATTTTGTTGAAAAAAAAATTTTGTGGAAAAAAAAAATTTTGTTGAAAAAAAAAATTTTTTTTAAAAAAAAAATTTTTGTAAAAAAAAATTCTGGAAAAAAAAAATTTGGGGAAAACACAATTTCTGTACAAAAAAAAACATTATTTTTTTATTATTATTATTTATAGAAAATTATAGAATGCCTATTTAAATTCCTACGTACTGCGTGACAGAGTCAATGAATCAGTGTCGAGGGTAAATATATATTAAGAAGATAGCTTCTAAATCGTACTTGCGAGGTATGTTAAAAAATATCTCGAATTTTGTATTTTTTAAAAAAGAATTTATTTATTCATGAATATCTATTTTATTCCCTTCCTATTCCCGGAAATCGCGCCGAGTCAAAAAATACTTTATTATTCTACGTTTGTCTCCGCGTCTTCGTATCAAATCTAATCCATATCCAATTCTTATGGCCGATAGAGGACGCATTTTCATTACCCTCCGTTTGCTTGCAGCTCCTTGTGGCTATCAAAATTTGAAAAGATGAATAGCAGAATTTCGAGATTTGAATAGCATACCTGCCTAAAAAGGCACAGGGAATTAAATTTGTTTGTTTCCAGGAAATCAAAAAAATATAATATAAATTGAAAATTAAGTGACCGTTTCGTTTTATTCAAAATTGTTTTAGGCCTTCAGGAAACTCATCATTTTATGAGAGTGGAAGCGCATGCTTTCCATTGTGAATTTTTGAATATTGATTTATGGTTTCCATTAGATTTCGTATAAAGAACATGTTTAGTATTGTGTTACTACTACCCCCACATCCCCAAGATCCTGTGTGATTTTTGACGAATGTTGGACTCTTAGATGAGGTTCATAGTACAGACTACACATTTCGCTTTTGATTAAAATTATTTATTTAAAAAAAAAAAACTTATCATCTATCCAAAATTATATTCTTAGCGTTTACTTAAACATAGTTCACAGTTTCCATTTGGTCATTCCTTACCAACCATGCTCCTTTTGCAAGACATGCTTGTAAATAGTATAAGGAACCGGATATGGTTTTGGCACAGCAATCTTTATCTGTTTAATCACCTCGACGGGGTAGGGTTTCTCTACCTCCACCGGATATGGTTTCTCGACCGTATAGGGAATACGCCTCTCTGTGATCTCGGGAACAATACGATAGGTGGGCACTTGAATTTCCTGTTGGACTGGGACATGTACTGCGTATGGTTCGGGAATTTGGATACGTATGACATTGGGAACCTTAACGGGCACTGGATGGGGTATATGCAGGGGGATTTTTTCGATAACCTGAACGGGAACATGCTTGGAAATCTCCGAATATGTTTCGGACGGTTGATGGGGATAATGATGATGATGACCGGATGAACTGGCGGACAATGATTGATGGGGATCAGACAATGATATATCCTCCGTATCAATGTGAGAGCAGGAAGCATACGAGATGAGAGTTACGTACAGACAGGCGGAGACATATAAAATCTGTGCGGGTTCCAACAGACATACATTTCGTTAGAGGAGATCTTATCGCATGGTAATTGCATACTTACATTAATTCTTTCCATGGTGTTACTGTGTTAGCAATATTTCGTTTTCCAAACTTGATTTCTGTCAGTCAGCCTTGTGCTATCTGTGTTGCTAGTCGTTTGACTTAATACTGTAACATTTTTCCACAATGGCCTTGGCTTTTATTTGAAAATGCATTTTGTTCGTCTTTCGGATTTACGGGCAATGAAAGACAAAACAGAAAAAAGTGAAAGATACCAGCTCATTGTGCTGTAATTTGTTTTGACTTTGTTTCCTCTGCAGCTCAGCTCTATTGTCGTGGCCAAAAGGAAAAGTACTCATCGTTCCCTGTCTCGGTGTGCCTTACGGTGGTCACTCACTCCCAGTCAGCCAGCCCAGTCGGTCATTATCGGTATGGAATATTGTGCAATCGGTTAATATTATATCACATTAAAATGAAAGTACCCTTAATTTGTTGCTGTGTTGTGTGTTTTCAGTGTATTGAGGAAGTACATTTTAACTATGGTAGGTTTTTGTTGAATTTTCTTTTGCATTTCCGAAAACCTGATCAAATAACAGCAGACACAATCACGGCTAGCGCCCTCTCACTGCAGTGGGCGCCAGAGTGTGCTGCTGATTGGATTTCATTGATGAATTCAAATATGTTACACCGATTACTGTATTCATGTGTACATGTAGGGTTTCCCAGTTTTTCAAGCAAAACATTAGAGTATCGTATTTCATGGGTAATGATCTGAGATATATATGGTGGGGTGCAATGCGCCGCGAATCATGCGAACTGACAGGCCAAATTAAGGTCAATGTTGTATTTACTAAGTATCCCATCTCTGGAATGTAAGCGGTAGTTTAAATCCCCATTTTTTTTATTTATTTATAGACATAGTGAGTTTTAAATGCCAACTAGGCCACTTTTGGTCGTCAATCTAATTTATGTCATATGGAATTTTGGGAGTTATGACTAGCAGAGTAAGAATGAAAACATCCGCAAAGGATCATAGAATGGCGTTGGCCAGAAACGGAAAGTTGTAGTTATATTCTCAAAGGGCAATATATGTTCCGTGGGTAATGTTCTGTTCACCCGGAAAGCACAACCCGCGTCCTAGAATAATATAGTTTATTATAGGTTTAATCCCAAGTTGTATAGGGTTTCTTTTTTGCAGCATGAGAAGTAAAGATATCAATAAATAAATAAATAAATAAATAAATAAATAAATAAATAAATAAATAAATAAATAAATAAATAAATAAATAAATAAATAAATAAATAAATAAATAAATAAATAAATAAATAAATAAATAAATAAATAAATAAATAAATAAATAAATAAATAAATAAATAAATAAATAAATAAATAAATAAATAAATAAATAAATAAATAAATAAATAAATAAATAAATAAATAAATAAATAAATAAATAAATAAATAAATAAATAAATAAATAAATAAATAAATAAATAAATAAATAAATAAATAAATAAATAAATAAATAAATAAATAAATAAATAAATAAATAAATAAATAAATAAATAAATAAATAAATAAATAAATAAATAAATAAATAAATAAATAAATAAATAAATAAATAAATAAATAAATAAATAAATAAATAAATAAATAAATAAATAAATAAATAAATAAATAAATAAATAAATAAATAAATAAATAAATAAATAAATAAATAAATAAATAAATAAATAAATAAATAAATAAATAAATAAATAAATAAATAAATAAATAAATAAATAAATAAATAAATAAATAAATAAATAAATAAATAAATAAATAAATAAATAAATAAATAAATAAATAAATAAATAAATAAATAAATAAATAAATAAATAAATAAATAAATAAATAAATAAATAAATAAATAAATAAATAAATAAATAAATAAATAAATAAATAAATAAATAAATAAATAAATAAATAAATAAATAAATAAATAAATAAATAAATAAATAAATAAATAAATAAATAAATAAATAAATAAATAAATAAATAAATAAATAAATAAATAAATAAATAAATAAATAAATAAATAAATAAATAACAATACAACTAAAAATTCAAATACAAATCAAATAAAAATAAACATAAAAATAAAAAATAAAAATAAAAACAACTACAAAAATAAATATAAAAATAAAAACAAGTGGACAAATAGTAAGTTCGGCCGGGCCGAATCTTATATACCCTCCACCATGGATTCGTTGCATTTCGATACCCATATGTCCATGTTTGTCAGGGGCCGGTTTTTGGGCCGCTCGTGACCCGATAGTCCCAGGAACCCGATCACAAATTTTATCCAAATCATGAAAATAAATGCATATTTGGGTTCGCGAGAAAATTTCGTTACATTTCGATACCCACATGTCCATGTTTGTCAAGGGACGGTTTTTGGGCCGCTGGTGACCCGATAGTCCCAGAAACCGGATCAAAAAATGTAGGCAAATCATGAAAATAAAGTCATATTTGGGTTCGTGAGTAAATTTCGTTGCACTTCGATACCCATATGCGCATGTTTATCATGGGCCCTTTTTTGGGCCCCAAGGGTCCACGGAACCCATCAGCACGCCCATTTTTGGGATTTTTTTTCCCATCTATAAATTATATAAACTTAAAACTTAGAAAAAATATTTGAAAAATTTGATTATGGCCGGGATATATTTAGTCCCGTAAAGGGGAACTTTTTCCCCTTTGGTCCGATATTGCCCATTCTCGAACTTAACCTGACACCAAATGCAATTAGAGGAATTGTAATTCTTAATTTTTCTAAATTTGTTTCAGCTAAATCGGACGAGTGGTTCTCGAGTTATGTCAAACAAAAGAGCCAAAAAACGTGACAAATTCCCCTATACGATACTTACTAACTTCAAATCGATATATCTCGATTCCTAGATGAGACCCAGCGAAACGCTGGAACACGTATGACTTTTTTTTTACCAATATAACTTTCCCCGGTGGTTTCATTCCAAACCGATCACTGACCCTTACCATTTGTCGCAGAGTGTAATTAAAGGTCCAACGCAGATAGAGCACATGGGCCAAATTCACTTCTTAAAATAATGTTTTTTTCTATGTGACCTTTATAAATCGATCGAACTTTCTGTGCTAATTCGTAAATACTTACACTTACTAGTAAGTAGAATGTGATAACTTTACGATCCTAAAAGTATCTTTAATTCCCACAATATAAAACAAAAGCCCTTTATAAAATGTAATTCAATTTATGTAAACATGGCAACATTTGCTCGTATCTCTTATGAGCTCGTCCGTCCCTCCATCGGACACTGCCAAAGTTTAATACACTTAACGCCAACAACTTGAAACACCCGTTGCCACTTTATACCGACAGACCGATCAAAAACACTTGTCGCTGCCTTAAGATATCTTTCAAATGTTTTGCCTTTGTTTGAGATGGAACAACTGTTGCAACCAGCAAGCGGGTACTCTCGGTAGCTTACAAGTTTCGGTAATTCGATATAAAAACGTGCCGCACAAACAATAGAGTTTAAAACGTTTTGTTTCCTTTCTTCGATTATTTATGTTCGTTTTGTTTCGCTCCTTCTTAATAAACGTATACTAGGAGATTTTTGTGTGATTTGGGCCCTGATGAAAATAGGAAAGTGTAGTGAAAATTAACTGTTAACCAAAAAAAACAATTTATTGAAATAAACAGTGATGTAATAGAATATGACCTATACTTGGAACTTGAGAGACGTGGCCGACTTCCACTGATAGTAACTGCAAATGTGAAACAATTAAAAGTGTTTTTGACCGCACACACCTTCCCAAATACTTTTAATAAACTCCATTCGTAGACGGTGATATAGCAAATATTTTGGAACCTGGTTTTATTTAAAAAACAAAACTATAAACCTATGTTAAGAAAAATATATGAAAATGCAAAAAACATATTCACACATTTTTTGGCTTATTGACGTAGCTTTCTTGCTGTATGAAAAATAAATGTCCACAATTTGGAAGCGTTGTACTGCCGTTAATCGATTCATGCTGAATTGCCAAACCTTACTAAATAGAAATGTCAAAATAGTTTTTTTTTGAAGGCCAACACTCTACGGAAGGAAATTATGGTATTGGAAGGAGGAAAGACAGAGTAGTGTTTGTTGACATTTGTTTTGAATTGCTGAATGTCACAACTGGCAGGAAACACATTTGCTGGTAGAATATTCCACATACGAACGGTTCGGCTGAAGAACGAATTTTCTCTATATTGCGTCGTCCGGTCAAACGGCCACTTTACAACGAACGGATGAGAGTCTCTGGAAAGCCGCGTATTCCGGCTAAATGTTCTAACGTCAGGGACAAGACGGCGGATATCTGAGGAGCAGATACCGTTAAAATATCTATAGAACAGCGATTCACAACACACATTCCGGCGGTGCTGTAGGGAGACAATAGAGTTGGATACCCTACTATCCCCAATCATCACCACCGCTCTCCCCTGTACACGGTCCAAGAGCTGTAAAGATGTCTTTGGAGCTCCCGCCCATATATGGGAGTTATATTCCATTTTTGGCCGGAAGTAGTTGGATTAAATATTTACGAGATCAAATGGAGTCAAGTATTTCTTGCAACGCTTTGAAAAGCGTATACACTTGAATGCTTCTTTCGACACTTGGAATATATGGCGAGTATCACCCCGTATCTTCATGCCTAGAACATCAAGAGTGTCTGACTCGTCGATATCCATTACACATTAAAATCTACTCTGTTCATTTGGTCCCACTCACAAATCGTCGCCAAATAGCGGTTAAGTGAGTCATTCATGGTTCGCCGTTTGTCCTCGACCTCCAGAGTACCTGGCCGATTATCAAATGAGTATGAATGACGGAGGTTGCTGTCATCCCCAATGGAGTAGATTGGGTTCACAGTCTGCTCCAACAGGTCAGCAATGAAAATAAGAAATAGAGAAGGAGAGAGGACAGAGCCGTGTGGCACTCCCCGGTCAACCTGTGCTCGTTGGATCTATAACAACGATCCCTGAGAAAACTTGATATAAATCGAGAGAAGGTATTACCGACACCAAATGCAATAAGTTTTGATATAAGTGCTCCGAGCCAGACCCTATAGAACGCCATGGAAATATCCAGAGCAACGACCTTACTTTCACCAAGGGCGTGAATAGATCGACACCATCGCTCCTTAAGGCGTTCAGGTCTTCAGTAGATCGATTTCTGCTGCAGCCATACTGTCGATCATTGAGAAGGCCGTTAGACTCTAAATTCTTAACTAGATGGTGCTTAATCATGCTCTCCATAACCTTCGAGAGCGCAGAACATATTGCAATTGGACTGTAATTCTCAGCCTCACCTTTCTTCGTGATCGGCTGAACATTGGCAACTTTCCAACGTGAAGGGTAAATACCAGCACAGTACGACACGTTGAAAAGATTGCACAATGGACGAGCTAGCTTCGAAGAGAATTTAAATAGGACAAGTGCTCGACCCATCCGGGCACAGTGTTTTATTTACCTTGAGATCTGCAAGAACCCTTTTGACCCCACGTGTTCGAAAAAATATCTGAGGCATCGAACTAGATACATAGGAATAGATAGGGGAAGAATTGTCCTTTACTCTTTTAACAAATTTCCCTGGGAGAAGAAATTCAGTTATATTATCATTTTAAGTCATCAAGCTCTTAAGGAAACACCCGTTATATTGGTTATTTGACTTAAGAATGATTTACCAACGCAATTGAATCTGTGAAATTGGTTCATAGATATATTAGCTGTAATTTTTTACCGTATACATTTCTATCGTAACACTTATTCGTTATTCTCTTTATTTAAATTTAAATTTTTTTTAAATAATTTACTTTTAAATTTAATGGCAATCTTTTATATATTTTCAAACTTCGTCCCATTTTTTATTATTCTAATGTTATCTATAGAATCTGTATGGATCCGTATCATTTAAGGGCTTAAACTCTCTATTACTGGTCCAGATATTATTTCATTATTGAAATTGTAATGCATATCTTAAATCTTTATATGAAGCAGAAATTAATGAACCTTGTCTGCATATGAAAATTGATTGCCAACATTTCAATACCACATACAATTCTTAATCAATTCTCATGGCCCCACACCAAAACCGGCAATATCTCACCACCAGATTGTGGCCTTCTACCATTGAATTGCAATTTGCAGCAGGAACAACAACAGCAGCAAAAAAAAAAAAGAATCCTTTACTTCATGGCTGTAACAAAATGTGGCTGTGAATAAATGTGAGTAAGTAGCAACAGCAGCATAAGCATACGCTTATAAAGCGGATATGAAGGATATCTCCGGTTAGCAGGCGGACATATCCGCTTACAACTGTCACCATATCCGTTACAATTTTCCAAACCCAATCGGGTGGTTGGTCCTTTATTTTGTATATGTGGGTGTGGGTGCCAGCGAGTATGGATCACACCCATTGTCATTGTAAAATAAATACACAAACGGTCGAGTACAACTTTCAAACTGATAGATATGAAAGCATCAAGAGAAATCTGAAATGCTGCACATGATGATGGAAAATAAAAGAACAAACTTTTCGAAACGGATATTATCAGGATAAGCCAAGCACACACATATCCACATGCATACAATGACGTCCATATGTATGAGGATTGTTTGATGGGACATTTTCTACGATTTGCATATGGGCGTAATCGAGAGACCTGAATGGATTGGCTGGGATGCAGGAGAGGTTTGATGTGATAAACACATAGACCATTTGGTGTGTGCGTGTGTGTTGGATCGTATAATGACATCATCATCAACAATGTCATGATTGTCAGCATAAAGGATGTGTTAATGTGTTTCAATATGAATTTTCTTTTTTTTTGTGGTCCGTTTTGATAACACAAACCGGGACGGACGACCGACTGGGCACCGGGTGTAGAATGTTCGAGGTTTACAATTGATTAACATATCAAGGAAACATGGGATTTGTTCAAAATCCTTAACAAATATGTTTGAAATTTCCTTCCAAAATCCATGCAATCCATTTCACTTTATTCAAATCCTCATAAATCTTAGGAAATGTCATCATCGTTTCTTAAGATGTTGTCAATGCTGTTGCTGCTATTTGTGCTACTTTCCCGTGTCTATGTCTGTCCATCTTCTTGTCTGCCCCTTCTTGTTCATATCAAATGTCACTCGAAGCACACTTTAGCTGTCAATAACTCAAAGAGGGATTTTAACCCAAAAAAAAAAACACAAAAACACAAGACCAAAAAGAAAAAGTGAAGCAAACGTGTCAGTGCAACACAACTCGGGTGAATTGATTTCCCAAAACTGTTGCTTGTGTTAAGTAAAGATGAAAGCAACAGAAGCAGCATCAATGGAACCAAACTGCTCCCTGGCCATCAAAGTAAATGCCATTTTTCACTAAATGTGATGAGATGAGCAAGGACAGACGACGGATGCATGGATAGACGGGCGGTTGGCGGATGGACGGACAAACGAATAACCTTGCGTCACATACATAATAATCGCGTTTAAAATGCTTATGGTGGCAACGCCGCTTCTTGTGCCCCATCATGACTCCACCACCATCCAAATCCCTTTTCATAAAATGCTGCTCTGTTCATCGCATTTATGAGCACGAAACCCAAATTAACGCACCAATGCCAATGATGATGATGCTGCTGTGGCTGTGGCTGTTACTGATGCCTGATGCGGATGCCGCTTTTGCCGCTTATGACTTCAATTTAGTTACCTTAAGCAGCAACAATCATTCCGCCCCGGTTTTTGTGTTTGTTGTTGTTTTGTTGCCTTTTTGCGCCCCTGAAGTTAAGCTCTCTTTGTGTGCTTTATATGTAGTCAGTCGTACCTTTTGGTCATGTCATTGATAATTTATGTCACATAAAGCCAACTGAATTGAATTCAAATTCCTGACATAGCGCGGTAGCGACTCAGCACACACATTCCCAACGACACAACCAACCTCACAAAAACAAAAAGAATGGAAAATATCCCCAAACCAAAGAAGAACAAAAACCGAATACCGACAGATGAACGTGTCACAGTGGCGGACTTTTGTTAACATTTTTTTCGCAAGCGGATCGGCGATCATACGTAAGGTGTCGAGAATACGAAAGAGACGCTTGATGATGGCAAGTACTTAAATTGGAAATGTAAATGCCTCAAGGTAGCAGAATGGAAATAATGAAAAAAAAATCACCAAAATAGTATTCAATCTACTACCAAACGTTCTTTTTCGTTACGAGGCATTCGCGGTCTTAGCCGTGGTACTGTATATCTTCGGGGTGTTCGTTAGGTTCTCAGAGCACTAATCTCGATTTATATCGAGTTTTCTGCAGTTCTCTAGTTCTGATTTTCATTGACGACCTGTTGGGCCAGACTATGAAACAGATCTACTCCTTTGCGGTTGATAGCAGCCTCTGTCATTTAATCATCGTCCAAGTGCTTTGGAGGATAACTAACGAATAAGCGAACGATCAATGACTCACTCAGCCGCGATTTTGCAAAGATTTCTGGGTAGGTTCAAATGAACAGAGTAGGTTTTCATTTTAAAGAATTTAAAAGATACAGGATTTTTAAGAACCATTGTTGTTTGCTGTCAAACGAGCGTTCCACTGATCTAGCATCGCCGTCAATCTGTATGGGTGTGTCGATATTCGATAGAAAAAATTTCATTTTTCTTTGAATATCAAAATAACACCACTTGTTGGAAAACCCTCCACGAGCTCACTGGAGTCTGTAATTTAGTAACACTGGTAGTCAACAAATCCCTGCGACTTTTATCCCAGTCAGACTAAGTAGGAACGACATAATAGTGCAAAATCTTGAGTTGTGCCTCTGTGCGAGAGAAACTGATCTCAGCTTTCAAAAAATATAACAAAAATGATTATCAAATAATTTCCGTTATTTTCCAACTACAAATTGCCCCACGGTGCCGTCCAACAAACGGTCAGCCAATCTGATGGCTATATGGATGGATGACAAACTAGGACCTACACAAACGGTCGGACATTCTGAACATCAGAGAAATAATCCCACATTTATGGGAGATAATATTCACACTGACACTGCCACTACCAGCGGCAAACAAACCGACCGACAACTACAAACAAAAAAATTGTCATTTAAAAAAAAAAAAAAAAAGAATCCGTTTAAAATAACCAAATATTTTTTTTAAGCTTCATTCAGACCGAAAGCGAAATGAAAATCTTAAGAGCACCTCTCAAATGATTTGATTAAACTTAATTCATTCCACCACCGTTGTCCGCATGCCTGCACTGCACGAAATACGCTGTGGTACGAGAACAACATTGTTTCAAAATTTTCAACTTGAATAAATTTCAAAACAAATTCAAATTTCGTTGACAGTTTTAATGCGTAACTGTCCATCACTTCACCAATGTTACATTCTGTGTGTGTGTGTGTTGGTTTTTTTTTTTGGTGAGTAGTCTTGTTTCTGTCGTTTTTGTATTTGTGTCTTCGTTTATTGGTCCCTTGTGATGGAGAATCCATTCAAATATATTTCGATGGCCTCTTTCACAGAGCATTAAAAGGTTGTCTTCGTGAAGAAGATGTTGGTGAAATACACAGTTGTGTGAATTTAAATAGCACTTCAATTTGGTATGATTGAAATGAACAACAAATGCATAAGTTATATGTCAACATCAGCAATTCAATTTGATACGATTTAAGTGAACAATAATTGTAGGTCAGATAGGCAATGTCACCAAGGCGTGCACTCCTTACGAGTGCAGTCGAATAATCAGGTAACCGATGTATGGATAGGCGTATGCAAGAGAATCTTAAACGACCGCAGGGACCAACATATGTATTTAAGCTTACTAAGCACCTAAGTGTATGTATGCGCTACCCAGACATCAATTGATTTAATTCGACGCTTGTACGCTTACAACACTTGTGAAATTATCAAAGATATAATCCAAAATGTATTACTGTGTTGACCCGGATTTATGGGGTCATACTTTAAACTATTACTGCCTGCCAAATACATCGGCTCGAACGGTTTGTGTGATTCCTTGGGTATTTAAATACCCATTAGACTGGAATGGATTAAAAGTCCAACATCGGAAATATCTCTTATATTGGCCACGAAAGTGTCGACTCACGGTAATTTATCTCTATGAAGTAATAGAGGGCAAATAGAGTGGCAGACACTCATCAGGAAGCTGGGCTTTAATTGTTTAGAATCAAAGTGAACTCCTCCGTTCCATGTCTCAGATTTTTTCATTTTATTTGACACTCCAAACGAGTAAATTCTGTTCTTACCTATTACCTGCATTTAAATGTCCACCACTGTAATTTATGACAATCCAGAGTATGTTAAAACGCTGTTCCTTCGTGTGCCCCCAGACGTGATACTTTGATTGACTCCTGTCATTCTTTGTCTTATTTGTCAGTTAAATTTGATCGTCATTACCTCTGAGCACACACAAACACACAGAATGACACCACCACCGGCAACTAAAGGAGGAGAGTCGATGCTCGCTATTTGCTCGTGTGGTCGTCAAAATGTTTGTCATCAAATATTTTTAATTTTATTTATTTGTCGCGTGTTATCGGTCTTTTGTTGACATATTCGTTGGTTGTTCTTGTCACCGTTTATTTGGCTTGCCCCGCAAGGTATCTCAATTGTCAATAACTTAATTGTCTGGGATTTTGTGGGGGGATTTTTTTGTTCTTTTCGTTTAGTAAGATTGAATTACCAATTTCAACCTGTTATGTTTGAGATTCCAACATGACATTTTTATTGGCATTAGTATCACCTTATCGCAAAGTGCTGAAGTGTTCGTTCATAAACTGGACATTTCTATTTGTATAAATTGTGACTGATTGAAAGTGAAACCTTTTGTAATGCGATTGGGGAGTAACATTGATTCGTTAATGGCACACATGTAAATGTTGAGGTGAAGGGCTGGTTTCTTGTGTATTGGATGCTGGAATGTATACGATGTAAAGGGTCGGAAGCTTACAATGTTTTCTGTGATTTTTTAAAATCTTTTTTAGCCATGTTTGTTTGTTTAGATAATACGATATCTTTCCAATGCAGTAACGAGTCGCATGTATCTCGTTTTTTGATAAATTGAACATAATATTATCAGGAACCTTCGGTAAAATTTTACTCATTGCAGATTACAGAGATAATTTGTCGATAACTGGATTCTAATACTGATATGAACATCAAAACAAATTTTCGACGGTCATATCCACCAGACATGGATGCAAAATAGAAAAAATTAAAATGTATGTTTGACTTGGTTTAAAAAAAATGGCTAATCAATGAAATATGCGTGTTTCGATCGTTCTTAATATGACTACACTGTTTAATAAATACTATTTCGGTGGGGTGCACGGATCACAGAAACTTTCGCTGTTCTGAAATCCTCGTCCTTGGATACACTACAAAACCTTTTTCATGACCCTATCTAATATCCACCTTCTAAATCTATGCAGAACTTCTCCAGTAGCCATTTGGTGGAGTAAACAGAAATGCTCCCCGGCTGTTCCTTGAGGAAATGTTAGGGTCCCACGCACACATACACATGATAGCAAATAATAAAAAAAAATGCAGTGTCCAGCTCATGTGTCCTAGCCTCCGGGCCCTGATTAAAGTTCCACCATTTTCAGTCCATCTTTGTGATATACCTATGTTAAGTAAACCATTGACTTATGGATCCTATTTTAAACGTATTCCAATATTACGACTCAAACGCGAATTTGCTCTCATTTGAATACGTATTTCCCTATTTCTACTCCAAATCATAGACACATACAGATTACCCTCTCTCTCTCTCTTTCATTTAAATGGAGATTGGAGACATCGACTCTTTGGGTTCAGCAGGATGGCGCTTCATCACATAGAGCTCACGGCACAATCTGTCTTTTGGTAATCGTATTATCAGCTGTCTCGGCGATGGCAAAGGGTCATCATGAAGCAGTGATTTGACTCCAAATCGTATTTCATAAATAAGGGAAATACATTTGTTAATTTAAAAAATAATGTTTTATTCGGACCGCCCTCTGCCACCTCCTATATCGTCGGATTCCCAAAATACGAAAACAAAAGTCTAATTTACTTTACTTACTTATTTCCCCTAACATTCGATGAAGGAACTGACGGGGGAACTTCTCTCGATACAGTGAGCTCTGCACGATTTAATTTTATACTCATTAAGCGGGACGTACTGTTTAAACGGCTAATGCTTTTCTAGAGAAGTTTTACATGGCTTAATCTCTTATTCGTAAAGTCGCCAGCATTTACGAGGTGGAAACAGTCGCTGTGAAATGTTTGGTGGTCTTACCAGGTTTCGAACCTGGCTTCTGCTGTGTGGTAGCCCTACACACTACGTACCACACCTCGGCCCTGCACAATATATACTTTAATGGTTGTAAATATTTATCACGTAGAAGATTAACAATCTGAAACAGATTACAAACAAAATATGTAACTTTATCAATCAATCAGTTATAACTGTACATTGAGGTGTATCGAAGAAAACGTGTATGAAGTTTTGGCGGTATGACATTAGGCCCCACGAAAATACACCTCAAATCAAAAATGAAATGAAGGCCCATATTTGGGGCAATATGAAAATACACCCCACGAAATTATACCCCAAACACGAAGAGAAAATTGTCCCCAAAAATTCTTATTGTGGGCTAATTTCGGGCAAACACGCACAGTTTTAAGATTTTTGAATTAAAAAAATCACGTTTGACGGATTAAAAATAAATCGTTTCATCCTATATCTCAAAAATAAAATTTAATTTCAAAATGAATGTTTGAAAGGGGTGGATGTTTGGGGGAGAGGTATTGGATTGGAGAAGGGTGATGTGGGAAGAAAGGTGGAAAATTATGAGTGTAAGCTAGAACCATTCGGTACTTAGGATTGATTTTGATATGCAGAAATAAAAATGACATTCTAAATTCAAGCTAAATATTCTTAATTTGAACTTAAATCGTACTTAAAAAATAAGTACTATTCGTAGCTAGTTATTCTTTAAACAAGAATAAATTTGATAGTTCAATATTATCAAGTAACCTACTCCCAAGGTGAGAGAGTCGAATTTCCTGTAGACAGTGGAATGACAACCTGACACCTCGGCACCGATGAAGGCTCCACAGTAGTCATTCCGAAATATACCCATACCATTTGAAATCTGCTTATTCTCATGTATCACGTATTTACAAAAAATATTTCCCAAAAGGTGGCGTATACAATAAGCTGCGACCAGTTTTATATAGCTCAAAAAAATGTATTATGACTTTGGATATTTTAACATTAATCGACGTTCTGTTCTCTCTCCTTCTTTATTTCCTATTTTCATTGGCGATCTGTTCGGTCAGACTGTGAATCCAATCTACTCCGTTGAACATCGGCCAAGTCCCCCGGAGGTCGAGGACAAAAAGCAAACGAGGAGCGATTTGGCGACGATTTGTGAGTGGGCCCAAATGAACAGAGTAGATGAGCAAAAGACACAGTGCTCAGCGTGGGGGTTGTGGGTTCGATTCCCACCAGAGGCTTTGGTCTGTCGCTGCAAAAATCAAGCCAAATGGTCTTTGTCACCCGTTTTACCGTTGGACCCAAAATTAGAATATAAATTTACTTTGTATTGTAATTAAAAAATCTTCTTTAATATATATTTACCCTCGACACTGATTCACTGACTCTGTCACGCAGTACGTAGGAATTTAAATAGGCATTCTATAATTCTATAAATAATAATAATAAAATAAATAATATTTTTTTTTTTACAGAAATTGTGTTTTCCCCAAATTTTTTTTTTACCAAAATTTCTTTTTTCGAAATTTTTTTTTTTACAAAAATTTTGTTTCCAATTTTTTTTTTCAACAATAAATTTTTTTTTCTACAAACATTTTTTTTTTCAACAAAATTTTTTTTTTCCAACATAAATTGTTTTTCCACAATTTTTTTTTTTCGAAATTTTTTTTTACAAAATAGTTTCAAGTGGAGGTGTATATTAAATCGAACCCACAGCAAGGAAGGTTATTTAATGACCACAGACAATTCACGCGCAATGTTGTTTTCCAAGAGGTTCTTCATTAAAAACCATTTTTTGTATGCAATTTATGTTAATAAGTATTAGTGTGTATATCAGAGATAAATTTAATTTGCTCAATAAAATAAATTATATTTCATGTATATGAAAATGTTTGTTGCATCCATTTTAAATTGACACATATTTCTACGGGCGCCATAGGCGCATTACAACTTACTAGTAAATAAATAAATAGACACAGTGCTGTTTGTTGTCACTCAAACGTTCACCAGATCCAGCATCGTCGTCAATTTCTATGGGTGGTGTGGATATCGACGAATCAGACACTGTTGATGTTCTGGGCATGAAGATACAGGGTGATGCTCGTTGGATTGGCCATATATTCGAAGTGTCGAAATATGTGACCCCATCTGATAAATTTTTACACCACCTACATCCGACCTAAAATGGAATATAACTCCCATATATGGGCAGGGGCTCCAAAGCAATATTTGCGGCTTCTGGGCCGTGTACAGAGGAAAGCGGTGGTGAGAATTGGGTATCCAACTCTATTGCCTCCTTTCAATAGAGTTGGGTCTCTCATCCGTTCATTGTGAAATGATCGGTTGAACGGACGACGCACTGTAGACAAAATTCGTTCTTCAGCCGATCCGTTCCCAGGAATAGTCTTCCAGCAAGTGTTTCCGCACTATAACTTGTGGAAGCTGTCATTTGGAACATAAATTTATTATTTTCAAAATTATTTTCTTTAGCAGGATTATTGCACTGACTTACTTACTTAAGTTGGCTTTACAACATGTTGTTCGTCTTGGCCTGCTTGATAAATTATTTCCCAGCACTTCGGTCTTGTGAGCGCTTCATCCAGTTCACATGATCTATTGCACTAAGCACTGTACGCGTTTTAAGATATTGTCTTTCTAAAATTTTAAAAAAAAAAAATATGTTTCTTTGTGTACTAAGTTTTCTTTGTAAATACAAAAAGAAAAAAAAGTATTGAAGAAAAAATTAATATTCGCCTTGGTGTCGCTTAAGGCTATTTGATTTTAATGAAACTTCGTAGGCGTATTCTATCGATCAGCTGAACAATCGTATGTCTATTTAAATATTGTAATTCCAACTTAACTCATTTCGATACACCTTAATGTAAATCAATTTGGAGAGGCAAGTTCGCCCCATCTCTGCATAAAACATTCATCGGGACTTTATTTAAAATGTTCACACCAATATCTTCAGAATGGTGGTAAATGTCATTAATCATAGAAAATTGACATCATTTTCATGCCATAAAACGCCCACCAAATTACTGCACAACAGCAATTAACATCAACTTAAACCAAAAACGATTTCCTCCATTTCTATCCATTCTGGCCGCCACCAAAAACAATCAATATCCCAGGGAAAAGCTATTAATATTTAACAACAACAGCAGCGGAAAAAAATGCACAACGCAACTATTTCGATTTGCATGCAAACGAAATGAAGAAAAAAGAAAATTGAATTTCATATTAAACAAAGTCATGCTTAAGACCCTAGGGCCCGGGCCATCACAGTCACAAACACGACAACGCGACGACCAACATCATCATGATCTCCAACGTCGTTGTCAGCCCTTCACACCCTCTCGTGCAGTGTGTCTGTGGGCCAACATGATTGGGCAGACAGACATTTAAAGCCAACTGCGCATAACTGCAAGTATTGGAATCCTTTTAGCAAAGTTAAATTACTTTTTGAATGTAAAACGATTACAAAACTCCTACTGTTTCAGACCGGCACTAAAGAGGTTAGGGCTTCATTTCTTGTTCGTTGTTTTTTGGCCATTTAAAAATAAAAATAATCATCGTTGAGTACCATTTAAACAGTCGGAGAAAACGATGAGACGACTCACAACAGCGAAAACATTGCAAGCAATTAAGCCGATGTTATAAATTAATCAGAAAGCAAAAACGTTGCCTACTCGTACGTAAGTTCCAGCACCCCTGCCAAAGGGGGTACACGGGGAGGACGATCATCATGATGATGACAATGATTATTACTAGGAAAGCAGAACAAAACGAAGTCATAGAATTGTAGGGAATAATTTTTTGTGTATGTCGTATAAGAAAGAATCGTAAATGGTTTAAAAGTTAAGTAAATGAATGGCTACCATATTCAGGAGAATATTCATATTTTAAGGGCGTAGAAACTAATAGGTTTTAATGCAAGGGGACCACTAACAGCAGGTGTTTTCCAATTGAAGTGAGTTTAACTTCACGCCGCGGTCTGCCATAGTTTAATAAAAAAAAATCAGCTTCGGTAGAGAAAAGTGCAGGATTGACTAGACAGCTGCCCGTCGTTTTCAGGCTGCTCAGGCTCAGTCTGAATAGGCATTTGGTGTGGAAAGTTGAAAAGATCTAACTTACTGAAGTAATATCAAGAAGTCTTATTTTGTGTAATACTGCTTGCAAACATTTGGATTTTTTCCTGAAACGATCAAATTTTAAGAATTGTTGCTTTAGATTTTCTTTGTGAGTTGCAAGAAATATATCTGTAAGGGCTCAGTCCGTTAGATTTAAATAAATAAATAAATAACCTTACTTAGGTTAACTCTGCAACCAGTCAGTGGTATTGACCTGATTAGGGACTAATTTCCAAAACATATCAATCTTGTCTTGTGCGTGCTTTCTTCATATCGTTCATTTACTTCAATAGAGTCACAACTCAAAAAACGATTTTTTCAGTACAGCCGTTAAAAGTATATAATTATAATACACCCAGAACAAAAGTCATCTTGAATAAGAGATTTACAGCTTTTTTTCTTGAGCAAAAACATAAAAAGTGTATTTTGAATTGTGAGACTATTGAAGTAAATGAGCGATATCTTCTTCCACCGTAGTCTCGGCCTTTCCTGTCTGCGCTTTTCCTGGTATTTGTCGTCAAACGACTTTCGAGCTGGAAGCATTGGATTCATTGGTGCAATCATATACCCATACACTTATAATCCGCGTTAACACAAATAGGGCAAATATTTTTTTCGAATGATTCATCTGATTTCGCAAAATACCCAAAAAGTGTGGGAATGTCGCTATAGTTCGTAGAGAGTGAGCGCTGTTTTGGAATTGCTGGCTTAATCCGAAGTAGCACCAATTTCCCAGAGCGATCTTTGGCTATATTGCGATGTTGTCATCATTCATTCTATTGAGGGCAGAGCCAAGGTAGACAAATTCTTACACTACATCGATTCTGCAACTGCCGACTTCTACTCTGTTGCCTTTCTGTCGTCGAGTCGTCTGTCTAGTGTCTCTCCAGAGTAAAACATACTACCATGGACTAAAAATTCTTTATTTCTGCAGATCATTGTTTCAGTACCATCAAAGATAACGTCCTAGTCCTAGCAGACTTATTAGTTCGCCTGCAAATCCCAGATATAACCAATTCTTTTATAAATAAAAGCAGTGTTGCATGTCTACATTTCCATGGTTGACCACTTCTGTAATTTTGCAAAGCTGGTCTGCAGATGTTGGAATAACACTGAAATGAAAGTATTTTGAAGTCCAAGGTTCTTACTAAACTTTAAAATCTCCCTTTACGAGGATCTTTGCAAAACAAGTGAATCAAGAAAATACATTTCACAAGCGCAACATCTACGGATAATTTACACTGAAAGTCATCTTTGTGATGAGGAAATATTTTAAAAACATGCAGCTCCAGCTGTAGCATAAAGCCGTTCTTGTTGAAGTTGTCAATGAGAAAAACGCTGTCGTTGATTCAAAAATATGTTTTTAACTATTTGCTTGTCATGACGTACAATACATCCGACAGGAGAGAAATGGTAATAAGTATTGATCTCAAAAAGGACTTATAACTCGCCAGAAAGCTGCTGCTGATACAGAAAGCTGAAGACAATATCACACGTATTGAAATGCTGTCCGAAATTTAAAAATCCGACCACATGAAATATTCTTAAAAAACAATATGACAGGAATTTCCAAATAAAAATGTCACTAACTATGAACTAATTTTTTGTTTATTTAAGCTCGATTCCCTGTTGTTTTGCATTAATTAAAATGTTTTTTCTTTTCTTCAAAATTTCATCTTTCATCGAAACACATCTACAAAACAAGAATACCTCGAGCTTAAATAAACAAAAATTAGTTCACACAGATATACACTCAAAATGCCATTAACTTGTACAAAACCTCTTAAATTTTCATAAATCAAACTATTTTTTTTTCTTTACAGCTTTCCAACATAGCTTGAAGGGTGAGTACATGTTTTTTCTTCTGATGTAATATTTTATATTAATAGTGGATACTTCACTGCAAGAAAATTCCATAATTAACTCCGAGTTTCGAGATTTTTTTACTGAACATGACTCTTTTGTTTCTCCTTAACATAGAAATTTAAAATAGGGAATTTGAGGAAATTAACATTTTCCTCTTGGTATGTTTTACATCAATCGTAGTCCATTATAGCCTAGTTATGGGTTGACTGTCATTCAGTCAGGATTGCAAACCAGCAGGGAATTTTAGAAGTAAAGACTCCACAAAGGAAAAGTACATTTAAAGGAAATGACATCCTCTATAGTGTTGCTACACTTTTCGAAAACCCGCCGATTTTCTTACCCAGCAATGTTTGGGGTCACCCTATGGATCCACACAACTACGCTTCTGAGTACACAGTACAACAAAATGTGTAATAGAAGGAAATTACTAACAGAAAACAATCTACCTACTTGCCTACAGGTTTCGAAGTGCAAAGGAAATTACCACATTAAACAAACAAAACCTTTTTCTTCATGCAAGAGCAGAGAGGCGCCCTTACAGTCCCATACCGTTGTCGGCAACGATTGTGATTATCATGATGACCACAATCGTCATCATAGACGCAGTCATAATCCCTGCCTGGTCTGGATATGGGAAGGAGGTATGAGGGCAAATGCGTTGAAATGCATGTTAGTCTGTCCGGGTGTTTTTTTTTTTTTTTTTTTGTTGTGGGCAGTTGCATCTCTGTTTTGCGTTTATAATTTATTTCGCTAATTTGTGGCAATCGACATGAGATCTTGTTTATTAAACGTTGCACAAATACTACAAGACTGAAATGCGTTTTTAGCATGCAGTTTATAGCATTGCATGAAAAATAACTACAGCTACAACAAGAACATGCAGAAAAAATGCCAAACGTTTGCTTCCACACCGACTGCAGCAAGTTCAATGCATTCAATGCAACGTCAGCGTCATTGGCGTCGGCATCATCATCGCCATCCTCATCGTCTTCGTCGTCATCGTCATTGCGATTGTCTTCATCATCATCGCAACATCATCAGCATAAACTAAACAAATCGGTATGTCCTTTTCATCTGTAGCATTTGTCTGGCAGCATCAACATCATCAGCTTTAGAATCAGCATCAGCCGAAGCGTCAGCATCTTCTTGCAACATCAAAATGCTTTGTTGCTTGTATTCTTGTTTTTGTTGTTGCAGCCGTACACTGCCACCAAGTGATGAGAGTTTATTTGGACTTTTTAACCATTTTTGGTTATACAAAATCCTGCCGCCACCAACTGGCCAACCGATCATCTCCCCCTCACTCCATCTCTCTCTCCCACCCTCCAAATCCAACTATTGTACAGTGGTTATAAGCGAAGAAACAATGTGTATCTTAATGTAGATAAAACTGAGCCGAATTTGCGTTCAGTCGTATTCTTACTTATTTCCCTTAACATGCCATGAATGAGTTGTGTAATTTATAATTTGAATACTCACGGACCGGGGCCCACTGTTAAACGCCGGCTATGAACGGCTAATGCTTTTCCAGAGAAATTGTATATTACTCTTAAAGCCAACGCTCGTAGTCTCCAAATTCAAATTGTCTGGACCAGAGACTAAACATTGGGAACGGGAAAAAAAATATTGCGCCTTATATTCTTGCAGTTAGTCAGTACAATTCAATGAGAGTTAGTAAAACTCCCGAGGCTCAAAAGGGATTTAGGGAGAGATGAACTTTGAACCGACTAAAGTATTTTTTTTTTGTCTACTTAAACTTTAAGTTATTTAATATGGTCCATTTGGCTAACAATTAGAGAACAAAGCCCTCGGGCAGATGGGAAGGAAACATCAATGGATAGATGAGCGCTTCTCGTACGCGGTCAATTCGAAAGTATCCGAAGAAATATATATATGGCATTCAGAAAAGCGATATGTAGAGAAAATATAGCGATATAGCCTGGCCATCTAAAACAAATATCGCTATCAGCTCTACTGAGCTTATAGCTCCGCGTGCTTAACGCTTTTTGATTTTTAAATGACTACCATGGTAAAGGCCTGAACCATAGTTCGTTGGCGTAGATGAGCTATTCTCCGGTCAGACACAAAGCAAAAAGCGAATAACCCATAAAGCTATTCCCAGTTTGTGTTCCGTACAACTAGGGACTTGCCACCCGTTTGCAAGCCATGGCAGTTGCCCGCTTTATGAAACGCCTTCTATTTTCAGTCCGTTTCCTGTAAATAATACACTCGCTTGCATCTGGAGCAGAAATATACTTTGTCATCAAACAACTTTCGTCGTCAGCCAAATGGCCACCATGACCACGCATGCAGGACCATATCTGTTCATGAAATTTTTCATAACCAAATCGCAAAGTGGCTGCCCTATATCATCGATAGCCACACGAATTCCATCTTTTGAGGTCGACGCTTGGCTCTTGACGTGGTTCTAATCTTTCACGTAGCCCCAAAAAAAGAAGTCACAAGGTGTTAAATCACAAGATCTCGGTGCCCAATTGTGATCACCTCTTCGAGAGATAACACGGTCCGGAAACTTTTCCCGTAAAAGAGCAATGGTTTTATTGCTTGTGTGGCACGTAGCGCCGTCTTGTTGAAAGTAAACGTTGTCCAGATCAATCCGTCCATAAAAAATCGATTGCGCAATCCATTCACCGTAACTGTTGATCCAACCTCATTTTCGAAAAAGTAAGGTCCATTGCCCACGCCGGACCATAAAGCGCACCAAACAGTCACACGTTGAGAATGGAGAGGCTTCTCAGCAATAACTCTTGGGTTTTCCGAACCCCAGATGCGACAATTTTGCTTGTTGACGAAGCCACCGAGGTGGAAATGGGTTTTCGAAATGAATCCTTATAACTTGCCTTCAATCAAAGCAATAATTGGAGTAGAAATCATTACAAATGGACATCGATGACGAAGTGTGGAAGTGAACCACGTCAAATACAGTATGATCGATGTTACTCCCTTTTTCGGTGCGAGAATGGGGTGTATTAGAATCTCGAGAACGAGTCTCCATACAGACTTACCGCACTACTGGCACAGAGGTTGATGAAATTAAACGCCGCTTGGTTGTGTGGGCTGCCGAACTTGCTAATGTGGTGCAATAATGGAGTCCCATAATCATTACCACTGTGTTATGCGTTGAAAACCACTGTGCATCATTCAATGGTTTTCTGCGGATTTCGATTTGTTTTCGTCGTCGTCTTTTTTCTGTTTTGGGTTTTCCTTTTTTTTTTTTTGTAAGCATTTCATATGAATTTATCGAGTAGGATGCAAGTGATTTGACTTTGGCCACTTTTAAAGATTTATGGTCTTGTTTGATGTGACGTTCCGACAATGGTTGAGACAACGCGTTTAGTTAACAATTTTCTTTTCGCTTAACTTACAACAGCAACAGAACGGCAACAAAATCACATCGATTGCAATTTAAACCGTATGCGTTTTGTGTTGATCGTTTTGTAACAGCAAATGTTGCTGTATTCATGGGTGTGTGTGTGCTTTGAGCTGCTAGACTTGCTGCTCTAATTTAAGCACATTTTGCTTTAATTACTTTATTCTGGTGTAGCCGGCGTATATATCGCGTATCGTCCGCTGATATCTGAGATTTGTTGCAGTTGTATCGACTTACAATGTTGTGTTGTCGAACATTCCCGAACAAAGATTGAATGCATGGTAAGAACATTTTCATGTTATTGACATTTAAACACAATTAGTGATTGAGTGAGAATTTGAATTGTGACTTAGCGAAAAGGTGTCGTAACGAAATTTAATCTTTTGACCGTATGCAAAAATAAACTTGTTAGGAAATGTGGTTCGAGTTAAAAGCAAACATAAAACTGAGGAATTTCCAGCAGCCATTTTGGGAAACATCATGAGTTAGTGTTGGCCGGAAGGATTAACAAATTACAGAAAGGATTTATGGACTGGCAAACGAGAATAGAGAGACCATGGCATAAAAACAAGGAAGTGGGTCAGCACTAGTTGTTATCTAAGATTATTTCCAGTTTTAGGCGGAGAAGCTATAGACTCCAGCAACCACGGAAAGTGAAAATACCAAGTGAAAAAAGACATAAATATTAAATAAATCAACAACAGATTGTGGAGCTAACTACTAGCAAGTGCTGTTATTTCCAATTAAAGAGAGGTCGCACAAATATTCAAGAAATGAAGCGGTTCTCAGAATTTATGAATAACCAGCAGAATCTACAAACAGACGAAGAAAGCGACAAACATGGTGCAAACAGTCGATCTAACAAACATTTGAAATAAAATCTTTTATGCAATCGTTTGAAAGCTTGAGTAGCCGTCGAAAAGTGGTTAAGACTTGTAAACATAGATACAAATAAGTGGGAAGAATGTAACAAGAATTTGAAGACTTCACTATACAACTAAATAAAAAGCCTAGATGGACATAACCATAGGCGGATCTGCAGGTTTATGAGGCAAATCTCAACAATGACTGTTTAAGATCCACTTCTACAGGGAGAGAACTTACGTTAGCAATTTTTGCACATATTAAGATCCAACTTTAAAGTTTTGTGCATTGAGATGAAAATACAAATCTGATTACAGACACGTCGAGTGTGCTGAGGATTTATCCAGCTTGTTAGCGGCCGAAGAACTCAGCGAGGAAAACATCCAGCGACCAATCATTGACGATGGTTTTGAATGACCAACCTCCTAATGGAGGTGAGGTAAAAGCAGCAACAGCCCGGCTTAAAAACAACAAAGCCGCAGATGCTGACGGAATAGCACCAAAGCTGCATTAAACCGGAGAAGGTGCATGCATAAGCTAGTCTGCAGCATCTGGAAGTACGAAAGCATGTCTGATGATTTGAAACTCAGTGTGCTATTTACAATTCATAAGAAAGTAGATAAAACCGTTTGCGCCGACTATCTCCCAATAAGTCTCCTAACCATCGCATACACTGAAAAAGAAAGCTTCGTAGCATGAACGAATTTGTACGTTGTATCAACGAAATCTTGATGCAACGAAAAAAATTTCGTTGAAGTCAAAAGTTTCGTTCATACGACGTAAATTGAAAAATGTAATAAATCGTTGATACAACAATTTTGTTTCCCTGATACAACAACCTTGTTTCGTTGATACAACAATCACGTTTCGTTGATACAACAATCTTGTTTCGTTGATAAAATTGTGAGCTGGAAGCAATATTAAAAAAAGTATAATTTTAATATGAATGTGTAGTTGCATATTCGAATTGGTGGTTGCATCAAAATTACACCATATAAAACATAAGAGGCAACAAAATTTGCAATATCATAAACATTCTTGGTATGACGAACTGAAGAAAGCACGCACAAGACCGAAGTGCTTGGAAACCACGTATTAATCAGGCCAAGACCAACAACAGGTTGCAAAGCCAACATAAAAATAAAATAATAATAATTACACGTGATCTACAATAAATCGTGAGGTGGGATCATATCGCAGGAGGCAGCGAATTAATTGTTTATCAATCTCGCGTCTCAGTTTGTTCATAGTACCGCAAGCAGTGTGTCTTTCTTTAGTCGCCAGTGTGTCTGTTGTTCGTAAAGTCACCAGCGTTTTAATATTCTTACCAGACTACGCTCATCAATTCAGCATACATTTCATCCTGTTTGTGTAGGGATAATATTTTACGGCAATCCGTTGTTTCGGATATTTATTAAATTGTTTTCTCCTATGTAACAATGCGGGAATGATTTTCAGACAGACTAATCACTTTGATCGCATTACATCTGAGCTATAATTTTTCGATCTTAAATCCTAATGTTTTTCTGCGAAATTATTTCGTCACTTGTGCGGTTATCGCCGTCTAGACTGAGAAACGCCGACACAAATTGAGGAAAAACACAACTTCAACACTATTCAAACACTTTTTAAACTTTTTTCAATTTCCCTTTATTTTTTTGTCATATTCGATAACACGATTTTGGACATTTCTGCATTCTAATTAAAAACTTTGTTCATTGTTTTCCATAAAACTAAAAATGCTGCAGAAGAAAAATTCTAAGAAGTTTTGGTTTGGCACAAACGAAATTCCTTGAAAATTGTCCAAAATCGTAAACAAAAGAAAAGAGGCTGCCGTTTGTGCGAGAATTGCGTAAATGCAGCCAACAAACCGCAGACCAAACACAAAAACAAATCAGCCACTGGGCTGGACAAACGCACTTTGTTTATGGCGCGTAAAGGCATTGTGAAAAGATCAATGTGACCGAAGAAAAAAGGAAGATGAATTCAAACGAAATTTAAAGACATGCAAATTAGAAGGACAACGCAAGACGAAATGTATTCGGCATGTTGAGGGGTGGTAGTACACAGAATGAAATCGGTGGTGGTAATATGTGCTTATTCAAATTAATCGAAGCCACTATCACAGAACAAGCCCAGGTTCAAATCAGAGTTGAAGTGTGACTTACACAAAAAAGCACCATGACAAAATTCGGGTTCATGGTCTCACATCACATTACCGTCGTAAAAACCGCTATTTAAACTGTACACAAAACCAGTAGTCTTCAAACTGTAGGTAGCTATATAAACTAAGTATACAAATAATATCGCTCACAGCTAACCAATTTGATAGAAGTTCACCATCAGTTCCCTAATGGAATATTGAGGAAAATACGTACATAATAGCGACCCAATGTTTTTTTTTTCAGTGTATCGCGTAATACAAAAGTTGTGAGTTTATGGTTTATATTCAAATTTGGGCAATAACGTACCGCATAGCCCATACAAAAATGTACAAAGAAATTTCGTTTCTAACTGCCGACAATGTTTGCATCTCGTACCCGAAAACTGAAAACCAAACAATGTGGTATGCAAAACATGAACTTAAACACACAACATTTCCAACGACATTGGCTCATCTCTGAAGCATCACCGTAGAATAGCAGCAAGATCAACATCATCGGCATCATCAGCATCATCTTTAGAATAATGTACATTTGAACGAATGCCCTACAACATGCATACAGGGTTTCATTTCATAGTGTGATAATTTCAGACAAGTGGCAAAGAGATCACACCTTACCATATTCTAATGAAGCAGAGTAAAATCCTTTCTGTGCTTGAACAAGATTAAGTCCATATAACGGTTAGCGATAGCTTTAATCTGTCAACTAGAATATTGTAGAAAAATGTTGGTTTTTTTCTAAAATACTGTTCAGAAGACCTTATTAGAATAAAATTTTTTTTTGCTTTACTCAACAAAATTGTTACTTTTAATCTTGGCCACACTTTTATATTTAATAGTAGGATTCAATTTCATGCAGTGGTCGGTCAAGATAACAAAATATTTTATTTTCTTAATCAATTTTTTTTTGGCCTTCATAATTTCATTTGTATATTTAAAAAAAAAATTAGTTGTTTTGTGCCAAGAAAAATATTTTTTTAATTGTTTCCCCACTGCTCTTAACAGCTATTTCACAACATTCAGAATATTTATTTTCATTTATTAATTAGAATACAAAGTAAATTTATATTCTAATTGTGTCCAAGGGTAAACCGGGTGACACAGACCATTTGGCTAAAATTTTGCAGCGACAGACCAAAGCCTCTGGTGGGAATCGAACCCACAACCCCCACGCTGATAGACAAGTACAACATTCAGAATATGTTTACCTTTTTTTATTTATTTATTAACAATTATATTTATAACTATATTACAAACATAATTCAAGCTCTGACTACTGAGGCCTTATGCTAAATATGTTTACTAGACCTGTTCATATTTCAAAATTGTTAAAATTCCTCGGTGCGCGTCCATTTTCTGAAAGTTCTAGCCCTAACGAGATGAAAAATATTTCAAGACCCCAAAAAATTTGATCCCTAGTTACTCCGCAAATCGTTTAAAGGTCATTTTAGGGCTGTTTACGACTTAAAACCTTTTGAATAATGTGTTGTCCAAACCAAATGACATATGGATAATATTTTGATGGGAGATCATTAATAATAATCCAGGCAAATTTTGTATTTTTAAATTTTTTAAAAAAAACTCTCTCCGTTATTTTTGGCGGAATTTTTAATCTGCAATTTAACTCACAAACGAACATTATCGTTTTTCCACATCAAATATTTTTCTTATTTTGTTCTAGCAAAAAAAAGTTAGCATTTTTGCGCCAAGATTGCCCTTTCCAACGCTGTATAATGTTGTACATTCTTTGGACCATAAAATAAAACAACAAAAAAAAATAAATTGTAAGAAGTTTATTTTTTGAAAAAAAATTTCTGTGGTTATCTACAACCTGCAGCAAATATTGTTTTTGCTCTTCATTCGATGTTATTGATTTATTAAAATCAGTTATAACGTTAAGCTGTGTGACAATTTGAAGACCACTAACATAAGCGCTGTTATTAGGCCGGGTCAAGCATTAAAAAATCTGTAGATATTTTGAGTTTTTCAAAAAATAACTGCGTGTTGATGGTAACGAAATCATATAAATTGGCATTTAAATATGAAGCTTTGCAAGTAGCCTTTTTCAAGGTCTTTTCGGTTCCTGCATTGTTTTTAATTGACTCCACCATTTTTTTGTGAGTGTCAACACTTAGTGATCTATCGAAAAAGGATAGCCCCACAAGCTCTTCACCAAGATACCATAAGTGATTCTCAAATTTTTTTTTGCAATTTCTGCTATTTGAGGATTAATACGTTCGTACCTATATAAAGAAATAAATTTGGCTTTAGGCAGTTAAATAACAAATTTAGTTGCGCTGTTTACTTTTCAAGACTCTGCAGAAACTCCAAATCGTTTTTAGGTGCCATTGCGGGAAGTGGAGACAAAAACCAATATTTTTGGTACACTCCAACAACAAATAAGCATACATCTTGTACTAGTTTCTTTTCTTGAGGAGACATAGGAAACTGATTTTGGACATCCAAATTTTTAAGGAATCAGTGGCTTTAGACATCCATCTTGCTCTGTGTATTGCTCCTGGATATCTAAAGCGTATATTTTTCTCTTTGTCCCCCCCAAGAAAGATTACAATAAGCTCCAATAATTCGGCATAATCATGTCTTGCGTGATGGATCTATAATTGCAAATAATTTTCTTTAAATTACGAAATAATTAGATGAAATATATACCAAAAGTTGTGTTGTGCGAAAAATAAAAATACAAATCTTATACCTTCTTATAAATAAAGAAAAGTGCAAAACAATTATTTTATGAATTTATTTTAAGTTCAAAACGAATGTCCACACAATACAATGTGCAGGTTGTAGATAACCACAGAAAAAATTTCAAAAAATTTTCAAAAAATAAACTTCTTACAATTTATTTTTTGTTGTTGTTTTATTTTATGGTCCAAAGAATGTACAACATTATACAGCGTTGGAAAGGGCAATCTTGGCGCAAAAATACAAAAATGCTAACTTTTTTTTGCTAGAACAAAATAAGAAAAATATTTGATGTGGAAAAACGATAATGTTCGTTTGTGAGTTAAATTGCAGATTAAAAATTCCGCCAAAAATAACGGAGAGAGTTTTTTTTAAAAAATTTAAAAATACAAAATTTGCCTGGATTATTATTAATGATCTCCCATCAAAATATTATCCATATGTCATTTGGTTTGGACAACACATTATTCAAAAGGTTTTAAATCGTAAACAGCCCTAAAATGACCTTTAAACGATTTGCGGAGTACCTAGGGATCAACATTTTTGGGGTCTTGAAATATTTTTCATCTCGTTAGGGGTAGAACTTTCAGAAAATGGACGCGCACCGAAGAAAATAAGACACATAATTTTTCCCATACATTTTTGAACCGGTCTAATGTTTACCTTTAAATTGGTGTTTTGTATTATTTTTTTCTAGATAGTGTAGTCAGTGTATTAGTCATCCAGAACATCCTAGGGTTATATAGTTGAAAGTAAATGTCAAATTCGAACTTTCCATAAATTAAAACAGTTAATTTTTCAACTTTTTGGATTTACAAATCCATTTAAGTCGCCTTTTCGTCTTTTAATTTGAAAATAAAAACAAAATAATTTCTATGTATTAGTGTACAAAATACAATACAATTTCAAGTTAAAAACTTGCCAACAAATTACAAAAGGAGTTCAATTCAATACCTTTTATGCTATAAAAAATAAAAAGAGTTTCCTAGTTCTCGAACATATCGAGCCCCTACCGCGTAAAATTGCTCCATATTTTTAATATTTTCATTTTTTTGTAATGAAATTCGATAGAAAATTTTCCAAAGCTCTTAATACTTAAGTCTTTTAAATTCATAATTCGTAAGCGTCACACGCCTTTTTGCTGGACTACAAAAAAAATCTCTCCCGTTGAATTTTCGTAATCAAAAGTCGACTTAATTTTTTACAATTTTTTTTTTGAAAAAAGTGGAGTAGTCGTCTTTTTGTGAGTCGACTTATACAACCCTAGATCATCCCATATAAAGGACGAGACATATACAGTTTTCAGGAACACTTGATTGTGGCATGAACCGTGTCACATGGCGTGCCAGTCTGTTGAAACCAAAGAAACTTATTGGCGGTACCCAGATGCGGCAGTGTTACTTCTTAACATAAAACTGTTGATTTTTCGAAAATAATCGTTGTCCATTTCGAGCCTTCATTAGTTAATACGGGGAATAATTCGAGGTGTTTGTCCAAAATTCGCTTAAGGCTGAGTTGTTGAGATCGATGACGAGTAGATGTTCTATGACTGAGTCACACACTTTCAGCTGCGGCAGTAACACTCTCGTCAGTGTGCACCGTACGATGATAGGCACATTAAGGGCTAATAAATGAGATCGTAGTTAAACCACGATTATGCAAAACTCAGTTTCCAATAAAACTGAGTTAAAACTTCAACTACTTTTTTGAGTGGTCAGTCAAAATAATCCACATTTTCGGCTGTTGATGTGGCAATGGAAAATATATGTTTCCGGTAAATAATTAAAATGATATTAAACGTTTGTGGTGGATTTTGGGATTTTGGTCCCACAAGATTTTTAGAAAAATATGAGAATTAAAGAAACTCTTCGAAATGAACTTTGGCACTGGCAATAGTCGAAATCCAAATCCAGCACCTACAAAATTGCTCGCAGCTTTACTTATGTAATTTATTTTATTTGTGGAATTTGGTGAACCAAAATAATTTTGATTCTTCTTTCGTTGTGTGATCTCACAATCATATGACCAGTAACCAGTGGTATAAACGCCCAATATTGGACGATTTAACTACATTTAAACTTTGTCGGAAAAAGTGAATTTGAAGTTTAACCTCAGTTTAAACGGAAAACGATGATCAACCTTGGCTCATTTCAACTAAAATAAAATATTGACTAAAATATTTGTACGTTGTTTCCTTTGTGATCAAATTCGGAAAAACATTATTGCCCCATTAGACAGAAACATAACCACTGCCCCAGCCATGGCATCGTAGGTGATTGGGCTAAGCGGACTCAAATCTTGCTGTTCGGCCTTTGGTCATACTTACAATTTGAGTTTAGTTATATTTAGTTATATTATATGGCATTGGTCAATCTTCGGAATAGCCACCATGGGCCTGTCACACACCGGCTACCAACAATAAATCACTTCTGTAATTCTATTCTTTTTGCCTACTTTCAAAAGCGACAATAAAAAAACGGTTCATGGTTCTCTCGACTAATGAAAACTGTATTATTTGCAGAATAAAATAAAAACAGTAGATACAGTTTTCAAATAATTCCCCAAAACAATCTTTGGTCGGGATAGTTGTCCAATCAGCAACCAAGTCAAAAATTGTAATCCCTTTGACACAGTTGTGTAATATTTTGTACATTTTTTTTATTGCTATGCCTTTTTAATATATCTGTAACAAGAAAATAGTTGCATCAACCATTACTGTTGTCTAGCAATAGTCCATAAATGGTTTTTGTTCAATCTGAATCGACTTAATCGGACTGAATCATTTGAAATCGTCATCCGTAGTAGTCCTGTTTAGATACTACAAAATTGTCAAATTGTCGTTAAAGTAGGCCATCACAAGATCGACTTATAACGACTACAATAATTCACTTTAAATATGTTTGTGCAACTTTTTTGTACTCTAAGTTTATCGGTGATCACTTTTTGAGGTAGCTGTTCGTTTTGTTTGGTTTACTGAGAGAGCAACCAAACGATCGGCTGACTATTGCCTGCTACCATAAAACAGACAACAATTCGATCGAAAGCAATCGACGATCGATCGATCGATTCATGCCAGGTCGGCGGGCAGTCAAACGTAACAAAGAAAGCAAAGAAACGAAACGAAACGAATAAACATGCAAATCTGCAATAACCCACAAAAAAAAACCAAAAAAAAACATAACATGGAGCAAATAATACAAAACAAATATTTAACATTCATCCAATGTACTGGCACAACATTTAGAGTGGAATACTCCTCTTCTGGTGCTCCGAACGAGATGGGCTGCTGCGGCGGCTGGTGCTGCAACCACAATATCACACAGCGCTAAATTGCCAAATTCAAAATTTATAGTTGAACTTCATGATTTTCATAAATTTTCATTTCCGAAACGTGTCCTTCTTTGTCATTGTTCCCAAGTCTCTCCTCTCTCCTTTCCCTGCATGCTTCAATCATCCCTCAGCCTTGCAGGCTTCATCGTCAACTTCAATCGAAGATATGGTTGGACGGACGGTATGTTTGGTGTGCATCATTTAAAGATCAAACAAATACAACAACAACAACCAGCCAGCACCAGTAGCCTTTTCATCTGTTCTCTGGCTTTTTGGCTACAAAAGATGTATTGTCTTTTGGCCATAAATTGATGGGGCGGCTTAGATTTTTGGTTTAAAGATAAATGCTTTATTTTGTATGACTTTAGTTTCTATCCATGCGATTCCTTGCTGCACCACGGCAGCAGTAGCTCTTGCCTGGCTTGGTACTTAGTAGTCCACACTACTCGTCGTAGAGTAGCAGAGATCGATCCATCCCGTACAAGTTCATGCGATCATTTTCGTGGGGTTTTCGGTTTGGTGTATTTGCATGTGATTGAAATGTGACTTTAATATTTGTATTGATGCAATAAATTTATATGAGAGTCGGTCGGTCGATCGGTCGATCGGTCGCCTTTTTGGTGGTTTTTCGTTTTGCAGCAACAATATGAAAATAAAGATATGCAAATCAGTTGCTTTTGTTTGGAGACTGCTTCTGCTTTTGCCTGATTCTTGTTGCCGGTTTTTTTTTTTTTTGGCAAGAGATGCAAAAACGATATTTAATGATGCGCGATAGTTTTTTGGTTTCTGTGTGTGTGTGTGTTAGAATAACGACATCGAATAAAATATTGGAGAAAATCGTGAGAGAATTTTATATAAGCATAAATATTTATTATGATTTGAAGAACGTTTAACTATTATGAATTTTGTGTGTGCCCGACAGTTGTTTCAACAGGATAGTTGTCTTCCGACTACATTATTAAGCATTTCTAAGTATAAATCTAACAAGATCACGTTCTATAATCGCCAGACATGAACTTTGTTTTACAATTTAAAATAATTTTTTGAATGAAAAAACTAGTTCTACTGGTATCCCCAGACAAGGAGCAATTCGCATTTCATGGTCCAGGTCCATGTTTAAATAGGGCACATTTGGATTCCTCAATGAATTTGCTTGAATTTGATCCTTTATATCTTTGTTAGGGCTGATTTTGAAACATCAAGGCCTATTATACCAGACTTTCTTCAAACCCAATGTAGTATCAATATTCGAAAATATCAACATTTCTTGGAGATGGTCTTTGTCCCTTTAAGGATCCGTTTACCCATTCTGTCCCATTAAAATCCGATTTTTGAGTAGGCATAGGGATCTACATCCACAATTCGAGGGCTGAATTGGTATAACAGATATCAAATCACTCAACGATTCTACAAGCAGAGATCAAGGCCATCACAGAATGCCTAAAATGCCTGGGGGTCATAGGCAAAACTATCTGTATTTTCACAGACAAAACGTCAAAACGCAATTAGATCCTTCACAAATGATAATGTCAAGTCAAGGACACTCATGGACTGTAAGAAAACGATACCGGGCCACCCAGGGTTTCCAGGCAATGTTAGAGCCGACGAACTGGCTAAAATTGGAAGGGAATCCGAACAAAATACTTTGCAATTGTCTAAGACTTTCCATGAGACAAAAAAGGAGTTGAGGGAATGGATAAAGACGACCCATGCCTTCAGATGGCAAGATCAACAGGTGGGAAGAACCACAAAGGAAACAAAAGAAATATCGATTACAAGAAATCAAGGAGAATACTCGGGTTTAACAAAAATGAGCTGAGTAAGCTAGTTGGGGTCATCACAGGACACACAAGCCTAAGGGCACACCTATTTAGGATAGGATGTTCCGACGAATGTAGGGCTTGTGGAGAGGACGCCGAGACGGCGAAACACTTCTTGTGAGAGTGCCCCGCTTTCTCGCAGATCAGGAAAATCTAAATCTAGGAGAGGACACCTTTGATGACCTGTCGGTCGTCAAAGGAATGGACATAAGGAAACTTTATAGAGGGCACCGAATTCCTAACGTAAAAAAGGGGAAGGGAATCTGAAGAAGAACCCAGAAGCGCACAACATGCCGAATTATTGGCCTAGGTGTATGTCATTTGTACATGACCGATCCTCCATTTCAACCTAACCTAACAAATTTCAGCGAACAAATTCGCTTAAAACATATGTAATTTTTTTAATACCACAAACATTAACTTGTTTAGAAATATCAAATATTTTTGTGTTTTTTTATTCAATTTGTGAATCTCTGTATATCATTTCATCTTATTCTCTAGGTTATTGTTATTATCTGAAAGAGATTAGAGGCAAAAAATTACGAAAACTGCTGCAAATACACACTTATTCGCACTCAAATATTGTACTTTTCGTAACTGTTCGCATGTGGAATATATTCCTGGAAGTGCCTGCATTCACAGAGGCCTACGCTGAATGTTAGTAAACAAAATCTGATATAAATTTATATTACACAAGTGGTTGTGGACAAGAGGTATCGGTTAAAAAACAGGATCGGTGAACTCAGTGAACACATGCGCGGTCGACATAGAGCGAGTGCGTCTGAAAGATAGAGGTGCTTCTTCATGAGTCGATAAGGAATCGGTGAAAATTGGTCTCATCGACTGAAGGGATACATTTTAGAGGCGTCGATGTTGTGGAAGAATTTATCTACTGACAAATCTATGTTACTTTGATTTAAGCAAACAATTTAAGAAGAGAGCACTCTTTTATTCTACTCGTGCATCCTTATAGCTCCGAAAAATGTTAGAGCAGGTAAATAAGTGCTGGGTGTGCTCGAGATGGAAATACTTCCCAAAATCTATGGTATCATCTATGTTAATGGAAAAGAATAGGCGTCGAACTAGCAGTGAGCTGAATTAATTATTAACGTAGTTAAAAATACAGCTTTGATTGGATCCAAAGGCCTTAGGCTACAACTACCACGGAAGGCTCATACAGGGAAGACTGGGACTCCGGCGGAAGGCCCAAGTGAATGAAGACATGAAAATCCTTGGTATCGCAAACAGAAGAACGGGCGTACAAAAAAAGACTTTTAATGTTTTCATTTGAATTTCAGGATTTTTTGTTTTTATGTATATATTTATTTAAAATAATTCGTGATTAATAATTTTATAAATATTTAAATTAATAATAAATATTAAATAAATTATTTAAAATAATAATATAAGTTATAAATAAGTTATAAAAGAAGCGATTCAATGTTATTACAAAGATATTTTTTTTTGCAAGCTATCTTGAAAGATGAATTACGTGCAACCGATTTCAAATCAACTGGTAGACTATTATGAGTGATACCACCTACATGTCACCATGGACCCATAAATAAGCTCAATATGGAAATACTGCAATGAAAAAAAAATTTTCTCGCGAATCCTAATATGAATTTTGTGTAACGAAATGAATCGCTGAATTACGCTTGAACTACCTTGGAAAATAGTGGGTTTATTGAAAAGAACTTTTGGGTTGTACTCAAATGTGTGCAAAAAGTTCTAGAAACGGGCATGCTTGTGGACAACACTCACGGCCTCCATCGTTGTACGATACATACTGACGGTAGCCGAGAGTGTCTTAACATTTCACTCACCAGCCTTATACACTTACAAGGTCTGATTGACTCAGCTATTCAAGGCTCACGACCATCCGCTTCGTTATAGTTTCTCCATGTGAGCCTTTGAACAGCTCGTAATGGACAAAGATTTTGTTCGAAGAAGGATTTTTTAAGGCTCGAGACTCAAGAAATTGACTTGGACGATTTTTCATTTCAGCAGAATGACGCGACATTTGCGAATCAGAAATCTCGGCAATGTCAATTGACCATCGTTACTTTTTCTGTTGATTGCTATTTTTTGTTTTTCCAATAAACTTTTTTTTAGTTTTGCGAACAGTGACTGTAAGATTTTCACCGTTTTTGTAGTGAGTTTTAAAAATTTAATGCGTTGTTGAACGTTTGTCGTTCCATTTTTAGTAATGGCGTAGTTTCTACTTGTCAAATGTCAACAAATAAAAGCTTCAAAAGTGGCAGCTACCGAAATACCGGGTCATTCAAAATAACACCTCTTGTTGGAAAACTCTTTAGAAACTATACACTATCGGTACAGTTTATTGTAGTGAAACAATGACTAAACTGAACGAATATTAAACTCTAACATATTAGTCACAATATAGTGATCATATCGATTCACAGTTCAATATCTGATAATAATATTTACCCTCAAGCGCCCCGGTAGGCGAGTTGGTAGCGTGCTTGCCTATCAGCGTGGGGGTTGTGGGTTCGATTCCCACCAGAGGCTTTGGTCTGTCGCTGCAAAAATCAAGCCAAATGGTCTTTGTCACCCGGTTTACCCTTGGACCCAAAATTATAATATAAATTTACTTTGTATTGTAATTAATAAATAAATCTTAATATATATTTACCCTCGACACTGATTCACTGATTCACTGATACACTGATTCCCTGATTCACTGACTCTGTCACGCAGTACGTAGGAATTTAAATAGGCATTCTATAAATAATAATAATAAAAAAAATAATATTTTTTTTTGTACAGAAATTGTGTTTTCCCCAAATTTTTTTTACCAAAATTTTTTTTTCCAAAATTTTTTTTTTACATTTTTTTTTTTTCAACAAAATTTTTTTTTCCACAAAAATTTTTTTTTTCAAAAAAATTTTTTTTTTCAACAAAAATTTTTTTTTTCAGCAAACTTTTTTTTCAACAAAATTTTTTTTTTTCCACAAAAATTTTTTTTTCCAACAAATTTTTTTTTTTCAACAAAAATTTTTTTTTCAGCAAAAATTTTTTTTCCACAAATGTTTTTTTTCCCAATTTTATTTTTTTTCGAAATTTTTTTTTACAAAATAGTTTTTTCAAAATATTTTTTACAAAATTTTTAAAATTAAGTAACAAATACTTTCTCAAGCAAATTAAGGGGCGCCATAGGCGCATTACAACTTACTAATAAATAAATATTTACCCTCGACACTGATTCACTGATACACTGATTCACTGACTCTGTCACGCAGTACGTAGGAATTTAAATAGGCATTCTATAATTCTATAATAAATAATAAAAAAAATAATATTTTTTTTTTTTGTACAGAAATTGTGTTTTCCCCAATTTTTTTTTTCCAAAAAATTTTTTTTTCAAATTTTTTTTTTTTCAAATTTTTTTTTTTTACACAATTTTTTTTTTACAAATATTTTTTTTTTTTTACAAAATTTTTTTTTTCCATTTTTTTTTTTCCACAAAATTTTTTTTCAACAAAATTTTTTTTTCCACAAACATTTTGCAACAAAATTTTTTTTTTCAACAAAAAATTTTTTTTTCCACAAAAATTTTTTTTTTCAACAAAATTTTTTTTCCATATTTCAACGGGCGCCATAGGCGCATTACAACTTACTAGTATCTGATAACTTACTTACGTATTTTCCTTGACATTTCATGAAGGAACAGACGGGAAACTTCTCTCGAATCAGTGAGCTGTGCGCGATATAATTGTGTATACTCACTAACCGGCACCAACTCTTTAAAGCCGACTAATGCTTTTATGGAGAAGTTGTACATGGCTGAGAGATTCGTTCTTACTCCTAATGTCGCAAACATTTATAAGATGGAAAACAATATCTGATAAACGTAAAAGAAACTAATATAGGGTATCGTGTTTTAGGATATCCTGCCTGTTCTATATTCATTTGTTTTTGTTTCCAAATTCGCATTGTGGCCCATTTTATTGTTTAAACCACTAAAATACACCATTGCAAATTACACAGTGTCGAATATATATTTACTCGTATTACTATTTCCCAACCAATTTCAATTTGTTTGAGACTCCAATGCCGATCCGTAAAAAACATACATCGTCCCATCCATCGTATGGGAAACTAGCGTTCAACCAACCTATGAATGACCACATAATAGTGCAGATATTCCATCATAAACAGTACAAGTACTTTATTGAAATAGCCAGTGAACTGTTGGCAAGACTTCAATTTCTTCGTTTATTCTTATCCATTGAGACATCTCGAATCCTAATAAAGCATAAAAGAATGCCTTGGCAAAATAAAATATTTAATAACAAAAACCTGATGACCATAAAAAATAATGATGATAACTATAATCATAAGCTATTGTTTCCGGACTAACCAAGAAAAAAAAGCTTGGCTTTCGTTCATCTTTCGCCTTTTTTAACAATTGTCTCGAAATCAACTTAAATTGAGGAAAACCCTCCTTGTGATCAGTCCGAGAAAAAAAAACGTGTGTCTCTTCTTTTTTCTGTACGGGCGTTTTTGAAAAATTCACGTTATAATGAACCCTTTCAAAAGGATGGGCACATGTCGCTCTCGCTTTCACAGTGGGATACTCTTCATATTCTTGGCTGTGCCGGAGTACTATGGAGGGAACTGGGAAAATGGTTCTTAGTTTTCAATCGCAATCAAAATTTTTGTGATCAACTCTTTTTTTTTTTTTTTAGTTTTGTTGTTGTACACTGAGGATGATGACGATTTCACCGCCAAGTAGAGGACGGGTTCTGCGGAGCAACAATATCAACAACAACATCCGCAGAAAATGACTTTGTAAGGAACCGTCCTTGTTGCCATTGTTATTGTTACCATAGTTTTAACAATTGAACTTTTCTTGGCGAGGATTTCGCTTTCTGGCCAACATCAGCATGAATGGACAAGAACGAGAGGAAAGAAGAAGACAGCAACGAAGTTTGCATCTTCTCTATTGAGGTTTTATTCCTTAAACTGCGTTTAATCAGATAACTTTTGGGGTTTCTTTTGTTATTCAACAACAGCAGCAACGATTCTTTTTTTTTCGGCGTATTTTTCTCATTTTGGAGGCCTGCAAGTAGCATTTGTCGTCAACGACCGGAGACCAGCAGACAGCGAGTCCAACAGTAGCCAATGGTGGCAGTCGTATCGTCTGGCCTAGCAGCAGAAGTTAAGTTCGTTTAGTTGGGTTTGTCAGTTGTGGTGCTCCTTCAAAAACTCTACATATACACACCCATCGCGGCGGCTTGGAAGCCTTTGATGCCACACCGGGCAACAGGCAGCAGCAAGTAGTAAACTGTATGTTGCAAGTACTTTTGCTTCTACTTCATTTTGCTTCTGTTGCACTTATGATCGTTGTCATCATCTGTAACATCATCAGCAACAGCATGTAACGTAACGAAGAAAACCAAAACTACTCAGCAGTAGCAAAATTGGAGAGAGAAAAAGTATCGTCGCACAGTGGTACATTGCTGTTAGCGAAGCGGCAATCATTTGCTATTTTTAAATAGCCTACATACCAAAGCGTCTATTTGATTTGGGGTCACTGTCAATGGTAATTCTTATACAAGTTTTTTTTAATTTGTATTTATGTGTTTTGTAGATTAGCTCCTGTCAACCTGTCAACCAAATTTAGCAAGACCCTGTTGACGGCCCGAATCATTAAATGGTTCTTCGCATAACATCGGCGTTAAATCGCAGCTCCGAGGTGGCCAATTGACATCGGGTGATAACACGAATGTCGCACGGCACGCCGTCCTGCGGAAAACAATGATCCTTTAAGTCTATCTCTTCAATCTTTGTCCAGAATTAATGGTTAGTAGCCGAATGGCCAGCAACACTTTTAAAGGAATATTGGCCAATGATGGCATCGCTCCAAACTACGCACCAATATTTGACTCTCTCTGAATGTTTTCACTGTCAAAATAAGATATGACTCAAACAGAAGACACTAGCTCACCCTGTATGTAGACACATAGATATAACGATGCTGTCATAAAAACAATGAAGACAAAACAAAAAGACATGCCGATAAATATCAAACAAAAGAGTCGTAGAACGGATTTGGTAAACAAAAAATACTTAGTTTCGAAGTCAATTTGTGTATTTCCTTATGTCCTTGTGTAACTTGTATTTCTTCCATCTCCTCAGAATATGTACCACTGTGCATCGTTACTTATGCCATTCGGTTACTTGCCCCGTCGACTGTGACCGCTGCTGCTTATTCGCTTAAGTTGCAATGGTAGCATTAATTATATCATTATCCTTCATCTGGCGATTTATCTTTTCGTTTTTTTTTTCATCGTTGCTACCTTTGTTTTCTTCGTCTTCTCGTTTGTACGTATGTATTGTGTTGCATTGTCTGTTGCCGCAGTGCCAGCAGTACTTTGAAAAAGTCGTAGTTTTAGTGGTTATGACGACTTTTATTCAAGGAGCCATGTTGTTACCACTGCGTTGTCTACTACCGTTGCCGTGGCTATTACCAGAATATGTATTTGTTACCATTTTTATGCATATTAATTGCGCTTCTCGCCCTGCATGTATTCTTTAATATGATGTGGCATCTGAAGTTTCCCTCATAATCGAATTGTTTCATTTATTTTACCCGATTGGCTGTAGGAGCTGCAATTATGTATTTTGATCATTGGAAATTGCCCATTTGGAAATCCACTGTGATTTTTCATTAAATTGTGCTTAATCGATTTGAGCGTTGTTTTGTGCTGTCAGTTATTAATTATAGGTAAAAGGAAAAATCGTGATGACTTTATTGAATGATCTCTAGTTTGTTATATCAATGAAAACAGAAACATACCGATATTCAAGAGCATGAGTCTGGGATTAGCGTTACCCCTGAGAATTTTTAAAAAGTCGCAGAAAGAGTCGTTTCACAGAAAAAAAAAAAAAATTAATTGCACCGGTAGGCGACTTTGTAGCATGCTTGCCTATCAGCGTGGGGTTTGTAAGTTCAATTCCCACAAGAGGCGTTGGTCTGTCGCTGCAAAAATCTAGTCATATGGTCTGTGTCACCCGGAATAAATAAATAAATAAAATAATAAAAAAAATCGCACAAAAAAAAATTGTTTTAATAAAACAAAATCCGCAAACGTTTTTTTTATACACTCCATCATAGGATGGAGTATATACTAAGTTTGTCATTCCGTTTGCAACACCTCGAAAGAGTGATCTGCGACCCTATAAAGTATATATATTATTGGTCAGTGTAACATTCTAAGACATTCTAGCGATGTCCGTCTGTCCGTCCGTCCGTCTGTTCGTCCGTCCGTCTGTTGTCTGTTGAAATCACGATAGAGTGCGAACGACCAACGCTAAGAAGCTGAAATTTTGTAGGAAGATGTTTTTTGCCCATAAGCAGGTTAAGTTGAGAGAGAATGGGCAATATCGGACCAAAGGGGAAAAAGTTACCCTTTACGGGACTAAATATATCCCGGCCATAATCAAATTTTTCAAATATTTTTTTTCACTACATCTGATTTTTTTTGGTAAAATTGTTCTAAGTTTATATAATTTATAGATGGGGAAAAAAATCCCAAAAATGGGCGTGCTCATGGGTTCCGTGGACCCTTGGGGCCCAAAAAAGGGCCCATGATAAACATGCGCATATGGGTATCGAAGTGCAACGAAATTTACTCACGAACCCAAATATGCCTTTATTTTCATGATTTTCCTAAATTTTTTGATCCGGTTTCTGGGACTATCGGGTCACCAGCGGCCCAAAAACCGTCCCTTGACAAAAATGGACATATGCGGATCGAAATGCAACGAAATTTTCTCGCGAACCCAAATATGCATTTATTTTCATGATTTGGATAAAATTTGTGATCGGGTTCCTGGGACTATCGGGTCACGAGCGGCCCAAAAACCGGCCCCAGACAAACATGGACATATGGGTATCGAAATGTCCACTTGTTTAAACTAACCACAAAATTTAAATACATACAGAAAATTAACACCAATCCATTTTTTTAATAAAGGGTTATCCATTTTGCGTTTTCAAAAGTAAACGTAAATAAAACACACTTTTTAATTTTTTTTTTCATGATATTTCTTTTTTATTATAAAGTTTGAACGTTGACATTATGTGTGAAACACTACATCATTTAAATGACCACCACGCGAAGTGTTGCAAGCATTGATTCTTTTGAGGTATCTCAGCCATAACTTGACGAATGTTGGTTCTTAAGTGCTCAAGAATTAAGGGTTTATCTGCATAAACACGGTATTCAGCGTAGCCCCACAAAAAAAGTATAATAGTGTCAAATCGCATGATCTTGGTGGCCAATGGATGTCGCCACGACGGGAAATTACGCGGCCAGGAAATGTCTCTTGCAATAAAGACATATTCGCTCGAGTTGTGTGACATGTGGCACCGTCTTGTTGAAACCACATATTCTCCAAGTTGTATTCTTCAATAGCAGGCAAAAAAAAGGCGGTTATCATACGACCATAACGCTCCGAACTGACGGTGACAGTCGTTCCCTCGTTGTTTTCGAAGAAGTAAGGTCCAATCACACCTTCGGAGCAAAGAGCGCACCAAACAGTGACTTTTTGTGGATGTAATGGTCTCTCTTCAATTACTTGAGGATTCTCAGAACCCTAAATACGACAATTTTTTGGGTTGTCATGGAGCAACTTGGTGGAAAAATTCGAGCTATTGGAACAAGTTAGTGATGTGAAGAATAAAACCCATTCACGTCGCTCAAGAACAACTGAGAATATTGGTGCTTTAGCCCAAAGTGTTGAAGAAAACCAAGGCTTCATTGGAATTGGGCATTCCACAAATGTCATTACACCGTATTTTGCATAAAGACTTGGGACTTAAGGCTTATAAAGTTCAGTTAACACAAAAACTCAAGCCGGCCGATCATCAACAACGTCGTGTTTTTGTACTTGCTGATTGGGTCCTTGAAATGCATGAAATTGATCCGAAATTCCATCGAAAAATAGTCTTGGCTGATGAGGCCCATTTCCACCTCGTTGGCTACGTCAAGAAGCAAAATTTTCGCATCCGGCTCTGGAAAAACCCAAGAGTTATTTTTGAGAAGCCTCTCTATCCTCAACGTGTGACTGTCTGGTGTGGTTTATGGTCCGGCAGGGTCATTGGACCTTAGTTTTTCGAAAATGAGGTTTCGAAAACGGTGAATGGATTGCGCGATCGAGAGATGATACAATTATCTTTATAAAGCTGTTTTAAAATTGTATGAATAATGGGGGTGAGATATAGTAAAAAATGTCAAGCAATTCATGGAATATCAACCATGATCTCCTCTAAATAAATCCCCCAACATAAATGGCATCTTTCTAAATGCTAAACGCAGTTTAATTCCAAATAGTTCTTCGGAGTATACAAATTATATCGTACACAGCTCACTTATTCGAGAGAAGTTCCCCGTCTGTTCATTCATGGAATGTTAAGGGAAATAAGTAAGTAAGTCCTTAAGATTCATATGTGTCGACATGTTCTGTATTTAGGAGCTGCTGAAGTGTCATTTAAATAAAAAGACTTCACACATCAAAAATGTTGTGTTCACAGACGATAAAATGTCAACGTAATTTGAACGTCAAACATATGAAGATATACACACATACTCTTATCTCTGGAAGGGATCATATCAAAACATGTCATATCATTTATTTTGACTAATTAATAATACAAAATACAAACGTCTCACATCCCTCAAGCAACAACAGCCCAAAAATTATATTTGCCAATCAAACAAACATGTACATTCGACTGCTACTCCATCCGCCTGTCCGTCCATTCGTACGTCCGTCCATCTGTTAATGTTGCATTTGTTGCAAGGCTGCCACAATTTAAACATGGCTAACGAAGGCATACGTATTGTGAGAATTCGTGGAAATGTTTGCACGGATATCATACAAATGCAGCTCCAACCGGCACAACATCGACTGGAAAAAAAAAACACATCATTATTCAAACAAATTATTATCCAAATTTTCAAGATACGTTGCAGTGATAAAACGCAGGCGTAAAACACTTAATGAAGGTAGCCAAAAATACGTTGGGGTGTGGCATGACAAGTGTAGAAAATGGAAAACAGAATATTATCGATGAAGTTTCTCTTCGGTTTCTAACAAAAATACTAGCTTGGAGTTTCAGTTCCTTTTTTAACTAACACCTACTCAATAATACAAAGCTGGTAGGCGCTATTTGTGAATGAGTATCTCTGTCTCTACATATTTATTTAGAATTCAAAACGTGTATAAAATTTCTGGATAGTTTTACCATACCTGTCGCACCGCCTTCTTTGCATTGGACGAGTATTGACAAAATTAACAAACAAATGCGAGTCAACAACAACAAAAAACGAAGAAGCTGGGCACAAAATCTCCTCATACCACTCCGCCAAGCAAACGTATAATGAAAAACTTTAAACAAATATTTGTTCAAGATTGCAGTTCTTCCTCGTGAACAGAAGGCGGTAAATATCAGGCAGTCTTTGGAAACCTCCACCAAAAAAAATAAGCAAAACAAGACAAAAAAAAAATACAGGGCCAATACGACCAAGTAGTTAATGATAAGACAGCGTACCAAACAAAGAAACCATGACAAGACGAAACTGTGGCAATATTTGTTTAAGAACATAACATAACGTAACACAACACCAGAAACCATCTCAAATTAATTTTTACGACTCCCTCACATTTAAAAAATCTCCACACAAAACACACAGCGCTGAATTGTCCCGTGAAGACCGATGAGGAAGGAGCACTACGGACGGAATGCATACCTTTAAAATATCATTGATATTGAAAAATGCTCGTGTTAGGTATCTTGTCCTCTGGCCTCATTGCTTGTTAAACAAGGAGGCAAATTTTTTTCACCATCTGAATGCCGATCTATTATCAGTTAAGACGACAAACGGCAGAGGCAGAGGTAACACAGGCGGCTGAATAACAGCAACATCGTTGGCAACAACAACGGGCAACAAAATAGTATGAACAACATACTACACCTCCACCAACGACGTCACAACTACCAACAACAAATAAACCGTGTGGTGGAGTTCTTTTTTATTAACTCTAAACCACCAGCTCATACAATTCGAAGTTAAAAGCCAAGGGTGGAGTCAAAAAAAAAAAGGACGAATAGTGGGTACACCAACTGATAGACTCACAAAGCTTCGTATAAAATAAAATTTCTTTCTCAGCCAGTGTGGCTGAGCACTGTGATATCCAGACAATGATAAGGCTGACAAATTATTAAGCGAAGCCTGGAAATTTCGGAAATATATCAATCTGATCTGAATCATAATATGAAATTACTAATTTTTCATTAACAATTCAATAATGAAATCAATGAGCTAGGTACGATATAACACCGTGTTACACACATTCTGTCCTATGAACCAAATTTACTTTTTCGGAAAGGGGATAACAAATAAAAATACACGTGTATCGGCGATTTTCATGTACACGTCAGAAGGTTTCAGTCAAAAAACATTTTTTTTTCGTAACGCTTAAGTAGTTTAAAAATTTGGAGTCTCTTCAAGTTATGCTAAGAAAAGTGAAAAAAATATTTTTGTTTCAAAAATAAATAAAATCTGAGAATTGATAAAAATTGTTTTTAAAAAATTTGACGTGATACAGACATTTCCACGAGTCTGCCTGCCAAAAATCAGCTCGATTGGATCACTGAAAAAGGGGTAAAAATCGGTCCAAAGGCTTTCACACAGGCCACTACGAACTTCAGACTTCAAACTTAAAAAAAAAAAAAATCTGACGTGTACATGAAAATCGCCGATACACGTGTAGTTTTATTTTTTCCCATCTTTCCGAATATGTGCATTTGGTTCATAGGACAGAAAAAAATATATTTTTTGTAACACGGTGTAATGTTTTATACTCACCGACCGGGATCTACTGTTTAAAGCCATATCCGAACGTCTAATGCTTTTTCTGGATAAGCTTTACATGGCTAAGAGTTAGAGACCTCGTAAAGTCACCTGCATTTACAAGTGGAAACGGTCGCCGAAAATTTACAGGGTTCTCCAACAAGAGGTGTTTTTTTGGTATTCAAAGAAAAATGAAATTTTTGAGATAAATGATGGGATGTTTATTTGATAATAAAGAATGTTTATTTGATCAACCAAATGCTCGCTTACAGGACCATATCCTTTTCATGGAATTTTCCATAAACAAATCGCAAAGTGGCTGCCCTATGTCCTTGATAGCCTCATGAATTCTATCTTTGAGGCCTTGAATCGACACTGGGCTGTTGGCGTAGTCCTCATCTTTCACGTGGACCCAAATAAAGAAGTCACAAGGTGTTAAAGCACAAGACGTCGGTGGCCAATTGTGATCAACTCTTCGAGAGATAACACGGTCCGGAAACTTTTTAATTTTGCGAACTGTGACTGCAAGATTTTACCATTTTTATAGTAAATTTTAATAAATTCAGTACGTTGTTGAAGCGTGTATCTTTCCATTTTTATTAATGGCCTAGTTTATACTTGTCAAATGTCAGAGAATAAAAGCTACAAAAGTGACAGCTACCGATATACCGGGTGATTTAAAACAACACCTCTTGTTGGAGAACCCTGTATTTGATGTTTGTCGCCCACCACGGTCGACCACATCTGTAAAAAATTACCTATGCTGAATCCAATCCTGGTAGTAATGCAGATTTTTCCAAAATGCATGCCTGAAATCATGGATGTTCGGACAGTGAAGGCAGATGTATTCTGCATTGAAATGTGTGCACTTACAAGACATGTGGAGAGGACATGGCAGCAATGGAGGTGTTTCGAATCCTCAAATCAGCTCTTGGTAGAATACAACATCTATATAAGTATCGAAATCCTCCGTTTTCTGATGTGAGAAGACACTGTTAGAAATGTAATTTGTAATTAGTTTGCCCTGCATGTTTATCTCTCATATTCATCTGCCTTCAATCATGGCAACAATGAAGGTCTTTCTCCGCCTCAAATCAGCTCTCGTTAAATACAAATATGATGTGGCAAAATTATAAGTAACGAAATCCTCAGAGAGCCTTCTCGGTATAGGTATCCTGAGCGTTTTTCTGAAGTGAGTAGCCAGAGTTAGAAATGTAGTCTGTCAGTTAGACCTGCATGGTTATCTCTTTTGAATATGAATAAATGTCCTTATCTGCGAATTCCTCTGGAGTTGGGAAAAATGTGCGCCGAATGTGGAATAGCTCACTCCACCGCGATTTGTCGACGATTTATGAGTGGGGTCACACATATACAGACCGTGAAGAGAAGAGAGCGTTTGTTGATAATTGGATGCCCAACTCCATTTGGCACCATTTAACATCGCCTGAACGTAGATTGCCTAGGTAGATATTTTAACAGAATTTGTTCTTCGAACATCCTTCGTCCAATTTACTGTGTGATAGTCGCACCATTCAGATATAATTAGGTACGAATTTTCGTTACTAAATATTCGCTACTGTTTTCTTTTTGTTAAGACTTGCTCTTGATTCATGAATTGTATACCGCTGATCATTCTTAGGATTCTGTACGGTTTAGATTGTGAACCGTGAAGAAAGTAATTCTCCAGTGCTGACACACAGTCTCTGTTAGCAGTAACTGAGATAAGCCCTCAATGAAACCTGAAGTCAATTCTCAAGTACTGTAATAGAAACTGAATATAATTGCAGCTACGCCTGTGCCGTTGCAAGGCTGACAATGAATATTTTGCCACATCGTAGCAATTTCATTGCTCTTTGGTTCTGTTTTTTTGCATTTTTTTGCTATCCAACGTAGCGCCCTTTAGCATCATTGAACATGAGCATTAAAAACAACAAACGTTGCACAAAGTACAGAAGTCAACAACTGGTGTTGGTGCCAATGTTGTTGCAGTTGTTCCTGTTGATTTTCGGTGTTGTCGTTGGTGGCGCGGTGGTGTTTCCTTGTCTTGTGGTCGTCGTCGAAGCCGTCTTCACTAAAACGACAAATATACTTTCTGTCGGTTGTTTGCTTTTTTGTTGTTGTTGTTGTTATTTTTGGGGTGTACGGAGGAGGATCATGTTATCTAAAATGGTACTCGTACAACATGGTCAGTAGGTTTAAATTACAAACAGTTTTTTTTCCCTGATGTTGTCCCCTTTTTCATGGTGTGGTGTTTGTGTGCACCTTCACCGATACCCGGTGCACTGGGGTGAAGGCAACAAAAAAAAAAAGCTCCGCTGTTGAAGTGGAAATCCATAAGGTTCATTATGTTGGAGTTAAGTAGTGCAAGTGTTGTTTTTGTCGTAGTTGTGGCCGTGTAGTTCGTTTCTTTTGTCCGTTTCTGTTTTGTTTGTTGGGGAGTTCAATTCGTGAACAGGCGGCATTTTGGTCTTTTATCCTTTCGAGATTTAAGTGGACAAGTTACAACTTGGTACATGGTTTTTTTTCTCGGTCGGTCGGTCGGTCTGTCTGTTGGTTGGCTTTTTTCACATGTCGAATTAGAACATGTAATTTTTGTGTTAGTGTTTTTGTTCTTGTTCTCGAATCTAATTTTGTATGTTAATGCTCTGTTTTTATGGTGAACTTTTAGAGAAGTTCAACTGTTTTTACCCATCGTTGTAAATCGTACCTGGATATTGACATTCATCTGGTCGGTGATGGGATAAATACGTTTGCTATACGAAAACTGTCTACCATAGATCAAAAACAAATATGTTCACAGTAGGCAAATATTCAAAGTAGATGTTATATTTTTGTAATACGAATGTGTTTCTAATCCGCCCTCCGGTTTGAGTTCACATTTCTATCTTACCATGCCATAATAGATCAGTAACATTGTAAGCTTGTTGTAAGTCGTGTGTCACAGCCAACAAATTTTAGTTGCTCTTACCTTCATGGACTTTCATCCGAACAATGCTTACAAATTGAATTTTAACTTTGCGCTCGGCGAGGAAAAATTAACCACGACGACCAAGAATATTTCCGGATGAATGGATAATAAGCGGCATTGTTGCAGTTGGTCGGATGGGCAGCCACAGGCAATCCAGGAGGTTCCATGAACACCCAGGGAATATATTACTTGGTTCTAGATAAATTCTTTGTTAGAAAGAAGCATGAAAATACAGTCGAATTCGGTTAAATAGAAATTGTTTCACTTATCAGGGATTTTATTTAAAAAAAGAAATTCGGATAATTGAACCTTCTTTCGTTTAAACGAAGTGAGTATGTTCTTTTAAAATTGTTCTATGAAACGAACATAGAAACTAGTGGCACAACTATTAAAATAGTTGTATGTATATACAATTTGAATTCAATATAATAATTTTTTGACATCATTTGTTTTGTCCAGAATTGTCTCCAAAAAAGGTTTTTATAACATAAATTGATTCTAATGTCTCCTTCCTTGAGTTTATTATGATGATGTCATAATCAGTTCTATTGAATTTTCAACGTTTCCATTGTCCATATACGTCACCTCCTCTCTATTGTTTCTTGGTCTGTTTGTTCTCCTCTATTATTGGGTATGTACTTTAATGAGTTGCATGAAGTAGTTTTATATTTTGTCGCCATTACATTCATCATATTTCTCTTAAGCGGTGTTCGTATCATATAAGTTTGTGTCTTTGCATTAAAAATATGTTTTACATAAACGATTTTTCAAAAAAGCGGATTTTCGTTTGAGCGAAGTACAGTGGAAAATCACCCAAAACAATCAGTACTAATATTTATTTTCCATTAATCGATTTTTTTTTTCAATTAAAAGTCCTGCTCTTATCCGTATTCCGTATTCGTATATGTTTAACAATAAGTCTATTAAAAGAAAATTTCGCGAGGTATTTACATTCGATTTCTTATTTATATGTCATTTCAATTGTCTTCAACATATACTAACAATATCAGCCATTTAGCATTTCTTCATTTTGTTGACCGATATTAGGGCTAGATATTTTTGCTTTCCAAAAAATATGTCAATGACTATGTATTTAATTTAGTCAGAAAAATACAACGCATTTCAAATGTTGACTTGGAGTAGGACAATCGACGTTGAATTCTGAGAAGATATTACTGACAATGATCGCCCTGGACACTCCAACCTATGTGTAGAAGGATTACAAAAATTTCTTATGGAAAATTGCAGAACTTGCAAAGGATATCAGCATATCGGTTTGATTATGTATTGTATGTTGCTAAATTTGTATTTTAAATTGTGATACTCACATGAATATCGCAATTGTAGCCAAAAACCACACACCCTTCATGTCACAGCCCCAGTAGGCCGATGAATACTACGATTGCTTTCAAAACTAGAATATCACATGACTTTTCCCGATTGAAGAAGTCGCAAAGTGTTAAATCACAAGATCTCGGTGGCCAACTGTGATCCCCTCTTCGAGAGACAACACGGTCCTGGAAACTTTTCCCGTACAAGAGCAATTGTTTCGTTGCTTGTGTGGCACGTAGCGCCGTCTTATTGAGAGTGAACGTTGTCCAGATCAATATCATCCAACTACGACCATAAAAATCATAAGTAATCTCCCATTAGCACAATCCATTCATCGTAACTGTTGATCCAACCTCATTTTCGAAAATGTAAGTTTAATGACCCCGCCGGACCATAAACCGCACACGTTGAGTATGGAGAGGCTTCTCAACAATAACTCTTGGGTTTTGTGATCCCCAAATGCGAAAATTTTGCTTGTTCACGTAACCACCGAGGTTGAAATGGGCCTCATCAGTCAAGATGTTTTTTCGATGGAATTCCGGATCATTTTCATGCATTTGAAGGACCCAATCTGCAATGACACGATGTTGTTGATGATCGGCCGGCTTGAGTTCTTGTTAGAGTTGTGTCGTTCATGAACGAACTAGTTCAGTTGAACTATTCATTGAAGTGAACGAAGTGAACTAGTTCTTGCTCTTTCGTTCTTTTCGTTCAATAGTTCATTTCGTTCACAATCAAGTTTTTTTTTCTCTCAATCACATGTTGTCAGCTGTTTGGCGGTATTGCCAACCTAAAAAATTGCAGAGCTCACCTGAATGGAGAGAAATAGTCAAAATGTATGAATTCTTATTTAGGTAGACCAAGGTGCGCAATGTACATTGATGGCAATATCGATGAAAAATCAACAGTGATGTGGACATATCAGTTATATTGTTTTCGGTTATATCTAATTGCGTTGGCCTGTGTGAAGCAATTTTCCAATTATCGAGTATATTTTTATATGGGTATGGAAAGTAGTAAATTAGATAATTGTGTGGAACAATTGATTTCCAAATGTAATCCCATCAATGTGGATTTGGGTGCATATCAGAAAATAAGAGTTGTCGAATGGTACTAACTCTGGTAATTGATTATAATATGATTTGTAAATATCACTTTGATAAGGATTTGCATTAGAAATTTTATCAAGATTATCGCCCTAATTGCTGAGATTTTGGACTGGAATTTTGCTGACAGTACTTGATAAAGGCTGGCAATCCCGAAAACACTTTTTCTTTTCTCTATGAAGTTGCCAACCCTGTTTTCTTAAAGAAAAAGCGTTTATAGTGTCTGTTACAGTTCTATTTTATTCCAAAACAAATTTTCATTTTATTCAAAAGCAATTTTTACTGTATTCATTAAAAACAATGGCTTCCAAAAGGAAACATAGTGCTATATGGGTTCATTTTAATGAAGATGGCGAACAAAGGGCCAAATGTAGGTATTGTCAGTCGTCAATAAGTATAGCTGGCGGCTCTCAAGGCAATCTAAGTCGCCACATGAAGTCGAAGCATCCATTAGTACCCATGGTCATCGACAGGCAAGCAAACACATCCACATTGGTTAGACCTGAAACTGTTAATGATTCGGTTTTGGAAGAAGACCTAAATAAAAAGAGATATCTAGTCAATAAATTTATATTTTGTCTTTAATTGTTGTAAATTTATTACCTTGTTGTGTTTTTTCAGTTTATCAATACACAGCTGATTGTTTTTTTCATTTCGAAATGACTCAGTGAACGAAATGAAAGAAATTAGTCAGTGAACGAAAATGAACTACTGAACTATAAGAACGAACTAGTTCATTTGACCGAAATGAACTAAAAAGAGCGGTCACTTCACTGAACGAAAAAGCACAACTCTAGTTCTTGTGTTAACTGAACTTTATAAGCCTTAAGTCTCAAGTCTTTATGCAAAATACGGTGTAATGACGTTTGTGGAATGCCCAATTTCAAAGAACAAAGAGGAATGGACAAACCTGGGTTTTCTTCAACACTTTGGGCTACATCAGAAATATTCTCAGTTATTCTTGAGCGACGTGCACGGGTTTTATTCATCACATCACTAACTTGTCCCAACAGCTCGAATTTTTCCAACAATTTCTTTATTGTGGTCCGACAAGGTGCTTCACGACGACCCAAAAATGCTGTAGCTTCAAGATTTTCACAATTTGTGTAGTGAATTTTAATAATTTCCATGCGTTGTTCAAGAGTTATTGTTCCATTTTTAGTAATGGCGTAGTTTCCATTTTTCAAATGTCAAATGTCCAAGAATAAACGCGACAACATAACACCCCTTGTTGGAAAATCCTTTATTAAAAGTATTAGTATAAGTTTCTAGCTGACCAGATAAGTTGATCGGGACCATTTGTTTGAGAAACACAAAATTTATTAAATTGATTGGTATTCAGTTTACACATTTTTTCTAAACACAGTTTTCCTATCGATTTGGAAATTCGTAAAATACAGGCCATATGTATCTGCAATTGAGGGATTCCACTGTATTTTTAGATATACACTTCATACAACTTCGCTGACATCAAAATCTCGCAATATATTCGAATTTGTTCAAATTGATTAGTTTCACACAAAAAGAAATGAACATCATTGGTTGGAAACCACTGAGTACACACAATACGCCAGCAACAGACATGCCTATCTATGCATACGTTGATAAGAAATAAATTCCTCGTAGACGGCGCATATCAACCTAATTAGGGACGACATCAAAGGCATGGCTAACTTTTTGAGGACCGTGCAACATTTAAGCATTCAACAATGGAATGGATCGAATGGAAGAGCAACGCGTTGTACTTCTTAAGACGACACATAACAACATATTAAAGCTGAAAATAGAATACAGCCATCCTACCGTCCAAATGGCGGATTATAAACAACATTTCGTTTCATTATTTATCACCATTGGCTGGCTGGTCCATGACCATGCCAAAGGCAATAAGCCACACTTCTTTTCCCCCACACACACACATACACACAAACCCTCACAGAGAGTCAGCCAAGGCTCAAAGGTAAAGGATTGCATGGAACAGGCGCGGAAAAAAGCTCCAACTGTTTTGTCGCATGTAGGTAGGTCTCATTTGTCCATGTCGTCGTCGTCATCATCGTTGTTTTCATTCAACGCCGACCATAGTTGTCGTAGCTGAAGTGGTATTTTTCTCCTTTCAGCGTAGGAATCAGAAGATTTTCCCTGCAACTTCCCACAAAGTTTCATGGAATCAACCAAACGAATAAAATAAATGAAGGAAAAAATGCTTGAAAGGCGGTCATTGCCAATAATTTTACAGAGTTGCAGTAAAAAAAATCGAACATAATGGTTGACGTTCGTTCATTCGTTCGCTGGTTTATTTATCCTTTTTCCCGGGGATGGCCAAGAAAAATAAGTAACGCTAAAAAAAAGATAGTTTAATTGAGCAACATTACTTGGTAACCTGAAACTCTGATGTTGTTTCCACATTTTTTTTTCTTTCTCGGGGATGTGTGGCTGTTCTCAACCAGTCCCAAGATGACAATCGCGTTACTATCGGTAATTAGCGATTGATTGATAATTAACAAGATACAATTTTGTAAGCGCTGATGTAGTAGAGAGATAACAATTCTTTTCGGCTCTGCTCTGCTCTTCTCCAAAAGAAGTAACGCAGAAATACAGAATACCGAGTTTAAGCTCTAACAAGCACAGCCAAGAGTGCACAGTGGGCCAAGATTATGAATAGCTTCATTGACATTAAATTAAAGCGTTTAAAAAACATATCGACCCACAGAAAAAATTCTCGTTGAATCGGCTAACACATATTGCCATTCTAAGCCAACTTAATTAAACAGATAATATAAGATCCACAAAAGATAAATAACATCAGTGACTGAAATAAATTATTTTCACAATTGAATCAATTATGTGGGTGGACAAAGTACTTGTCCATGCATGGTATGAATTTGTTCTGAATACTATTCACAAAAATATTTTTTGTCTTCTCTATTTATGTAGTTCCGAATTATAATTTTGTAAAACATGCGATGTACATTTTGGTACTCAATCTGTAAAAAACTAAAAAATATGTGGACCCCTTCCTTTATGTTGGATTCCTTCCCTTCGGCACACCATCAATTGGGTGGGTCGTTTATTGTGAAAAGGTCCTGATTAAGACATAAAATGTTACTGATTGGGTAGTCCCTATTAAAACAACCAGAGATACACGGGGAACTTTTATAGACCCACTGTATCCGAATAAGGTACCTCGTTTATATGAACACAAGTTGAATACTCCTTTGGGACAAGTATGAATTTTTATGCATAATTGGTGGACCGTTTTTTTGTTGTTGTTGTTTTGTTTTAGATAGTCTGTGGCCTGGCCTGGTCTGGGGCATCAAAATCAACATCATCAACATTGTTACTGTTGCAGTGTCGTCATCGATGAACGTTATTGAGGTTTTTTCATGTGTGTGTGGTTTGGCTTACTTTGGTGAAGTTATCACGATCAGCAATAAATCATCTTTTACAAACAACGCGTTACTGTCAACGATTTTACGCTTTACGCCATTAATGCACACATTCGGGTCGAGACAACAGCGATGGATGCCGTTGATGACGACAACAGTGACTACAGCGACAACTCAGACTTCTTTCGCAATGCGCTGCGACGAAATCGTTGAACAGACAACCGTTCAAAAATATCAACAACTCCAGCCCAACCAGTCCGCCAGTCCGCCAAGCGAAACAAGCGAATGGACAAACATAAAACATGACTTGATTGAAATGTTTCGTCGCATCACAACAACCCAGAACCACCTCGTCGTCTCGCCGTCATTATTATCGCTTATTTGAGATCACAAAACAACAGCTTCCAATTAATCCATGGCCAAAAGTTTGTCAGGGCCTATCTCTCCACTACACTCCGGGTGATGTTATGTACTGAGAGTCCTTGTTGTTGCTCTTGCTGCTGTTGTTGTCGTTGTTCTTGGCCTGTTTATAATCCCGAAAAAAAAACGTCAAGTCCACCAAAGGCGTATATGAAATCTTATGCCAATTTTATTTAATAAAACAGTTTATTTCTGTTATGCATTCTGTGTCCAAAGTTGATCACCATCATCATTACGGCGTGATGAGGTTGGCCCATAGTCTCCAACCAACTACCACCGCATATATGTTGGGAACGACGACTGCAGCGACGAATGAGTATGTGTGGACGTTGATACGGAAGACTGAGTGTGGGGATGGATGCCCGGAACTCGCTGGACATATCGTTAATCTTGTGTTTATTGTACATATTTGTCTGAAATACTCATGGATGAGATATTGGCTGGTTGCCTGGCCGACTTGAGCTCCATACTTTTTAGGTTAATTATTCTTATCAGTGTTGATAATTAGTAACTTTGGCAAAAGAGGGCATCTTGCAAGTAAGTAGCTTTGTAATTAACACTTAGGAGATCTGCTGCCTGTGGAGGATGGGTGAGGAACTAATCGTGACAGTTCATTAAATTGTTTCAGCATTGTGGAAACTTAGTTAGATTAAAATATGTGGAAACGTTTGGTCTTTGGCAGGTCGTTCTGCATTGTGTATAAATGTTACTATAACATTACCAGGCCAGAATTGAGATTTCTTGCCGAAATCTTTTTTCTGAAAGCTTTGCAGTGACTGAAATGCAGTGCTATTCTTTTTATAAGCATATGTAATGGCCAGGTAGTTAATATCAACGATTAAAACATCATTAGTTTAGTCGTTTCAGTTTTCTTCTTATTTTATATAATATACCAATAGCTGGAACTATTTTCCTCTTCAGTTCATCAATATGCAAATCCCATGACAAGTTACTCTGTAGAATAATTCCTAAATATTTAAATTACCCATCAACAAGGACTCTAAAGTTGTGATTGAGGCTTGCAGAATGCGGGCGGAATTGAACCATTTTAAGGCATTATTCTGCGTTCATCAAATTGAAGTATTATTTTACATCAATCTTGCAAAAGAAAAAACGCTATGAGAGATTGGCAACAACATTTTTGTCGGTGGAATTGCACATATAAGTTTCTGCATGTGTTTGTTTCTTCTTTACTGCTTGACATCTTTGGTGAAGCATTGAAAAGGGTACCGATGCAGAAGCGAGGCAGCTACCGAAATGGATTCACATAACTTCGGTTGCAATCATAGCGACTACGTAGAAAAAAAATATTTTTATTTGCAAAGTAGAAATGTTTTCAGAAATTTTTGCTAAATGGAAATGTTTTATTTTTACCTAGGAATTATATTTGATGTAAATGTTTATCAAATTGATGTAAAATAATCATTAAATTGATGTACAATGTTCATGTGTTTCTCAAACATTGAAAACTACTGAATCTGGTCAGCCATAAAATTATATCAATACAACGAAGCTTCTCAGTTTGGTACAATAGCTATTTAGCTAATGGATATCCTAAAAAAATGTAGGGCTGACTTCACCATAAATGCGATGGACAGTAAGTTTTATTCAAAACAAACAACTGCAACAGAGATGTTTTTTTTGGTATTCAAAGAAAAATTGAATTTTTTGAGATCAATGATCGGATGTTTATTTCATAACTAGTAAGTTGTAATGCGCCTATGGCGCCCGTTAAAATATGTGTGGAAAAAAAATGTTTGTTGAAAAAAAAAATTTTTTTTGAAAAAAAAAATTTTGTTGAAAAAAAAAATGCTGTTGAAAAAAAAAATGCTGTTGAAAAAAAAAAATTTTGTTGAAAAAAAAAAATTTTCGTAAAAAAAAATTTTGTTGAAAAAAAAATTTTGTAAAAAAATTTGTAAAAAAAAATTTGGGGAAAACACAATTTCTGTACAAAAATTTTTTTTTATTTTTTTTATTATTATTATTTATAGAAAATTATAGAATGCCTATTTAAATTCCTACGTACTGCGTCACAGAGTCAGTGAATCAGTGTATCAGTGAATCAGTGTCGAGGGTAAATATATATTAAGATAAAGAGAAAGTTATGCCGTTAATAATGAAAAACAACATCAGCCAAATGGCCACCACGACCACGCTTACAGGACCATATCCTTTTCATGAAATTTTCCATAACCAAATCGCAAAGTGGCTGCCCTATGTCCTTGATAGCCTCATGAATTATATCTTTGAGGTCTTGAATCGACGTTGGGCAAAGGAAGAAGTCGCAAGGTGTTAAATCACAAGATCTCTGTGGCCAATTGTGATCACCTCTTCGAGAAAAAACACGGTCCCGTCAAAGAGCAATGGTTTCGTTGCTTGTGTGGCACGTAGCGCCGTTTTGTTGAAAGTGAACGTTGTTCAGATCAATATCGTCCAACTCCGACCATAAAAAATCATTAATCATCTCTCGATAGCGCACTCCTTTCATCGTAACTGTTAATCCAACCTCATTTTCGAAAAAGTAAGGTCCAATGACCCCGCCGGACCATAAACCACACCAAACAGTCACACGTTGAGGATAGAGAGGCTTCTTAAAAATAACTCTTGGGTTTTTCCAGAGCCATCCGGCGACAATTTTGCTTGTTGACGTAGCCAACGAGGTGGAAATGGGCCTCATCAGTCAAGATGAGGCTTCGATGGAATTCCGGTTCATTTTCATGCATTTCAAGGACCCAATCAACATAGACACAACGTTGTTGATGATCGGCCGGCTTGAGTTCTTGTGTTAACTGAACTTTATAAGTCTTAAGATCCAAGTCTTTATGCAAAATAATTGCAATATGCAATTTCAAAGAAAGACGAGAAATGGACAAACCTGGGTTTTCTTCAACACTTTGGGCTACATATGCAATATTTTCAGTTGTTCTTGAGCAACGTGCACGGGTTTTATTCTTTACATCACTAACTTGTCCCAACAGCTCGAATTGTACCACCAATTTCTGTATTGCGGTCCGACAAGATGCTTCACGACGACCCAAAAATTGTTTAGTTTTGCGAACTGTGACTGCAAGATTTTCACCGTTTTTGTAGTGAATTTTAATAGTTGCAATGCGTTGTTGAAGCGTGAATCGTTCCATTATTAGTAATGGCGTCGTTCCTACTGGTCAAATGTCAAAAAATTAAAACATTCAAAAAATAATGCTACTGAAAAACCGAGTGATTCAAAATAACACCTCTTGTTGGAAAACCCTGTAGGTATTGGTATTGTCATTGTTTTATATTTTCTAAAGATATGCCGATTTTTTTGGAGTGATCACACATTTCACTTAGAAGTAATGGCGGTTTTGAATTTCCTACAGATATGTCGGTTTTGTGGAGTGGAGTAATGCCAAAGAAATGTTGCGTTTTTGGGGTGAAAAAGGCACAGATTTCACTCCGTTATGGTGTTATGAGAGTTTCTTTGATTTTTCCAAAAGAAATACCGATTATGGTACATTTACCAAAAATTGCATAGTAATCCACTTCAGAAGCTAGAAAGGTCCAACCAAGAATTCAATATACCGTATTTGCCGGACGATAAGACGCATCGGACCATAAGACGCACCCCAAAATTTTATCTATAAATTTTTAGAAATAAGTATGGTTTGGACGATAAGACGCATCGGACCATAAGACGCACCCTGATTTTAGGTCAAATTTTCAGAGTAAAAAGGTGCGTCTTATCGTCCGGCAAATACGGTATGTATGTACATTAGGTAGGGTCAATTTTTTTCTCGACAAAGCGGTTGTCAAAATCGTAATCTACGACGAATTCTAAGAAAAATTTCCAAAGAAACCATGTGTCTAAAATCAAAATCGAGCTTCCGATTTTTAACGAGAAAGTTTTCGTTGTGATCTTTAAAAAAAAATGTATGTCATGAAAGTTTACGTACCAATGTACTTTAATGTAAAGTATTACGATTCAGTTATACATGGAAGTGCACTCTTATATAAATTTATTTGTTCCACGCAATATTTGCCACAAAATTTGCGTGAAATTGTAAATAATGTTGTTCAAAATAACGGATATTTTGCCCACTCAGAAAATGTGCTTCTAACAATGATTTTTGACAACAGAAAGGAAGTGCGCGGAATGGCTTTAAAAAAAATTTTACATTATCGTGAAAATCTTTACGACCCAACAAAATTAAGAGTTTACAAAAAGCCCACTATAAATTTTAACTGCACTAAATACTTCGACATGATAAACTTAGATAACGATGGCATTTTATCGGAGCCCCCATTCACTGCAAGCATACCCTATGAACACTTGCTCAATTAGAATTTGACGATCCACCGCTTCCGGATCCACACATTCCTCTACACATTCAAGGAACCGAGCGATTTGTGCAACTACTGACTAAAGTCTCACGTCGAACTATTGAAAAAAATCGCGATGGTGTTATGGCAGTCACAGTTAAAAGTCGAAACGTAACACCTAGGATTGATAGCAAGAAAGACCTTAAAAATAAGTAATGTTGAAATAAAAAGTGTGATATTTTCAAAACATCGCAAAATTGTTTATTTTAATTTTAATGAGGCGAGAGGTAACATAACTTAAAATACAAAGCCTTCCAACCCGTTTTCGAACTTGACCTTACCTTCTCAGCAAGACATCTTTCTGTAAAATGTCAGCTCTCTAGCATTATTATTGTGGACTATAGCGTGTTTTCCACAGACGGAAAGACGGACGAAAACTTTCTCGTTAAAAATTGGAAGCTCGATTTTGATTTTAGACACATGGTTTCTTTGGAAAATGTTCTTAGAATTCATCGTAGATTACGATTTTGATAACCGCTTGGTGACTTTTTTTCGATGCATACAAATTGACACACACCCCCCCCCCCCCCCCCCCCTAATGTACATACACATATATTTTATGCTAATGTATTCAGTGGATCTCACTCACCAATCTCAGACATCTCCCCTAAACGTGTGATATTTTATTTGTTAGGGGAGATCTTGTTTGCAAAAGTAATTATTATTTCTGACATGTCTTAACATGCATTAGCGTATTATAATACGACAGTTTTCATGCGCTTAGATATAAAATATAAACCTTAATTAATTTGAACATTAACCAACACCTTTCCTGTAGGTTTTTTTTTTTTGTATAGTTAATTATTGTGCCAGTGTTTGGAGTATTAATTCAATTAAATTAGTTTTGAAATGCTTCCCCCCGCCAGAAACACCAAGAAACACATCATAATTGTGACACAACATCACTTAATCTTATGTTTTCACTTTTGCAAAACATTCGTATTACTTTTGTTTGTATGTTGACTTGTTTTGTGGTAACTACTGTTGGCTTTGGACATTTATAATCCTCGTCCGCCATGGGGTAAGTGAGCAGCAGTTGCATTATGCTGTTAGTTTCCATTTCTGGTGTTTTTTCCGGCCTCTTATTGTAAGCCATGTTGTCAAGGTGGACATGGTTTTTAATTAATTAACTCGCCTAAAATCAATTTATCAGAATTTATCATTCGCACCAGTGTCCTGTCACAGACGTCGGTTTTTTTGTTTGTTTCTATGCGCTGTGTTTCACTACATTCGATGGTCATGTTAAATGGCGCAAAAGTGTTGATCCTGGGCACGAGATAACAACTTCATTAACCGAAATACTGAAACCGAGAAATAAGCATCAAAAACATGACTCTTTGTCGTAAATGGAAATATGCAACTGTGTGTGCATGTGTGTGAATATAAATACAGTGCGTGTCGAAAGGACGTTGGGAGTCCTGTTCACTTTAGACCATAGGTGTTGTTGAACCAAATGGCCATATCCCTTCGGGTACCTCCCATACAAACCTTATATTTCGCTCACTTCAGAAATAGTGTAATAATACAGGGATTCCAGTGTAATAATACAGGGTTTCAAAGAAAAATTAAATTTTTTGAGATAAATGATCGGATGTTTATTTCATAATAAAGCCATCTCGACCACGCTTACAGGACCATATCCTTTTCATGAAGTTTTCCATAACCAAATCGTAAAGTGGCTCTTTGAGGCCTTGAATCGACACTGGGCTGTTGGCGTAGTCCTCATCTTTCACGTGGATCCAAAGAAAGAAGTCACAAGTTGTTAAAGCACAAGACCTCGGTGGACAATTGTGATCACCTCTTCGAGAGATAACACGGTCCGGAAACTTTTTAGTTTTGCGAACTGTGACTGTAAGATTTTCACCATTTTTGTAATGAATTTTAATAATTTCAATGCGTTGTTGAAGCGTGTATCGTTCCATTTTTAGTAATGGCGTAGTTTCCATTTTTCAAATATCAAAGAATAAAAGCTTCAAAAGTGACAGCTACCGAAATACCGGGTGATTCAAAATAACACCTGTTGTTTGAGAACCCTTTATATAAAATGATAAACCCATTGATTGTTTTTAGTTTTTTCTAATTGTTTGGATTGTTAATTTTTTTTATAAAATTTTTAGTTGTGGTTGGTTTAAATAAAAATCTTAACGACTTTTTTGTGGGATTTTTTTTAAAAAAAAAACGACTTTTAAAATTCTCAGCGGTAACACTAACAATCATTAACATTGATTGTCATCATTCCACAGAGATATGATACTGACTGTCTGTCAAGATGTCGAGCTGGAAAAAGCTTTCAGCGCAAATAAAACATTTCACTTGCCTCGCGCTTTTTTCCAAAGCCGATGTGCTTGATCCAACTGTATCTCTACAGATGGGGACCTGGCAGCTTCTTGAGAACATGCGTGTACACTAAGGAAATAGCGTTCTAATTGTGACCCTAACTGTCCCTTGCCATGTTCCCATCTTCGGATTTCCTGTTTGTGACCAGCACCTAGCTCTAGCTGACAATCTCAGCATACGACGTCGGACCAGTATAACAACTATTCACCATGACCATTTTTGGGTATCGGCTGGAATGAGTTTTCCTCATTATCTGCACCGCAGAATAGTATGTAAGAAATGGAATGGAATGTACTCCATTCTTTGGTGAATGCATAGAAATGTTGTTCCCTCACTTTAAAAGTTGCACATTTTCCAATAATCGTACATAAAAATTCGAAAATGCGGATTTCGATTCAGGAGATTTATTCAAATACTTATATGATCGGACTTCAATCATGGTGAACATTCTCTCGACATGCACTGTTCAAACAAACCGTTCACAAAAGGACAACCCCTCGCATTTTGAAAGATCATTGTGCCACAGTAAGGTGTTGCAACATGGTGTGCTTGCATTAATGTTTTATGGTCGCCCGGTTGTGTTGTCCTCGTCGTCAGCGGGTATAATATGACACAAATTTTGTTTAGTCTCTTGAAAAGTCCAATTTAAAATTCTTCCTCATCTAACCAACAATGAACTTAATCAAGTTTTTGTTCTCCACATCGGTGACTCCGTAACACACACACACACACACAAAAGAACGAAGACAAACAAAGTCCTCTAATGTTGGCACTTAATAAATTCATTCCATTCATTCGTCCATTCATTCCGCACTTCCCTCGCGCGATATTACGTTTTACTCGTGTCGCATTTGGCGATTTATTATAGTTTACCCCAAATTTGACATATTTTTCATTGGTTGACAGGACAAAAAAAACCGCAGGCGCAACATTTGCAACAACAATAACAAGAATTTTGGAATTGGAAGACGGTTGGTTGCCACCATTTGCCGCCATCGACACTACAACCACCACTTCTGCAACAACATTGGACAACAGTGTACTATGATGATATCCTACTGTTTGCAGCAGGTGTTTATCTTCGGATTGTTGTTGCTGTAGCTGTCTTAAGAATGTCTGGGCAAACACCACCAACCGCCGCCACCAGGGCCACAGTAGTTGTTTGTTCCTTCGACCCAGAGACTTCTTACTGTAGATTACAGTATGTCGGTTGGGTTGCATGGTTGGGAATTTCGTATTTCGCTGTTGGTCGGCCAGGCATGGATACTCATTGCCACCGCTGATGAAACAGCTGAATTACTGTTGCCGTTCGGACGGTGCAAGTACGAGTATGTTATAAATGATAAGCATTTGTTGATAAAATTGTTTAATCTTGTTTTCCTCTTCCGAAAATTGTCTAGGAAATACGTATTTAAATGTTTGCTAAGCCAGTACTCCAGTATATACATATGTTGCTGGTTAGGGATGGGGGGGGTTGTAGTAGTCACAACAAATATTTGTCCAAATGTTGTTCACATTATTTGCTTGATGGTTGTAGAATTTAGTTTGTGAAAGATACAAATATTTCGCTTATAATGTATTTTTATAAATTTACCTTAGGCAAATATAACCTTGAGTTTTAGTATTTTTCTTTTGGTATTTTCAGGCTGCATTCTGGTAATTCCTCGAATTAGCATATCCTTCAGGAAATTGTGGTAAGTTCTGACAATTGTGCTTAGTATGTATATATTTCGAAGAATTTTTTTCTTCAAACAATTTGTTAATATAAATAAAAGACAAGTCCATTTCGGGTTTTCTTCGAATGGGAAACCATTTGATGTGGCCGTGAGCTCGCCATACCACATCATTCACTACCAACTCCAAATTAAAGTTAAGGTTGATAACCGCAGCTTTATCCAAATATATGTACCTCCATATATACAGAGTTATATAAAAAGAAAAACGATACGATATTTTTTATTTCGGTATGCGTATTGAATAACATTAACTGGTTTGCACGTATAAAATATTTTCATTTAATTAATAACGATACTTTTACAATTTATTTGAACTACTTTTTGAAAACAACATTATTGGCCATGGCGAAACCTGGCCTTTTTTACGAGCATCTCGTGCGCTATATCGTTCCAAGTGTTTACCTTCAGCTTATCAATGATCCTGGCGTACACTTTGCTTTTCAATCCCCAGATCCCCACAAACAGAAAAATATTCTAAAAATTTGGATGCACAGTAAACGTGTTACAGTAGAATTCGTATAAGCGCACGCCATTTAACTGAAAAAATCGCTTAATTGAAAATAAATATTAGTAACTAGTAAGTTGTAATGCGCCTATGGCGCCCGTTAATTTGCTAGAGAAAGTATTTGTTACTTAATTTTAAAAATTTTGTAAAAAATATTTTGAGAAAACTATTTTGTAAAAAAAATTTCGAAAAAAAATAAAACTGAAAAAAAAAAATTTGTTGAAAAAAAAAAAATTTGTTGAAAAAAAAAATTTGTTGAAAAAAAATTTGTAAAAAAAAACTTGTAAAAAAAAAAATTTTTTTAAAAAAAAAAAATTTTTGTTGAAAAAACAATTTTTTAAAAAAAAAAATTTTTGTAAAAAAAAAAATTTTGGAAAAAAAAAATTTTTGTAAAAAAAAAATTTGTAAAAAAAAATTTTGGAAAAAACAAATTTGGGGAAAACACAATTTTTGTACAAAAAAAAAATATTATTTTTTTTATTATTATTATTTATAGAATTATAGAATGCCTATTTAAATTCCTACGTACTGCGTGACAGAGTCAGTGAATCAGTGTCGAGGGTAAATATATATTAAGATGATTGTTCTGGATGATTTTCCATGCTCTATTCTTCACTTAAACGAAAATCCGCTTTATTGAAAAATCGTTTATGTGAAACACATTTTTAATACAAACACACACATTTATATGATACGAACACCGCTTAAGAGAAATTCAAGCAACTTATGAGAGCAGACATTACGAAGGAGACATTAGAATCAATTTATGTTATTAAAACTTTTTTTTTGGAGACAATTCTAAAGCCTTGGGGACGACAAATGATCTCAAAAAATTGTGTGTCAACCACAATTAAGACATCTCAACCAAATGAAAATAAGTGACTAAGGTCATCTAAGCTCATTAATATTGATTTTAAATTTTGCATACATGCATTTTAATAGTTGTGCCACAAGTTTCTATCTAAGTTCGTTTAAATGAAAGAAGGTTCAATTATCCGAAATCCTTTTCATTGAAAATCCCGCATAAGTAAAAAAAAATTCTTGATTTTTTTCATTTCCGCTTAAACGAATTCAACGGCTTTTTTTTGCATATGCTCCCCTTTTATATGGGATGGCATAATTAGCCAACGACAGTTTCGACATCTCTGAAGAAAAAGTATCCAATTATGGCTTCAGACGAACAACCACTTTTTGGCCATACAATGGTGTTCCATGGATCTCGTGTGTATTATCCGTTCCCCAAATTTACAAATTTTCCGATTTCTTGACCTTGTCGGTAAAATCAGATTAAATTTTCATATTTTTTTCAGCAAGAATCTGTCCACAGATTTTACAATTCATTAAATTGAAATTTGCAATTTTTGCTTGACCATACTTACACCATTTCATTTCATTTCGGAATCGAAATAAGTAACAACAACATCGTTTTTCGAAAAAATCACAACAGGCCTATTGGCATTGCTGAACTGTCTAACTTGCATCAGACATTTTGAATTCTAGAAACTTCATCTGAAAACTGCAGTCAGCAATTTTTGGTCCGCCATTTGCAGATTTTGGCTTCACAATCAGCGGTTCCATTAAGCACTGGTTCAAAGGCAGTATATTTTCTATGAATTGTGATCAGCGCATTCTGATGGTCTCCGATTAAGACAAGTCGAATCGGAATCGACGTTGAACATCTTGGACAAACTCCTGTCGCTGTCGCTTTTCCCAATGTTCATTGGTGAGACTATGATCGACTTATGCAACAGAGTCATACAAAGTTCCAACTCGAAAGTTCGAAAGCATCGAAAGTCATTTGTTTTATAAGTTTTAAATCATAATTCCTTAATTATATTACACAATTATTTTTACTCAATAATAAATGTGGTCATCAAAGCAAAGTTCTCTCTACAATTTAATAACATTTCTTATTAAGATGCGGCATCTATTTTTAAGATCAGACTGAACGTTGGGAACCGACCCATTAAGTCCTTGAAGTCCCCAAAAGCTTAAATGCATATTATTATGTGGTTCATAAACAATTTATTCTTAGAAGTTGTTAATCCATATTGGTCTGGGCGTTTTAGGAATCACAAATTATTCTTGATTTAACATAAAATATTTATCCAACCGTCCTTGAATCTATGGGCTATATTAGGTATTGATCGGGCGTGGGAATGTGACGCAGTTTTTACAAGCTGATAAATGTAAATTTAATAACTGGAGTACTAATACCCCGAACATTCAAATATAGCGTAAACTAATGAAAACATACACACACTAGAAGAAGTCTGCGTACAAGTAGAGAAATCTAAGAAAGATACAAAAACCACATACAAAAACTGGTTTTCAGATTATGAATTAAGTTTTTATTTTAGAAGTAAAGTCCAGGCATTACCAAAATTTAAGAAACTCGTAACAAATGAAAAACGAACTTTTAAAGTAAAAAAAAAGTTAAAAAACGTCTGCGTACAAAATGTATATTCATAATTAGGATGCAGTGGTCGCCATTATTTGTAGAACTTTAGTAGCTGGTGGGGTAGCCTTTCTTTGAAGAACCTCTGCTAATCACTTCGGCATGGATTGGTCAAGTTTTGAGGTTTCCTCTGATGTTATATTCCCCATTTCTTCTGCAATACTTCTTTTAGCATACTTTTTGTTAAAATTTAATGCTCTTGAATATTTATTTAAAAAAAAACACAGATGCACGATGAGGGCTGCGCATGTGTACGTAACTGGTGTGGACCGGTATATAGCAACCTGGGCTCCTCATTGTCGGCTGTATGATTCGTGTCATTATCTTACTAAAATGAATAGTGGCCCTAAAGTCTCAATTTCATTCATGCACTCTGTTTCAAGTTAGCTTTCAAAATATCTCGGTAACCACGTTTGTCCATAGTTGACTCAATGAACTACATCTTTACTGTGCCTGATAACTTTTTTTTATCAAGTGCAGCTCATGGTTTTCTCCACACCATTTCACGTCATTTTATTCCAAATATATTCTCATCAGGGAATATAATTTTTTTCCAGAACTCTTGTGGCTTATTTATGTGGTTTTAATTATTTTTTTGTCGGTTTTGTTGTGAATTAAAAGGTTTCTCACGTGCAACTCGGCCTCGATAACCAGCCTTTTTAATGATTTTCCGCAGAGAGTCATCGCAAATTTTTTGGCGAAATAACCATTCTTATGTTAAATGTATGTACGCAGACTTTTTCTATGATGTGTGTAGTTCCATAAAAAGTAATCTAGAAAATCCCACGAACGAGAGAGGGACCACTTCTGGACGTCAAGTTTACATTTTGGAAACAAAAATGCAGTCATCATGTCACGATAGAGCTCGCCATTTACCGTAGCGGCAGCTCCCCAGTAGGAAAAAGAAGCATGCAATAATGCATTACAGTATGCTTACTTTTCGTCCGAGAGTGATGCTATCTTCCCTTACGAATTCCCATTACTTTCTTAAACGAATTGCCGCCTGCCGTAAGCATTATTTTGGAAGGAAAAGAAGACATGGAACATGCTTCCACTTTTGTTTCTAAAAATAAAGTGAAGGCAATGCATGTTATCACTCGAGAATCTTCGTGTTTGGATTCCACAATAACTTCTTTTTGGCAATGAAAGTGTAATGCATTGCAATATTGAGAACGTGCATTCCAAATATGGTTTCTTTTAGGAAGAATTTGTAAGTTATGCTTTTCCAAAGCATGCATTTTCCCCTTCTCGATACATGAAAACGTAAGCAATAATACTTCTTTTCTCGCTTACAGTGTAATGTATGCGTAAGGGATAAAAACGTATTTAAAATGAAATTGAAAATGTAGATAATATTAACGTGTTTTTATTAAATTAATATCTAATAATATTATATTACTAAACTGATATACACTGAATGTAATTTATAATAAGTTGGTTTGGAATAAGTTGGTAATTAAAAAACTCGCCGTCTCACGCCAGTATCAGAAATTAAATGACACAGAATGACATTTTTTGATTTATCGTCCAACAACAAGTAAGCATAACTGTTTTTTGGCTTTGACTTGGATTCCGTTCCTAGTTTCTTTTAGTAAGCGAAGAAATGAGGTATTCAAAATTTGTCAAAAAAGAGAAGCAAGCATAACTGTTTTTTGGCTTCGGATTTGCTGCCGATTCTAGTTTCTTGTAGTAAGCGAAGAAATGAAGTATTCAAAATTTTTAGGATTTACTTTGCATACCTTTTCTAGTTTCTTTTAGTAAACAACAAAATGAAGTATTCAAAACTTGCCTTACCATTGGAAGTACCTTACCATATTTCCGACTGGGTGATTCTTCTCTAAAGTTTGTCTGTATTTTCATCATGGGTTTCAAATACCAAGTTTTTATGAATAAGCGCTTGACTTCAGGGTTTAAAAGCACCAGTCCGCTAACCATTAGCATCATTTTGCTAAACTAATGCTAACAATCTTTTCCACAAGCCAGAGCTAAAACTAATGTCCGACTAACGTTAGCTCGCGTTAACGTTAGTCAAAAAAATTACACACCTCTGCTAACCACAATTGACTAATGTGCTGCTAAAAATTTGCTAATTTTGACTAACCATTTTTCGTTAGCAAAAAATTTGAGCTGGTTTCAGTGTTGTCAACGGAACATGACGCAAAGTATCCAATAGTGGTACCGTAGAGGCGATTTCTGATTCTACGAATATTTCAGCATTTTCAGAGTTCGTTATGCATCTCCTCAATCCAATGTTAAATGTGGAACATATAACATTCCCGTTGGAAGTTAAACGGATCTAACCATGTGGACTCCATTATGCAGTGATTTATTAGTCATTGTACATAACATTATATTATATGTATAAACAATATGTAAATATATACGAGTACCTACCTCGAATTATTTCTGTGCTATTAATTTCACTTGTTTTTATATATATACCTTTAACAGCTACAGAAACGCACAGCAATATTGTTTCATGCGATTTTTTAAAAACACAACTTATTGTCTATCAAAGGTAGGCAACACCGTACTCGAGCCGAACACAATTTTCGGTTACACACAAAAACCGAACCAAACACACAAGTCGAAAATAGTCACCAAATTAGCACAATTTAGCAAAGACGTTAGCAAAAGCAGCAGTTGCTTCTTCTTCCATTGCTAATAATATATGGGTGATTCCACGAAAGTTGACCCCTTGCAAGCAAAAAATAAAATTATCAACTTTGACCCATTTTAGCTCTTTTGTTATAGAAAATATACGTATCCATTACATCCTGGGGTGTATGATAAATTTTTTTTATTTTTTTTTGTAAAAAAATCTACTTTAACTTGGTGCATCATACACTTTTCCCCCCTTTATACTGAGTCTTTTTTTAAATCACTTGACAACACTTTTATAACGGTAGTTAGCAATCAAAACAATTACCAGCTGACAGTTGTTACTTTTGTCTACGTTCAGCAGAAAATTTGCACGTGTAGCTTTCAAATTATAATTTAGAGAAATTTTTCAAAATCAATAATTTGTGTCACGACCGTGACCACGCAAATAAAAAAAGTTTAAATTTTGTGAAAACTGTTAAAGCTATAAAAAACACAGTTGCTAAGGGTGACAAGGTAAGTAAGTTAAAGAGTTTCATGTAGCAAAATAAGCGCTCGGAAGTCATTTCAATTTTTTTTTAATTTATTGAGAATGTCACGATCGTTACCTTATTGAAAATTGTGTTCAAGTTTTTCTTACTAACTATAGCTTAACAAACCATGGACTCCCAAAGCAAGATGCAAAGATATCGGAAGAGATTGAAGGAAGATCCAGTAAAATACAAAGCTCATTTGAAAAAAGAAAGAGAAAGAAATAAAAAACGGCGGCTGGCTGGAAAAGAGTCATTGAGTGAAGAAATGCTTGCTCAGAATCGGAATACTGATCGCGAACGTCAAAGGAAGTGTCGTGAAAAAAAGAACATAGGGAAGGAGAAAGTTGTTGAAGCTGCAGCCTCATCATCAAATATAGGAAGCTTTAAGTCCGATCGTTCACTTAAAAAGGCAGTAACAAAAGTTAAGGTCAAACTACCGAGCAGCCCCTCGAAGAAAATTGCAGTTGTGAAGAGACTTGCTTCTGAGCTAGTTGGTCCTGAAATGGAGTTGATTTTCACCAAGCGACGTAGCGGAATCGAAAACATCCAGAAGATGCACTATTTTCAAAATGCTGGCTTTAACTGTTTGCTTTGTGGAATAACTGGAGTTTCGGCGCTAAAAATGAGCTGCCTTAAACGTCTGGAGTATAATGATGTATATTCTTCAACTGAAAATGAATAAAAACGAAATCGAGCTTTAAAACATTGCTGCCTTCTCTAAGATAACCATAAACTTCCATGTAATCATTTTGATACTGTTAAATATACGACTACAAAAACAAATCCGTTTTATTTTTTATGCTGTCACGACCGTTACTTTTTCTTGTCACAACCGTTACCTTTTCAAAGTTATTTTTTTTTATTTGGCTACATCATTTTGACACAAAAGTAGAGTTTTCTTACACAAAACACTGCAAAGAATTTAATAAGATTTTTTATTTAACGCATTCCTTGGAAAATTTTACAATCTGAGTTGCTAAGACCAAAAATTCAAAAACAGCTCATTTGTAATGTCACGACCGTTACCTTTTAATTGATCTAAAAAAACCTTAAAATGCAATTTCTATGAAATGATTCTTATTGCTTTTAGGGGTTGAAATTTTATATTTTTAAAATCAACAAATCATTTTGACATTGTATTTCAGGTTAAAGTTTTATTACGAAATTTCGTGTAAACCTGTCACGACCGTTACTATGGAAACACCCATATGCATATTTTGGTTAGCGTTAGTTTATTTTGCTAACGCTAACTGAATATTACGACTAATTTAGTTTTAGCATTTGTTCGCATATTAGTTTTGACTTTTTTATGCTAAAACTAATTGACGAATTCTGTACTTTTGACTAAAATTGCGTTAGCATTTTAAACCCTGCTTGACTTCATTTTAGATTACGATATGTTATATATACGATATCATAAGCCGCTTAAATGGCACAAAATACTTTCATCTGGATATTTTTGATGTTCTCAAATTGTGACAATAATCGAAAAAAACATATTTCGTACTATTGTCAATTATGCTCAGTTCGCACTCTAGTGGTCAGTAGAATCGTCACAATGTAATATCGTAAAGGTGGTTGTATTTGCTAAACATGACTTTCATATGATAATTCTATCTCCATGTGGCGCTAGTGCATATATCGTATGTCCGTAGTGGGCAAACTTTGGTACATGGAATTTTTTTGATAATTATTAAGAAAATTTACAAATATTGGAAAATTGACAGACACAAATTTCTGTGATTTTGCCCATACAGCTTACAAAATGTAGATAATATATATTCTTCACTATAGGATACAGTGTAGATTATCTGAGCCTTTCTTCGGAAATATTAATACGAAGACGATATGGCCATGATGACACACACATGACACAATTTGAAGGTAGAAAGGTGATATTTCGTAAATATGTATACGAATTGTAGTTGTAGGTAAATAACATTGTTTTCTTGGCGTTTTCTAAAATGTTCACAATTGGACAATGCTGTTTGACAGCGCACATAGAATTGAAAATATAAAACCTCTATACATAAGATATCGTATTAACCGTTAAGGTATGAAGATTACAATTTGAACACATGCCATTCTAACAAAAATAGGCGGTGCCATCCCCTTGCTGATAATACGAATGCCAGCCGGTACATTCGTATCATAAGCCAGGTGATCTGCATGTGTGGCGACTATAATAATTCTCGCGCAATCAGTGATCGGTGGTATACAAGATTCGGCACGTCCTATTTTGTAAGGAAAACAAGTTTAGTGAATACCGCCGAGGATACAGTCCCAAATTATCGCTGCGATTTTTTTGATTTTGGGGAATTATTTGGCCTCCCAGCTGAATTGTGATTATAAATGAGTGAAAACGAACAACATATTTTTCTATTTTACATTAAAATAAGTTCAAAATAATGAAGATATTCAAATTATAAAATTGACAATCATTTTTTTTAATATATTTAAAAATGTAATGACTCGAAATTAGAAATAAAAGTTGGGACATTTTAACTACAGAAATAAAAAAAAATTGGTGTTTTGAAAAAAATTGTCAAAATAGTTAATATGTTTTTTAATTTTTAAAATTGTTGAGAACTCCATATTTTTAAGGGCCAACATTTTTACAGTTTTTGTAATCTGTATCTATAAATTTTGAGCAGTAGACCCTCGTGGAATTAGAGTGTTTGTATACTCCGAAAAAAATAACCAAAAAAAATGAATAAACCTCTTAAAGAAATTAAGTCAAAGCTAAAAAGGAAAGGGCTATTTGTATTGCTGAGGAAAACTGCTTAAATTTAAATAGTCATGTGTGTGACCAAAAAAGACTTCATGTTATTGATCAAGTTTTCGAAAAACGCCCGATTAAAACTTTTCCCAAAAAATCTGAAAAAATCCAAAATACTTTACCCCACAAGCAAGGAACTTGAAAACATTTTTGGATACCGTAATTTCTGGACACTCTAATGTATATAAGATACCGGTACTTCGGTCCATTGGAACCGAAAAAAAATGTTTAGTCAAACGTTAAAAATGAATAAATAAATCGATTAGCTAAGAATTTTTCTTTTATTTGAGTACGTTAATTTGAGCCGTTTATTCGGTTCCGAAGGTCCATGGAATCCAAGCTCAAAATAATCTTAAATTTTAAAAAGTGTTGTAAAGTTAACTAAGTAGCCGGTTTTGGGATACCCAGAGTCTATGGACCCAAATTGTTAAAAACAAAGGCATATTTGGTTTGGATATGCATTTTGTGAACGATTTCCCAGAAAAGCTAATGTTCTTTAAAATTAATGAAGTTTACGTTTTGAAAATCCCTAAATCGCTAATACTGATTATACATGATACATTTTTTTGACTACATTATTTATTTTTGGCATTTCGCGAACAGAAAACACCTGGCACGTTTATCTTCATTGTACTTTTTAAGTTTCCGTTTTTCTTTTGAAGATGAAAAATTTCCGAAAGACACATTCATAAAATGTTAGCATTTCCCCTCTAAATGTTGCCATGGCATGCCCAAAGGGTTAATTTGTTGCTAGTTTCTTTAGAAGACCCTAAAATTTGCAGTTTTAGGTCAAAGTGAGAAAAAAAATCTGCTTTTCTCTAAAAAAAAAAAATAAAATTATATCGACTACAAATTTTATAAACGATGAAGATTTTTATTCGGGAACTTTTGATAAAAACGAGCATTGAAATATCAGCTAGTTTTGTTTTTATTGCAATCAAACTAGACTACTCACATGGAATGGATTTACCAGCAAACAGGGAATAAACTCGGTGTGAATGAGTGAATTTTAAAAGGTGATTTTTTGGTGGTTGCCAACATGCTTGAATATTGAATGTTCTAAAATATCTTATCCATGTCACTAAAAAATCTAGATCCATGCAATATTACGATTTTCTTTATCAATTCTCAGTATTCTTTCCCTACACTAAGATATACTCTTCTGTCTGGTTGAGCCATTTCTTTTTTGAACATTATTATCCGATCGGTTCTTCTTGTTTTTTGCCGTCTACAATGACACTCCCATGGTTCACAACAAACTAAAGCTGCTAATTATTTTAAACAATACTGAGACCCCCGAACAGAAAAAAATAAGAAATCGTAAAAAAACAAAACTACGCGACGACATCAAAATCTGTGTGCAAAACATTCTGTCTGTCGGCACTCGTTGCGAACGAACCTTCAAGTCTTATCAAGATAGTTTATCATTCACACAATAACAATTTGTGGGTAAAAGTTGATTACAATCACATAAAACAAAAGAAAATAGAAACAAACTAGAAATATATGACGTTCAACAGATAAGTACGAATGTATGTATCGAGATATGAGGAAAATAGTGCTGTTGAATTTTATTACTTTTGAATACTCGATAATGTTATCCGATTTTTATGAATCTTTATATTGATTTTGGTGCTAAAACCAAATCATACATTTTTATACCATCCGCTATAAAAAGAAGTGAATATTAGTTTTGTATTTTTTTTTGGAAATTTTGATTTGCGGACTATACATGTCAGTATATTCCCCTTTATTAAGCGACCACATTATTCAATACAGGTGACTAACATTGTATTGTAGCTCTGATAGGTTTGGCATTGAAAATATGCCGAAAATCACATTTTTAGAGAATGTATCAACATTTTCTGCTTATGTCTCATTACAATAAACAACGACCGTCATAAAATTTGCTCAGTTCGGTAGTAAAATGCTCTTTATAGGCTATAGGAGGCCATGATTTGAAAAAGGGGCTGCGTATCACAAGTCTTCTAAAGAAGTTTCACATGGCTCACATTCATAAAGTCGCTGGTTTTGACGAGATGGAAAATGTCGTTTTGATATCTTCTTACTAGGATATGAACCAGGAGTTGCTAGTAAGAAAAACATAATATTGGACAAAATAGTGCTACAAGAAATTATCAGCAAAGAAGTTGTCGTTTTTTGCTTAGATACAACTTGCAAAAGGGTTAGCTGTCAAACGAACAGTCATACTGCGGTCACTTATATGATCAGTGAATGGAAAATTTTATTTATTTATTTATTACTTACAATACAAATTAAATTTATATTCTAATTTTGGGTCCAAGGGTAAACCGGGCGACAGCGACAGACCAAAGCCTCTGGTGGGAATCGAACCCACAACCCCCACGCTGATAGGCAAGCACGCTACCAACTCGCCTACCGGGGCGAAATGGAAAATCATCATTAATAGATTCACGTTTGAACAACGCTACCAAATTTACTTGGAAAGTCAGTCATCGAATCGCCCAACTTATATTAGTCCATCCGATGAGGCTCATTTTTGGGCTAACGTGTTTATTAATAAACAAAATTGAATTGTAGAGAGTGAGGCCAATCTGCAACAGATTCCATTACATCCAGAAAAATGTACCGTTTGGTGCGTTTCGGCTGGAATCATCGGACCCTATTTCTTCAAAATTGGACATCCAGATTGTTCTTCGTAACAATTTTCAAATGTATTCAAAATTTAATTAATTTTTGATTAAGAATTTTTTTTTTATTGAGTTTAAAAAACACCCTTTATAAGATTGAAATCAGACATTTTCCAATAGTGCCTTTGTTACGTTGAAATTTTAAGATTTCTTTGATGAATGTTTAATTATTTTGTTTCTCAAAATGTATAAAAAAAAAATAAAACTGCTGTACGAGCTTGTTCATAATAATTGTATTCTACAAGATAAGTCTTTTTTAATAATAAAATTATTTTAAAAATTAAAATTTTGTACTTTTTAAAAAAGTAGCCTCACAGGCGAGGTATTTAAGTGTAAAAAAGAGGTTTAGTATTCTAGGGTTAAGGTCTATATTTTGAATGGTTTTTTTTTTAACTTTTCAATGGTTTTCCACCAATTGTGAATATTTTTGGTAGTTATAATCTTCAAGTACTGTAAGGAAAAGCATTTAAAAATATCACAATTTGGTCTGTAACCAATACATGGCTTATTTTAGTAACAGTTTAACTCTTAATTCTCTAGTGACCAAGATCGTTTTCAGGCGTTTCGTTTTGTCCAGTTTGGGGAATCCCACGGCCATCATCTTTCACAGCCATTTTGTGTTGGAAAATTGTATAATACAGACGATAATTAATTATTTTGCAAAATCGATGTTAAACCATACAAGGCGTAACCCTTTAAGGTGAAGTTGAAATGTATTGAGTTTTTTTAATAATGTTTAGGAAACAAAACTATTTGGTATTACAACTCGTGTTTTAAAAAGAAAGAGAAAACTGTATTAATTATTTTCAATTAACCCGGGGTTTATACGAAACTGTTTTGCATAGTCAATCGCAATACATTGACAATTTTCGTCGCGGTCTCTGATTTTTTGAAAACAGTAAATTTTTTTTTATATACATAGCAAACACAATTCTTGGGGCGTTTTTGAACATTTCTATATTTTCAAAAAAATATAAATAATCAATGACTTAATAACCGAATACCCTAAAAAGTCAAGTAACCGAATACTCGATAATAATACTTAATGCTTTCTCAACACTACACCTATACAACTTATGTACTCATATTACGCTATGTACAGAAAAAAAATGTTACACTTTGAAATGGGGGGGCTTCCACAGCCACAAAACTGTCGTTCGGGAAAGACAGAAAAAACTCAACAAAACTAGGTTTGAAAAAAACATTCAAATCACTGTGTTCGTTTCTTTGTTTGTTCTAATTGATGCAGTGTCTTAGAAAGTTTTCTCCGGTAATGAATCGTTGTTGTTGGCATCTGCATAAGTATCCACGTATGCCGTATGTGTGTGTGTGTGTGTTTATGTACACGGTATCTAGTGCACACTACACCCTACACCTTTGCAACACCACTTCAGTTCACCTTTGCACACAGCACCAAACCAACACCACATTAAAAACCGTCGTCAATTGTGGATTCGTTTAATGCGTCGTACATTCACCGGTATTTATGTATGTGTATTGTGTTGTAGTGTGTGCACACCGCACTACTCAGCTTAAAACATACTTACATTCGTATACGAAATACACACGAAATTTGAGTGTGCCGTGTGTGGTGCGGAGAGCACATTCGAGAAGAAGAATAAGACGAGTGAGTAACCGAAAAGTACCCAATTTCATATCTATAAAACCGCATACACTGCAAGCAACGAACATCAGTCAGCGACAGTGAAGTGACTAAACACAACACAACAAGCTAAGATACTTTCTTCTTCTTTCGAGTGCATCTCCTAACAACAACAAACACTACAATCATGCCTTGCCCCTGTGGAACTGGTAAGTACTCGTCGTCTACGTAATTGAGGCACATTAAAAATAATTTAAATACTTGTGCCAATTGATTCTATTGTCTGTTTTTTTCTCTTCGTTGCTGTTGATTTGAATCGAACTAATTGAATTTGGTTTTCTTTTGCATAGGTTGCAAATGCGCTACTCAAACCCAAACTGGTGGTTCTTGCGGATGCGGAGCCTCCTGCAAGTGCGGTACAGGCGGCGGCAGCTGCGACAAGGGCAGCTGTGGCGGCAAGTAGAGGTGTCCACTTCTTTTGCTGAGTCTTCTCATTGTGGAGTCGAATTGTGTAATTTAAGTCTAAATTAGTTTAAACAAAATCAAAAATGTCTCTTTTTTTACGTTTGTTTCGCTCTGAACACGAGTGCTTAATTTTCTTTCAATATGTGTTTTTTTCCAAAAGCAATGACTTGTATTATGTATTTAATTTAAGCCCAATTTATTCAAGCGTATTGTTCTTCTTTTATATTTTGCGACAAAAATATAAGCAAACAAAAAATTGAATGAAAAACTGTTTTATTTATGAATCATTTTGTAAACAAAAATTAAACATGTTTCAGAAACACGTGCAGTTAAAACAACAACATTGGCTGGTGAGCAATACTTTTTACTGATCGATATCAATACAATAGTCGACAAGGGGTTATCAGAAACGAAATAAATTGCGCCAATACACTGCTAAATTGTAAAACATGTACGGCATACCTCGAGTAAATTAAAAAGGGTCCTAGTGGTCTATTAGACATACGTGTGGTCCTTAACATTCCTTGTAGGAACGGAGGGGAATTTCTGCAAAATTAGTGAGCTCTGTACGATATAATTGGGATACTCACTGACCGGGATCTACTCTTGAGAAGTTTTCAACGGCTCACAGCTTAGTCTCCATACTCGTAAAGCCAGTGGTATTTTCGATTCATACCATGTTTATCTCATGAAATCTATATATCATACCAAGATATTCACTGAAAGAAAAACGTTACATCAATTGATGTAGAATTTCATCAATTTGAAAATTTGGCATTTCATCTAATTTTCTCGTCTTTATCGAATTGACGATTATTTTGGCATCAGTCTTGATTACCATTCTTTAACAAAATGTAATAGGTATGTTTTCCTATGTATCGGTAGCATTTGTATCAAAGCTCTCTAAGTTTAACAGATATGGTAATTTATGAGCGGTCTATTCGTTTTTGTCCTAAAATAAGTAATTGGTCAAACGTAACGTTCTGTGAAAGTTTCTTGGTGAAAGTAGATATTGATTGCATTGGTCAATTCTGGTCTGAAAATTTCATAAAATAGTTGGCTTGTTTCAGTCCTTGTTGTGGGGAAAAACTTCTAAATCGTCACCAATTCACACATGCTTTAAAAAGAAGCGAGTGTAGAAAACCGTCCATCGAATCATACAATGACTTCAAATGAAGGCCTGCTCGAATTGACCTTTCTCCATATTGACTACATATATATTTATCTTATGTATTATTAATTACAATGCAAAGTAAATTTATATTCTAATTTTGGGTCCAATGGTGAACCGGTTGAGAGAGACCATATGGCTAGATTTTTGCAGCGACAGATCAAAGCCTCTGGTGGGAATCGAACCCACAACCCCGAAGGCAAGCACACTACCAGCTCGCCTACCGGAGCGCTTAGTTCATATATATTTTTGATAAATGCAAAATTCAAAGATAATGACGGAACGGGATAGAGTCTACCATTTGTCAAGATGATGGATCTTCAATGTACTAAAACATATTTTAAATTTCCTTCCAATATAGCACCATTAACTATGGACATTGTTTTTCTTGGTGATCCCGGGAAAAACTTGAAATTTTTTTAGTTCCACATCTGAGCACCTAAATTTGTTTGTGTTTGTTGGACAAGAGTAAAGGTCGCATTTAAATAATTGCTGTCTGCCGACTTATCGGTATAATATATATGTATGGATGTATATGCTTTTTATATTTCTTTATCATGCACGTCAAATTGAAGATTCTTGATTTGACTTTCTGAGATTATTAGTGATCTCATTCTAATACCCTCCAACCAAGGTTGGAGTAAATATTAATTTTGTCATTCATTAATTTATCTGAACCCTAAAAAGAGTACACAGTGTAGTCTCTCATAAGCGGACACCTAAGGGAATGAGACATTTTTGTCAGCTTATGAGAGAAGTACACAAAAGGACTAAAGCGGATTGTTACTGAAAAAGTGTCCCCTTAAGAGAACTGTCCGCAAGGAGAGAGTACACTGTATATGTCTTATGAAATCAATTACAACGACACTTCTTAACTTACTGGTAGATGGTTCTAACTGTGAAGATTTAAATTCAGTTGGTGGGTGTACTAATATTTCATATTATGTAATAAATTTCTCGTGCGACTCATGCTGGTAGACACAGTAATTCATCAAGTTAATTGGATCCAAAATCCAATGGTATATATATAAGAATATAAATTTACTTTGTTTTCTAATAATAAATAAAAAAAGTTAGCAATAGCGCATTTGGATAAAGTTTTGATATACAACGATTCTAAAAAATATTTATATAAAAATTCAAAAACATTCTAAATTTGATAAAAAAAAAAAAATTTATTATGTAATGTATATATACATGTATCGAAAACATTAACATGCTAAGATCTTATTCGAGTTTGAGGTCTTGTAATACAAATAAATCACACTTTTAACGGTACAGGCTTTCGTATGAAGAAGTAACGTAATTTAACCGCTCAGAAAGAAATCGGATGTTTGTAATGGATCATTGTTTAATAGCGGTCTAATTCAAACTCCTAAAAGTAGGCAATGCTAAACTGAAAAATTAAAACCATTTTTATAATCCTCATCCACTTATGTCAGAAGACTTGTAAAATATGGGTAGTCTTCAATCCCGAATACAAGTTACATGTAAAATGTATAATTTCAGATTATAATAATTTAATTTTTCTTTTAAAATTGCGATTTTATTCTCATATTTTGAATTTCGTTATAATAGATATTTACTTGAATATTGAATACTCTAACGAAATTCGAAATATGAGAATAAAATCTCGTTTTAAAAAAAAAATATTTTTTGTTTGTAATTTTTCTCATTGACATATGCCAAAAATTTGATTCTGATAATTTTTTGTCTCACATAAGAATACCGGATTTAGTGGACTTTTAAAATAAATCATGTAAATCACAAATAATATCTTTTTACAATTTGACAAATTCGATTTAGCTGGACAAATTATGCTTGTAACTGGACTTCAAATCAGTGGAAAATCTAGCCCATTCCAGACCGTCCTATTAAAAACACTTGTCAACCCAGTCCAATTATTGGATTTTAAAGGAGTGCGACCGGACCATAAACTGCACCAAACAGCGAATTTTTTTATATACATATATATTATTTTATTCATTCTTGAATACGTGCAACAGGTAATTATCGGAGCATTCTTAAATAGTAATAGAGAGTAATTTGATTTGCTCAATGTCCAGCTTATAGTTGCCGTCAGCTGATATCTATGATTAATTTCATATCTACCAATGACACTTAACTCCTCACCGTTTATTGAGAATAGGGGTCTAGTTTTTTTAAAGTGTAACAAATCCATTGCAATTAACGTAACATACCTGCCGGTAGCAGTTTTATTTATTTAATTTTAACAATGATTTTTTTAATGAAAAATGATAACAATTCAATTAGGAAAAAATATGGGGCTAATAAAACTACATACTAACTATTAGAACACTTTTTTTAACAGATCACATAAAACAGATAAAACAACAACTAATGGCTGCGCTTACTTCCCCCTATGTAACTAAATACTCGTATGTATGTCATAACTACAGTAAAAAAAAATAACGAAATGAAAAAAGTGCATTTAAGTCTTAACAAAAATATACGATGACATAAATCACAAACATATATGTATGTACAACTACAGATAGAGAGGCTAAAACTACATGGAATAGAATAGGAAAGAATAACAGAAGGCAAGATACGGCGTAATAGTGAAATGATAAATAAATATTTACACAAAATGTTGTTGTTTTCTAAAGTTAGTAAACATACAATTCTATTCGAAAGATATTAACAACTCTTTTACGGTATGTATTTAAACAAAAAAAAAAAAGTGAAATGAACGAATCTATCTATGTATGTGTATGTTCATATAAGCGATGTGGGTCTTTCCATGTGTGGTGGGCGGTTTATAATGTGCATTTACTTAATTACAATATTTTGCGTTAAACGTTTAACCAAATCAACATTGAATACATTGGCCAACATGGTTAGTACGGATTTTTTCGGCGGCCTACAGTGACGTAGGCCGGCCTCTTGACAGCAGACATTGGGGAAACAGTCCAGGGTAGAAGTGCAGGCCTTGGGATGTAAATCAAAAATGGGGGGCGGTGGAGCGGTGCATTCCAAATATTCCGTCACTGCAATAGACAAAACAAATAGATTAACAAACAAATATATAGCAAAATTATATTACAAAAGTGTTTGTAATGAATAACCACTATACAGTCCTGAGTACAAAAATGGACGAAATTTGTTTTCTACGGATATTTTAAAACAAAAAATATTTTAAAAATACTATTTTTTTGACATTGCATATTTTATTCGATTTTTATGAATTTACCAAAAAAAATTTCGATCTAAATTTGTTTAAAAAAATGTTTAGGCTCTAAAGGTTAAGACTTACTGCTTAAGTATTAAAAATGTACTTCAAACAAATTGCATTTTTACCATAAAAAATTAAAAACAAACACGAAATTCGACTATTTATGTATGGTTAGTCAAAAACGTGCTTGACTATATTTCTAAGAAACTTGTCTCATATTAAAGAGAATATTGTTAATGTAAGATTGTGTAAATAATTTGATTTATTTTTTAAAATATAACTTTAAAAACTCCAATTATCAAAAAAAAAGAAATTCAAAAATTTTTCATTTATAAACATACACACATCAAATTAAATGATGACCCAAATCCCTAGAAAATGCTTTAAATTGTCCATTTGTGCTGGAATTCGAAAAAACTCATTCTGGGTTATCTGAAAGTGGTTTTGAAATCATTTTCGTTTTTCTCGAAATCGATTTTTTGTTGTATACGAAAATTCTAATAGAAAACAAAGTAACATGTTTTCTTAAATTTAGGAAAAAAAATTATCTCACATTTTATAGATAAAACTGATCTACACAAAAACACCGCCCAGGGAAGTTAAAACGTTATTACTAAACCCTAATATGTATTCGTTATCTAACCAAAGCAAACTATTTTTGCTGTTGTTGCGACTGATAATTTAAAAATAAAATATTTTATTATTCTAACGTATATTTGGATATCTCATATATTTAGTTCGCTGTTGTCTATTTCTATAAGATATGACATTACTTCTGTTGCACTATAAAAAAAAAACTGTTATATTTTTTCGATCCGATTGGTGTAGCCTACTTTGGATAAGATAATTCTTTCTTGTTGCATTACATACTTCATTTTCTTAATCATTCGTGTGATTTACTCATCCCGTTTAAGGATAAATTGTTTTCAACAGATGATCGTATTTACGAATATTTCGTGATAACTCAAAAACTTAATGTGACTAGAAGAAATAACAATATGCAAAATCCAGTTTGTCAAATGAAAAAAAATATTTACAAAAAATTTTATTTTATTTTCTTTTAACTTTTCTTTATAAATTTTCGATTAAATTTTCCAAAACGTTAAAAACATTAGCCTTTCATTTGTGGCAAAGGATAAAAATATTAGCTCGTTAACCGACGACAGCTTTTAAAACCTGGTCGTAACGTTATTCTTTTCAGTTTTATTAACATTCTTGGAAACTGTAACTACTGGAATTTTAGGAAAAAGACCTATCTCTGAATTTAGTCTGCTTGTTTTAATTAACTCAGTTTAATGGAAATTACCAAAGTGCTTCTCAAAAATTGTAAAAAATCCTAATTAGTTTATTTGTTTGAAATTTTAATCTGAATGATTCCGATTAAATACAAAAGTGGTTTTCACTTACAATAATTGAAAGACCTTTTCACTGGCACCGGTACTGTATTCAATTCCGGCTGTGACGTTCGACAATACCGCCTTCTACCATCGGGACAACATACGCGAGGCCAACAATCCATGTCTGTATCACATTCTTTAACTTCCCACCACAGTTCGGCCAATGGCCTGTCTGGACATTTGCGCGGTATCAGACCGAGTATTGCTTTAATTAAATTGGTTGGTTGAATTCAATTACATACTTAATCAATTCACTTAACTCATTCACAAACTTACGTGAATGTGACGTCTCTTCCAGAGGCTTTGGTATACCCGATACACAACTCTTTGCCCCGAATATTTCACAACATATTTCGCCGCGATTCCAGACTCGACAATCATCGTCTACTTTGCATATTTTCGGAAATAATTGAAATCGCACTTCACTTTCACGTGGACAATTGAATTTCGAGCGTAAATCTTCGCTTTCTTCGGCATCGCGTTTGTCTTTTTCCGTCTCGGTGACGCTTTCCCTTCTCGGGTTTAGGATAGTAAATGTCGGCAAGGCTATGCGAAAGGGGCCGTCATCCTTTTTGTTGGACGTATTATCTTTATATTCTGGAATATGGGTGGATTTTGTCGGTTGAAATGTGGGTTTGGCTTTGGAATAATTGAGTTTTTCTTCTTTCAGTGTTGCTTGTTGGGGTGGTATATATTTTTTGGGTGGTCTTTTTGTAGTTGTTGTTGCTGGTGTAGTTGTATGTGGTGCTCTGGTTGTGGGATTTAAGAATCGCCAAAATTCCGGTGAAAAAATATTGTATTCATTAGGTAAAGAGAATAATGGTCGTGGCGCTGAAAAGAAAATATATAAGGAACAGTTAAGATATAGTATTTTATTATGTAGAAGTGATAAAGGATATAAATAGGATAAGGGACAGGAAGAAATTAACATTTTAAGTAGGAAAAGGGATAGTGAAAACAAATTTTAAAAAATAAAATCACTAATGTGGAAAATAAGACAATGTCATTCGAGTGCAAATAGTTTGAGATAATGCAAAGATTTCAGAAATCATTTACTAGTTATGCGAAAAGTTTAAAGAGAGGAAGAAGTGAAGAAGATTTTCGGAAAAAGAATATAGATATGTGAGGATTCTGTAAAATAAAATGAAAATAAACGTGTATTGTGATTCCTGATTTTAACTTCATTTAAGTTTTAAATAGATACAGGTTACAGACATCCTGTTTTTAATTGTTCGTTTCGTATGTCCTATTGGTCCGATCGAATGTTTTGACCAAATGTTCAATTTAAGGAAAACAGTTTTTCCGACCATAGCGCTTTTGGGTCTGGCACCGAAATTGAATAAAGTTAATTTTGTCAGAAAATATTCGAAAAAGTTTAATTTTACCAGACGTATTTCAGTTCCTTAAAGAAAAACATTAATTCCTTAGTTAAAATTTCTTCGATCAATTGTGAATTTCTTTCAACACAAAAGAAATCAAAATAAAATAGTGATTCGGACGGACCGATAATATCCAACTGACTTTGTCCAAGTAATTTGTGTTTAATATTAGAACAATACTTAAGCAAGTCTGATTTATACGATTAGAGTCGAACATGCACCATTTTCAAGTTTTCGTCATCGGTATGCAACCATTCTTGTAGAAAATGATTTAAAAATCTAATAAAATAGTCAGATCAATGTAAATAATTTCCATTCACTTTTTTTTTAACAAATCGATGATTAGAAAAATGTCAATAATATGCACAATTTTCGAAATTCATATTAACCGAAGCCAAAAACAAAAGATGAAAATTAATTTTTTAAAAATTGTTGGCTCGTCGACATATTGGAATACAGTGCAATGTCAGCAGTTTTAATGTTTCTGCATGTTGCTCTGAACCCGTATTTTTGTGTTCTTTAGTTAGAAAGTGTAACCCTACGTGCAGTTTTTGAGGTCGTTTGTCAAAGTGTTTCGTCCAAATGTGTGCGAATATCTCTCTTCAGTCGAAGGTGGTGAATGTTACAGCATAAAACAGCGGAAGTCTACAGTATTATCCTTTCCAAAACACCCAAACAATTTAGGTTGAGACAAGTGTTACACCTAAATTTGTTTGTTTTAGTGATGTAACGATGTTCGCATATGCAAATGCGAATTATTCGATTTCGCATTCACAAAAAACATCTTTCGAACATTATCTTTCTCATTAAAAAAAATAAACTAGGTATGCAACGAATTTTCGACAAAAATTGTATTTCAATATTCGCTTTCCCAAAAAATATATTTTAATATTCGCTAAACGCACATTCGTTACATACCTAGTTTGTTTGCCTAGCTAGTTGTAGATGCATTTTATTTAAGAAACTAATTTACCATATGTTATCTGAAATGAAGATTCATTAATAAAACACCACCACTGTACTTTCTTGTCTGCCAGCTGAGAATATATTTTCTCTTAATCGGTTAACGAAGGTTTCTCTTAAAATGTCGTTCATAAAGTGTATAATATTTTGTTGAATACATATCTCTTAAATTTCTACTTTGGCATAAAAGCACAGAAGAGCTTTTAATACACAATTGTAATACGTGATTTGCATAACACCTTTTAAAAAGTAACCAAAGAAAAATTTTAAATACTTTTTCACCAAAAAAAAAAATATGATTATTCCGAAACGGGAGCTTACAACTTAAGTTCATTATAATTGTAAATATTTCTTTGTAGCAACCACAAGCAGACCTCATTAATCGTGTGATTTTTCTTTTATGTATGGAAACAATTAAGATATTTTATTTTTTTGTTTATCTTACACGATGATAACTTTATTACTTATTCAAAAAAGTTATGTATTTATTTGGTAGTATAATTTCGGTTAACATTACAATACACCTTATTGCATTATACAGTAAAATGATGCAATTGCAAAGATGCAGGCCTACAGGGTTATTCACTAAGAGCTATATGGGTGTTTTACAAATTTGAAATAAAAACAACAACAAAATTAAGTGCCTTTGTGTTGTATTTTTGTATACCTTTCACCATGAATTGCAATATCCAATGGTACAAGACATGCACGTGTAATTTTAACACATTTTGAAAATAATTAAAACCTTTCATAGTTCAGTCCGTAATTAGTCATCTACATTATTATACAGTGCAACAATTTGACCTAAAATATGTACTTTTTTAGATAAAATTTAGGTCAAACGAACGGAATCACTTTTGACTTCGATTACTTGATTTGTCTCAGATTCCACGAGATGATTAAATGCTACAACATCTGAGCTTTATCAAATTGTGAATTATGATCGACCGATTTGATATCTTGCTGCTGTAGAAGCCATTAGTTCCAATCCCGGTTTAATTGCATTGAAAAATGGGATTTTTTGTATTGATGACATTTTGTAAAAATCGTACACAAGATTCACAACTGATATACATGAGATTTTGCAGAATTACACTATAAAATAGTCTAAAACAGATGATCTGATGGCACTATATCTCTTATAGGTAATGTCTGCCTCGATCTGTAGGATAAGTTCGCATGCGGCTTGATACGTCTGCCGTCTATATTGTCTGCGCTAAAAGGAGTCGGCCTTGGTGTGTTAGGTAGTGTGTGCGTATATCACACAAAAAAACACCATGCCCGAAACTTGGTAAGACTATCAAAACAGCGACTGCTTCAACCTCGTAAATGCGAGTGAAAATTTCTAAGCCAAGTTGTACAAAGCATTAGCCGCAAAAGTTGAGAAATCCTAAGTTTTTCCCGAAAAATAAGAACAAATCACGAAGTTGTAAATCTGAACCTGTATTTGAACAAAAAATACACTCAGTATTTTATTTTAAAATCATTGTTATTGTAGGATGTCACAATTTCGAACAGTGTTAACACAGGAATATATTCCCTCTTTAGGCTTCCATCTTTGTAGTGATCGCGGTAGTACCAACATTTCTGTTTTTCTTTATACTCTTAAAAATACTCTTACGCCATTTGTAAAGCATTTTTTAATAGAAAATCATTTGGTGTTCCGTGATCAAGATCCATGTTTGAGTTGGAGAAAATTGAACCGAAACTTATATTTTTCCAAATTTATATTTCTATCACAGCCTTTCTGCGATCACGGGACCCACACATGTATTTGTCCAATATTGAAAGAAGTATATTCGATATTCAGACTTTTGCAGAATATTACTGTGGCTCAAAATTCGAAACGCGTGCTGATTGATCGTCCAAAAGAGCCGTGGCCGCCTGTCTTCGGCTCACTTCGACTCCGAAATGCCAGAAAGTCACACAAGGCAATATTTGATATTTTTAATACTTAATTTAAAAACTAATTTATTTGTGTTCTTATTGAAAGGAGTCTTCCCTTTCTTCCACAAACTATTGTAAATGTCGTCGCGCACTTCATGAACAATTCGAAATACATATTGGAGAGCTCTCACTTGTCGCCAAGTAACGGAGTGTAACCTCCGAAATTAGCTCTCACAGTTGGGTGGACTTTATTGTAATCAGCGGGGCTACTACTTTTAGCTACATAGAAATATTGATTTCCAATATTATTGGTCTACAACTAAAGAGTATGCTTGCCAACAAGTCAAACTCTGCTGCGCATATTTGCAAACAGTATTTATAGAAAGCGAAAGAATCTGACCGCAGATCCTTTAAGAACTTTCCACAAAATCACCTTCATTTTGACTACGAGTGTACTCCCGCACAATCGCCTTTTTGGTCTTTTTACCTTTTCCTCCTACCCAAGGCAAACGACGTTGCTGCTCCACAACTTAACAGTAAAAAACGTTCGTGCTAAATCTTTTTCTGTTGACAGTTCGATGAATATGTTATTGTTATCAAATACTCATTCAAGTGTGAACGCACAGGACACATGTTATCCCAAACTTATATCTGGCATTTTTTGACCGTAACCACAAAATCTAATTTTTGTAAACATAAGGAAGTTTTGAAATCATAGACAAACCGTCGTACGTTTGAAAGTAATATCGTGTGCTGGACAAAAATCTGTCAGACAAGTCTGTCAAATGGCAGAGTTCTTGATACTCTATGTCCCTGTTGGTGGCTCTTCATCAAAAATACGAAAAATTCAAATCTATCATATTATTACAAAAATAAGTATTCAGTATTACAACAACATTAAGATATTGATAAGACGCTTAACCATCGACAAAACACGTCAACCTAGGCAACTTTCACTGACCCATCATCTCTGTACATTGGACAACAAACAAACCCTGATCATTTAGCTTGCATTCGGATATCACATACTCTTAAAAAAAAACCAAAAAACTTCACGACAAAACACCTTCTGGTTTTCAATTGTTATGAAAATACAATTCGAATTTGTTAGTTTTGAGTTCTAAAAAAAATGCCTACATGTAGGTTTTGCGTACATTTGTACTTATCCCGCTCATTATATGGATTTCATTCATTCCCAATTTCAATGGTGAAGTTCCAATTAAAAGTTTGACTGATTCAAATAAATAATTAAATCTAAACTATTTTCCCAATTTCATTCATTCCCAATTTCAATGGTGATGTTCCAATTAAATGTTTGACTGATGTTTTTATCCAATAAATGATTAAATCTAAATTGTTTTTGTATTAGCCATAGGAAGCCGCCATTAAGCAATAAGTCCCTGTCGGTATTATGTCATACGCAGCTCACTGTTTAAAAAAGCACCTATTACTTTATGTAATGTTGATTTTTTACGCCCTCTTCCACTTCACTATAGTACAACTTTAATAACCCTTTCTACATGTAGTCAGAAATCTTCATTGTCTATTTTGGCAAACGTCAAATCTAACAATAGAATACAACAACAAAAACAGCAGATAATGTAATTTTTTTAGCAGATGTTTATGTAGATCAAGTAACATTACACAATACTGGTAGCAGCGTTATAAATTTACCACCAAAGATGTCTGTAAACCAAGTGTGCACTCTCATGGCTGAGGGAGGCATTCGCTCGTACACAATATACAAATATACATACATATATCATCAAGACAAAATGTTGGCCATTATCGGAGTCATAGTTCGTTTAACTTCATGCCACCACTATGGGCGAGTGATATTCAAATTAACTGAACTTAGGTGAACTGCACTGAATGTGGTTTAAAGTCTATCAGTCATTCATTAATGACTGTTTTAGTAAAACACCGCACTAAATGTATGCTAGCGATGCCATAAATGTCTCATATAATGATCCCATAATTAACATATATGAAGTTCATGAACATCTTGAATTGTCTGCGAGTATTATAAACAGCCGAAAATGCGGTAATTATATGCTACTACACTTTTGGAGTTTGGGGGGGAAATCGTCAAGCATGGAAATGTGAAAATGTGGTGACTTGTAATATTAATCACTTGTGATTATTTAAAATTGGGTGGGTTAAAACGATCAAATGCAAAGCATCTCTGCTTTTTTTTACTATGCACGTTGCCTATTAGGAAGAATGGAGCTAACACTTTAAATCAGGCGTTCCCAAATGGTGGGACGCGAACACATGTCAGTTATTTATAATCAACATGTTGCAATATGTTTTTGTTTCATTACTTTTATGGTCCTGCACGGCTTTCTCAGCCCAGCTCAAGATTATCGTCGATCATATGTTGTTTGTTTTAATAATTTTTAATTTGAGTTTGTGTGTTGTGAATTCCATGATGTCGTCTTAATAAAAATGATACCAAAAAACAAAATGGGGCCACTGAATGAGGAGTATGTAAAATTTGTGTGTTTTTAACGCAAAGTTGCTTCAAACGTTAAAAGTAAATATTTATAAACAATATTTGATTTCGTTTGGTTGGTTTTTAGGGGGACCTGATAATTTGTACTTGCCTTTGGGGGGCATCAGCCTCAATGAGCCCTGCTTGTAATGATACTATGAGATGAACTTTTGTTGAAAAAAAAAAACTGCCGTATTTAGACGACTGTCGTTTTTGTGGGTGAGAAATGAAGAAATATGTATATTATATGACATAACTACATAAACTTATTTTCCAAGTTATCCAGATCTTTAATAAACACGTATGGAAATTGTTTAAAGTCAGTTAAAATTTCAACAGTAATCGAAACATCTTAACAATATATTTCCCGTTAGAACTTTGTTGTTCTAGGTCGCGATTTTCATTTCGGTTGTTAACGAGCAAAACTGCTGCATGTGGGAATCTGAAAACCGGCACGTGATCGTCGAAAAGCCAATGCGATGCAGTTGGGCCCGGATTTTAGATCGTTCATATGATTGGTCGGTAAGCTCTTCAGATGCATGATAAACCATTTTTGTGTTTGGACGCGGCATGCCACACCGTCCACCCCATTTTCGATCATTTACGTACCAAGTTCAGCCATCTCAGCGATATCAATTGGCCGCGGCGCATCCATATGACAACGTTAGACTTTTTTGTGTGGAGTTCCCCGAAGAACCCATGTTATGCGAACCATCCATTAACGTTTTAGGTCCTCAAGATGCATTTCGGGCAATTCATTCGCTAAGCCGTCACCACGATATTGAAACGGGATGGGCTACTGCGAAGCCAGCCGTGACAGCCCTACACTGATCAAAAAAATAAGAATAAACCCGTAGCTGTGTGAAAGATATGATAAGTGCGGTTTTTCTTTAACCAAGTTAAAAAACACGATTTCTTAATTTTATTCGTAGTTGAGCCCGCATGGGCTTGAGGATAGATTTAAGCTAACAATAGGATAGAAATAAGTTCGAAATTGACGTATGTGTAGATCGCTTGGATTAATTAAGCCCGAGTAAATACTTGAAATTATCGGAAAATTTTAATAGAATTAATCACAATATTTTTGTTGTAAGAATATTAAATTCATAATAGGATGAGTTCGAAATGAATTTAAAGAGAGTATACTGTTATACGGTGTAAATTTTCTCTCTCAAAAATAGTGCTACGAATTTGTTCTCTTACATTCTTCCTTTTCCTAATAATTATTTAACTACACTTAAATATATCGCCACCAATTTTCAATGATTTCTTCTCCAACCATTGGTTTATTATGTGCTATAGTCTTCAGTAATTAAACGAGAAGCAAACAAATAAGTCAAGTATTTTATTTTATTTTATTGAGACTATTCCATTTATACTTGTTTTAAGAATCACTAACTACGAATCGTACTTATTTTTTTAAGTACGATTTTAGTTGAAATTGCGAATATTTGGTCATTTATAAAGTCATTTTTCTTTGTGTGTTTGAAAGAAATCGAGTTTCACAAGGAATGAGAATGCTTGCTCCTAATTTGTAATTTTGTTTTTAATTTAAAAAATCGACAGAAAACAGAACATACTATGTATTTCCCATGTGTGCATTTCTCCTCCCTTCTTTTAACAATCAGATGGGAACTTCTCTCAAAACAATTTTTATTTGTCTATAAAGCCTCATCGGCTGCGATTTCTCTTCTAGAAATGTTTTAGATGATTTAAAGTTACGAAGTGAACGAGGGTGATAAAAAAATGTCTTACTTCGATTTGAACCTGGATTTGCCGGCTGACACTACCTATCACACCACGGCCGTCCCGTATCAAAAGGAACTGGAACTAGTGCATCCGAAATAAACAGTTAGTTTTACATTTATTTTTGATATACAACTGTCTACAACCACACAAAATAGTTGTAAAAACAATTTGATGCCATCATTTTGTTAACACGCACATCTGCACTATTTGCACAAATGCACTCATAAAACGGGGCCCCATGGAAAACAAAGAGTATGGTGCAACATACGAAGTGTTTTTTTTTTGATTGAAGTATAATGACGAAAGTATAATTTATTTTACGTTCTATTAACTCAATTGTTGATATTGCATTCACACAAAACAAAAAGAAAAATTAATTCGCAAAAGGCACATTTTGTAATTTTACTTGAAATTCATTTAATACTCATATCAAATAATTGTTTAACTACACATATACTACATGTGTATGCTTATTTATGTGTATTGATGTATTTGCCACACACAAAAATGTGCACTTTAGAAAACAACAATTGTTTTCTTAGCGAAACGAAAGTTAGGCCAATGTCATTTACATTTGTTGTCTAATGAAAACTGATCGTCAACAGAAAACAACCTGTTCTTTCAAAGCCACCAAAGACTCAACCCAACCAACCATCATTGTTTTCTTACGTCAGTTAATTGATGTGGATTTTGTTGTCGTTGTTGTTGTTTTGGGGTTTTCATTGACCCAAACACCGATGCGAACATATTTGTTCTCGCCATATTGCTCTTGGCTTTGTGGCTTTACCATATTCAAACATACGTACTCAGCAGCCAGCCAGCCGGGCGAGCGGCAAACATCCACCTCTCATGACCGTCCACTTGTAATAAGACAACATCCAACTTTATCAACTTCCAAGGCAGAAATCTTGTAAAGGCAAACAACTTGTTGAGTTGCTGTAATCGTCGACGCCATCCGTTTTGAGGCATGCAAAAGTAAGTGCATCCAACATATGGTGTTACCATGCTCACACAGTGGTAACAAAAAGTTGAAGTGAATTTCTTAACTCAAGGTAAGTTTTTTTGTCAAAACTGCACAAATATTGTGTGTGGTGTTTGAAGTCACAAAATTCGGTTTTTAGTAACTACAACCAATAAAATGTTATGAGCAATATATGTTCTGATATTGGTATTAGTTGTCATCAACAATTATTGGAACCAATGTCATTTGACAAAACTACAGCAAACAATAATTTGATCAACTTTGTGGTAGGGAGCTAGAAAAGCACTAGTCGCACTACTCGGAGCCGGCTTTAAACAGTAAATCCCGGTCAGTGAGCATTTAAATTATATCGTACACCACTCACTGATTCATAAGAAGTTCCCCTTCATGGACCGTTTTAACAAGTATACTCGCTAATAGCAAATTTGAGTTGTACTTGTTTAGGAGAATGTGTTCGATATTATAGTAAATAATAATATCGTATTGCAACAGAAAGCTTTGCTGAACAATCAACTTTTTGTAGTTTGAATCGATTTTCACGGTATGGAAATCCAACCATAATTAAAATTTAAAAATCAATCCATCATAAACATTTCATCTACAAATTACAATTCCTGATACCATGCACACTAACAGCATAAATATGTTATTATCTAGTTAGCTTTAGTTATTTAGGTGCTATTAGAACTTCCGCACTATTCAATATCATTCAAATTTGCAATTAAATAAGTGAAGTGAAAATCTGCAGGTCTAGTCTTGTGAGCAGAGTATGTGCCATATACGAGTACCTTTCTATACGGTCAAAAAAAATGACCCTCACTGATCTTTGCGATTGATTTATTTATTTTTTTTTTATGCAAATTTGTTCATTCGATAATTTTTAAGTAGTTCAAGTTTATCAACATAAACAATTTACATATAAACATACATATGTAAATCGAGTATGTGTGCCTTAATTTAATAAATATACTATGTATGTGCTGAATCAAAATCTCTCTATTAAACTTCATTAATCACAACCCAAAACCAACAACATTTGGAGTTAAACTAATGATAAACGACTAATCTGGCAAATTCAAATCACCACAAAATAAGATTGTTTTCGCTATGGTGTATGTTGCACAAATACGTTTATAGAGATTGAGATTTAAGTTTTCACACATGGTCATCAGTTTGTCAGGGCCATTTTAGTTTCAACGAAACTGTTGATGGCGAAAGCTTTTAACCGATGTTGCGTTAACGAAACACCAAAAGTGAATTATACACAAACACTTTCTTGTTTGTAATTGAAACTCCCACTCCCACATACAGATGGGTCTTGAGTTTTACAGGATTATCGCCTTCAAGGCCGTCTCTTGACATTTTTAACTTTACGAAGTCCTTTTCTCTGTGCCATATGGCATCGCTGAGATAACTTCATACTGAGCGGTTTAGGATGAAACCACAGACACCCGTTCCTTCAAATCAGGCCACCTTTAAATCCGTCAACTACAGCACATAAATCAATCATTTGAAATTTAACACAGACCTAGCTGAAGTGGAAGATGGGCCCAATGAGTAGGTTGTCAGAAAAATTTAAATTTCAAATTTATTATTCATTTACTTATGGTCCAATATGCTTAATTTGTTATGTGAATAAGGTGGTGGTTAAGATTTATGAAAATAGATTTATTTTCCAACAATTTTTGGATTCCCCCACTGTACATCGGTACAATTATTAGTTTTAGTAAGATTTTACATTTATTGGACAAAAAACGTTCGCACACAATACTCTCGCTATCAAGACTCGATGTGTCATGGGTTGTGTTCGTCCTGAGAGGACACTGCTGTAAGATTGGAAAGCATGCAATTCGAGTGGAGGTTGGGATGCAGATTCTGTGAGGATAAAGATGAGTTGATATTAAATCACCTTCTCTGAACTTGCACTGGCGAACATGCGGACTCATGCATTGGCGATATTCGGGCACTGAGGATGATTAATCGGGTGGGGCAATGACTACATTTTGTATTGCTATGGATTATATAGTCTTAGTGAATCTGATTATAAAGACTGCTAAGAAATAGTTTGTCATGTGGTTTGTAATACCTCGACATACAAGTATGAGACCTTATACTCCAGTACTAGTTTGTAATTCCAAGATTGTTATAAGATCACCTGCAAATACTGGTTTGTTCGGCATCTGTTATCGCCATTTCTTCTTTATTAGTATTGTGAATACAAAAATAATTAATTTCGTAATTAATATAATTAATTTTCCATTTTCTAGAGATATAATTTAATATTGTACTAACTCTGAAATGTTTTAAAACCTTTGGCCTTATACTTTGATTTTTGTGGTATTTTTAAATTAACAATTTGAGTGTTTGAGCCATCAGCCAATGGGACTGTTAATTAAATGTTGGCCTTCATAGTCACGCACACCTTCACAGTTGTAGAAAAATAATCGATAATTCAGAAATTCCCTCGCTATCTCTAAAAAAAAAACGTGTATAAACAAATTTCTTATGTTTATTTCAAACTAATCACAACTGTTTCTAACTGCTTGAACCACACAATACAAATGAAACATATTAATAATTATATTTACAGACATTTATATTAATTTTAAAAGTGTGTACTATGTACATACAGCGCCGGTCAATATAATAATAGCAACAATAGTATGTCATGCAGACCGACCTTTTGAAAAGTGGAGAACTATTTTATGGACGGGTGGTCCTATTTGGAGTAAAGGGCTCATGGTCGTGTTTTAGATAAACAGGACAATAAACAGAATTTTACAACAAGAACTGTTAAACATGGAGATTTCAGGATAATGGTGTGGGCGTGTTTTTCATATCGGAGTATTGGATAAAAAAAACTATGGATTCTACCGTGCATGTACAAATCCTGCATGAGGTAATGTTACCATACGCCTCGGAAAAAAAGGAACCTGTTTGGGTCGTCTAGCAGGACACTAAGCCTACCACCATATTGGCAAATGGGGTTCATAGACAATACAATTGATGTAATGAAGTGTCCCACACAATCGCCCGATTTCAACCCCACTGAAAGTCTATAGAAAGACATTCAATTGGAGCATCAAAAATCAAAGCTCATAGTAACAATGACGTTTGAAAGTTCGTACAGCAGTTATGAGTAAGTTCAATGGAAACACGGTGTGCGGCAGTTAAGGACCATTCAACAAAATATTGAAAAATTAAATTTACTTTACTTATAAAATATTAGAATGATTTTGCAAAGTTGTGCCTAATTTACTTTATGGTGTCCTAAGTACGTTGATAAAAAAGCTACTAAGTGCCATTTTTTCGAACGCGTAAGAAAATTTTCTTTTAAGAAAATATTAAATTTTGAAAAATATTAATGAATTTTTGTTTTATTTTAAACAGCATATTTGGAATTTTTTTTGAAAATGATTTCATGAGTTTCAATCTAAAGGCTATCTGAATATGACATGTAGAACTAGAATTTTTTAGTTGGTGCTAATATTGCTCAGTACGCAAATTTTTGAAATTTTTTGAAATATGGAAAATAGAACTATTGTTATGAAAACTATATATCCATATATATTAATAATAGTAATATAAATAAAGGGTGTTTTTTATTGGGGTATAGAACTTTAAGTTGGCATCACTTTTTTAACTGGCGGCCATTTTGTCAGCTGTCAAGTGATTAATATTTTGTTTGGTTTGCCATTTCATCATGAAGAGAAATGTTACCCGTAGTTCCATTCCAAATTCTTTATGTAGTAAATCTCTAACTAGATAAAGTTCTAGAGAAAAAATTGAACCCGCAGCCACGCCTCATCTGGTACCTCCCGTACATATGTACCATTCCGCCCATTTTAGTAATCGTGTACTAACATTATTACGTCTAACGCATTAAGTAAATTGTGTAGTTACAAAGCTTTAATTAGATACAGTTTTTAAGAAACAATTGGAAGTGTAGTCATGTGACTTCTGGTACCGCCCACTTTGGAAATCGTGTAATACATTATTACGACGGTAAAAATAATAATACCCAAATTATGTATGTAGTAATGCTTTATATTGATACAGTTTTTGAGAAAAAATTTTGACTCTTGCCACACCTCTTCTGGTACCCATATTTGACAACGTAAAATTCGGTATTTCGAGTTGCCAGTTAAAAAAATACGCCCACTTTTTGATTTCGGATACTTTGGACTATGAGACATGTATGTTTTTACTGAGGGTGAGGGTTATGTACCCAAAGTCAATATATAATTTAAATTGGCGTTGTGCAATTTATTTAATTGTAGCAAAAATATCTGTCTAGGAATAAATCTGCAATGAAACCATTTCCGCCACACAGTTGATAAACTTGTATAGGGCTCGTTTAGCCAAACAAACGATGAATCGTTTTTGGCCATTTCAATAGAGGCATACAATGCAACGGGCAACCAGTTTTATCTACGATCGATGCTCTGTACATGAGCAATACGGACATGACACTTTGGAAAACTCTTTGGGAACCTAAATCTATCGAACTTACTTGTTGTTGAAGACTTTCTTGTATTCGTCGATCTGCCGCTGGTTGCTGGTGGTGGTGGACTCCTTTGTTGTTGTACTCTAGTTGTTAGATTTTTTGGCGGAATACGGTCACCAACACCAGCTCCATTCAAGTATTGTTGAGATGGTAATTTGTTGTTGTTGATGCTATTGAAGTAACTTGCGTTCAAAGAATTGCTTTTGTTGTTGTTGCGGCTGAGGGCATTATGATTGGAATTACGTGATGATGATAATGCTGAATGTTGGGAATTTTTGTGGGAATTAGTACGTGCTGTCAACGTCGACGATAATTGTTGCTGCTGTCGATGCGGTGTCTTTTGTTGCTGCTGTTGTTGAATATTGCGCATTGCTGCTGTTGCAACTGCTCGATCTGTTTGGGAATATGAAGTTGGTGGTTGTGCTGCGTTTGTGGTTGAAAAACGTGATCGATTTGCATTTGCTGACGGTGGTGGCGGTTGTTGGTGTTGTTGTCGCTGTTGACCCACTGTTGGGGTTATTGGCTTGTACTGCGTCGTCTCATGAGTTTTTTGCACTACGGGTATTTCATATTGTTGCACAACCATCTGATTTGACCGCGTACCGCCTCCACTACGACGCCGTGAGAGATGCAAATTTGATGGAGGTGGATGTGTGGGTAATGATATATGCTCGCTAATTAACGGGACATTGGGTGGGTTCTCGATACTGTTTTCCTGTGGCAAGTTGGTTGGTAGGAATTTTTCAGTTATGAGAGACCCTCGTTGATTTTCCGGTCGCCGCGCTGTTCCTGTCATTGCATTTGGAACTGCCTTTTCTTCCACTCGACGGGGTGCTTGACCACCTGAACGTTGACGATCCCCATTTTGAGGCGCAGGCGGAACTGCATTTACGTCATTCCTGCCTCTAGTTTGCTGCCGTCGACTTTGGCTTCCTGTCTGTCCAGACGATCTACTCATCGACTGCTGTGTGGGTAGAAATACTTCATTTGGTAGTGCTACCTTTTCGCCAAATTTCACTGGTCTGGCGGGAATTTGTTTTTCACTTACTTCCGCTTGAGTTTGTTGTTGATGTGGTCGACGTTGTCGGGACTCGGTCGTTGATGGCGATGTTGCATAAGTGGCTGCTATTAAAATCATGCTACATGTTGCTTGCCACACAACAGAGTGGCGATATTGCATTATCTTCATATTTGTTGGACTTTCTTAAAACTATATTTATATATTTGTATAATTAAGTAAGTACATGTGTAATTATTTTCAAATGAATTTTGGTTTTATTAATTTAATTAATTGAATGAACTCAGGTTGCTTTATTAAAGTCTTCACTTGTACATGTCTGTATATGTGTTGAGGTCAGTTTGACCTTAAAACACCATTGATCGGCATTATGAATGCGAATCTTTTGTTTTGATTTGATCTCTTTCGTCGTACCACCACTTAAATACAAGTTTGTTGATCTTTTTTGTTCGCATTTATTTATGTTAACACTTGATGACAATCGTCGTCTCATTCGAAATTCACTTTCAAATTTAAAATCGATGTTAATCAACAGAGAAAAAAAATGCACACACTACACAGCCAATATATTTTAAATACAACATACTACGAGTACACTGCTCTGTTATTAAAAAATAGTTTAAGCCATTCACCACCTGCTAATGTTAATGTTGCTAGAGCTAGTGCTGAAGCTGCTGTTCGGAAACGCGCGCGTGCTCAGTGGTCGATGTCTGGGTTTCGACTGGCGTAATGAACTCGAAGTTTTCCACTCTGCAGATTCGCGCATTCGCATTTGAGCCTCAACCACTTCTGCCACTGACTCTAATCATGGCATGCCATGCATCCGTCCATGTCTTCTCTCATTCTGTTGTTATTTTTCGTGAGTATGTTTTAAGTTTAAAGTGCAAAAATGTAAAAAACGCCAACAACAACATTGGCAACTGACAGTGGCTGCAAACGAATAAAAAGTCGGAGTCGGGTAAACCCAAAAGTCAAACAAATCGTTTATAGTTTATTAAATGCAGATCGATAATGTGAACGAATCTGCCTTTACGTAGACAGATAATCTAAAATGGAGCGCGATACAGTTCTTCCACCTAAATAAACTAATTTAAGGCCAACCCCTTTTTAAAAAAAAAAACTCTTGCGAATTCATGGACGACAAAATAACTTACGTAAGCAATCAACAAATAAAAACTAACTGTCGGAAACTAAAAATTAATTTTTCGTGTGCAAAATTGTTCAACGACACAACATTTTTTAAAATTAATGTTTCCTTTATTATAAGAGGTGGAAAGAGACACCCGATAAAACAACACAATACACCAAATTGAATGTAACTTTGTGGGCTAATACTGTTAATATGACTTTTATAAAGGGTGTTTTTTAAGCTGCATGAGAACTATAGATGTCGATAACTATGGTCTGACATCTGATAATGTCAAACTGTTTTGTCATTTCTGTTCAGTAAGGTTTGGCTAGTCATCATGCCAGCTAGTTACGTCAGTAAGCGAAATTGCAATTGCTTTACTTGGAGCGAAGACAAGCCTCAAGCCGTTAATGGTCTTCACTCTGGCGGCATCATCAGTCCTTATTTCTTTCCAAATGACGAAGGAGCTGCCGTTTCGGTGAATGGCAGGCACTATCGAGCCATGTTGATTGAATTTTTGTTTCCAAAAATTAATCAGCTAAAAATCAACGACATTTGATTCCCACAAGACGGCGAAACTTGCCATACAGCAATCAACAATCGATTTGTTGTAAAATCAATTTGGTGACAACTTTATTATGGCCCCCTCGTTCGTGCGATTTAACGCCTCTGGATTACTTTTTATGGGGCTATGGGTTTATGCCTACTAACCCGTAACTCTTGAAGCATTGAAAGATAATATTTAAACCATCGTTGACGCCATACGGCCGGATTTATTGGAGTAAGTAGTAAAAACCGAATAGACCATGTAACTCGCAGCCGTGGCGAACATATGCCGGAATGTTGGTATTTTTTTTACTTCATCTGCATTCGCAAGTACCCATGATTCAGCTCAGCTGTGTTCTTGAATTGCCTTGCTTAGTCAAATGTAGCTTCTATTTGCCAGAACGACCCTTCGCTGTATTTACATGCAGACACCATTCATCTACTAAGCGGATAAGACACGTTTTTCCACTACCTCAAAGGCTCTTTGTCTAAACGATACATTCACCATTAGATCAATTTTCACTGTTTCCGTCATGGTTCTTGAAAAAGCATCAGTCTCGCTCTCTCTACGATGTGGTCCGGGGTTTCACTTTCATATGTCAATTTTTATCATCGACCGATTTTAATTGTTCATTATTCTCTCCGAAACTACTTATGAAAAGGATACATTTCTCTTCAAAATATCATCCATCTAGCTCATATCGTGCAACTAACAATAGATTTGGCATTCCAAGAATAAGTATTCCACAATTATTACAATAGTTTCGCATGTATCCACTGTGCAACATTCATAGATAAACCAGCTTGGAAAACCACACTCAGCACACGTTTTTGTGTTTGTTCAGATTGTTCGCGTATCAAAAACAAAGTCAGTAAGTCTCTAGTATCTGTGCCTCAGCTGCGGCTTGGACTTTATATTTAGTTGCTCCCATTACTTCGTCCACCGTTTCATTATGACTTAATTTTTAGTATTTTTCATTTATTGCTCTGCTTTTTGATGTGGGTATTAAACTTAAACTCTCCATTTGCGGCGTTAAACATGAATATTGTCTTTTAGTTTTTCTCCATAAAATTTCAATTTAGTAACTCCATCGCTAGTTTTGTTATTGGCAATCGAAGTTTTTGCGAGACATTAAAGTGTTAACCATTTTGATTCACCCCTTACAGTAGTTTTATCATATGTATGTAAATATGTATTTTGTAGGAAGTTCATACATACATAAGTATATATGTATGTATATACATTTTTCTAATTAAACTTATAGTTATAATCTTAAGACCAAATATATATTTTTATAAAATCTTTAGACTGTGGCTACTTTATTCAAAAATGGAGAGCAGCTTCTATTGTCCCTGTTTACAAATCTGGTCAGAAAAATTGTGTTACAAATTATAGGTCTATTTCTAAACTGCCTAATATTGCTAAACTTTTTGAGCATATAGTTTACGATCAAATAATTTTCAATGTCAAATGTCATATTAGTCCCGCACAGCACGGTTTTGTAAATGGCAGATCAACTACTAGTAATTTGGAAGGCATTTGATAAAGTGCCGCATAATATACTAATATATAAATTGGGTAAGATTGGCTTTCACTCTAAAATGCTTGGCTGGTTTCGTACGTACTTCTGGAATAGGCAATGTTCTGTATGTATTGATGGTGTTCATTCCGATATATTCATTCCTACCTCTGGTATTCCACAAGGAAGTCTATATATTGGTTATTGTTTTAAATTTTCCAGACATTTAGTATACGCTGATGATTTAAAAATATTTAAAGATGTTAGGTCATTAAATGATGTGCAGTTGTTGCAGAATGATATTGATAGATTTGTTTTGTGGTGTAAGTATAATGGTTTGCCACTCAATATTCGAAATGTTTTCAAATACTTTTCACCGTTGCCGTAACATAATTATTTCACAATATACAATTTTGAATCATAATTTAGATATCATTTGTGAAAATCTTGACTTGGGCGTTGTCTTTGATTCCAAGTAAACTTTTAATTGAAAAAGTTCAAAAATTGTTCATGAAATTCGCTTTAAGTTCTTTAAAGTTAAAAGATTCACTGAAATCCAGAAGAGATTTTGTATCTCTAATGTTCTTGTATGGTTTAATCTGTGGACATGTTGATTGGTCGGAATTGTTATCACTTAATCGTTTTAACGCGCCACCACGAGCATTAAGACACTACTTTCCATTTTCTATTGATACACATTTAACTAATTATGCTGTAAATGAACCTTTTCTTAAATCTATGATACTCTACAATTCCATTTGTGAACATAAAGATTTTAGTCTACCTAGTTTTAAGTTTAAACATTTGTTAATTAATTTGATTAATTAATTTATATAAATATAATTAAAATTCTTGATATTTGCTAGTCTGTAAGGAATTTCTGTCCATAAATTCTATAAATTGATCCTGAATTACAGTCGAGGAGTGTGGCCTGAAACTATCGCTGTCATATATTTTTGTAGGGTTTGAAATCACTTTGAGACTATGTAAAGAATAAATGTAGCTACCCGAATAGATCATATCTTACCAAGGAACAAATGGTTCAGACTTTTGCATATCTCCCTTATTGCGATCTATCCTAAACAGAAGAATACTCAGTCTAATTTAAGTCATGTTGAAAAAGAACGTGAAATACTATTTGATATTTGAGAATATAGACATAAAATACATTGCCACGTTGGCAAATGCAAACAAAATAAATTTTCCCGGATTTAAGCCGGTAATTAATTGCAATCATATCCTTATCATATTACATTTGCAAATATTGATAAAAGACTGCATTTAACAATTTTAGACAACCATTTTGAGTACACATACACACTTGTTTTTAAATACGAAAATTTCGATGGTTTTTTGCTATCAGATTCAACTTCTACATTCAAGTGACACACAACTACCCGTAATTCGATTAATCTTGTTTTACATATCGCATCTGAAATCCAAAATGACCAAACGTCAAAAAACCATGATTGTGATGAAAAGGTCTTAAATACATGTCTTGTACACTTCAATATCGAAAATTGGAATGTTATAGTTGAATTCCAAAACTATGCACCAACAAGAGTGTTTAGATTGTACGTTTTTTTGTTTCTCCAGTAGCTATGGAAAAAGCTTGTTGGGGACGATATGCTTATTTTGCCACTATGACGAAAAAAAGCCTATTTGCAACAACTTCAAAGTTGCATGTGTAGATGTTGACACGTTGGTCGACTCTCTTAACACGAACTCAATGCCACAATTTACTTTTTTTAACATGGTTGTCCAATAAAGCAAGTGGCGTTTAATAGTGTCTTTGATTTGATAGAAAAACTATCGAATTTTTTTTACCTATTACAGGAAGTTCGACTAGATTGCGATCACAAACTTGTTTTCCATGCATATATTTAAAAAAAGACTAACCGTATTAGAAAGTGAGAGTAAAAGAGGCTCGCTCCTCAACCATTAAAAACCAATTGTTGTTTTCATCTTATCTTGTTTATTAACCATTGGAAAGCTCAAATATGAGATTTTCCAACAATATGAGGAAAAATTGTTGAGTTCTTTATTTAAAACCCCCCGTATAGCCCATGTCCAGATGGTGACTCATTTCATCTTTTAACTAGCAACAAAAGTTCTCATTTAAACTTTCTAATGGGTGGGGTGTGGTGTTTCTTTTTCATAATGCAGTCATCAATGAAGCGGATTAATCCAACTGTAAAATAAGCAACGTATTAATAAAATGAACATTTGTTTATATTCAACAAATCTTGTTACCTTCTTGAAGCCAATATCGTTGGCGTATTCTCTGAAGCATTGACGGCAAATGTTCAAGCCATATTTGCGGATCAAACCATGACGGTTAGAGCAGGCACGGCTAAAATAAAATAATGAAATAAAATTAGATTCTATCACAAACATACACACAGAAGCAATATATTTCAATAAATTGAAATGAATGATTGTCTTTCTCATCACTTTCATACGAAACTCTCCCGCATGGTTTCGGGGGAATCTCTTTAACGACAGCAATTTCAGAAAATTTTATTATTGCCACCCTTAATTAAGGAAATTGCAATGATTTTTCTTGCAGCAAATTCCGAACTCAACAGGGGGCTTATTTAACCACATATAATTATTAAAAAGTTCCAGCAACGTTTCATAGAAGCACATTTTACATACATCTGGTACATAACCTCACTTTAGCTAGTCACCAACATTTATATGCAAAATTACTAATTTTCCCTTACTGGCATTCATAATATTTATATATGATTTTGAAGGAAATTGAATGTAGCTTGCATATTTACCAGCATCTGGAGCCTTGGCCGTATTTACGAGGATGAGAGTACCAAAGATTAGCAAAACCCATGTTGGCTATATCACTTCAAGAACGCAAAAGAAAGAAAAGATGCCATCCGTCAACGTACATACAATGCACAGTTGTATTCCGTATGCATGTAATTTTGCTTGGTTGGTTTTTTTGGTATTTCCTGTACTAAAAGGGGATTTTTACACAATGGGGATCTGTAGAATTTGTACACCGAAAAAATTAAATAAATCCTCTCTCATTTTAATGACTATGACTAAAATTTCACAAATAACTAAAATAGATTTTAAATAATATGTAGTGGTATCGGTACATTTCACGCATTTTTGGAAATGCGCAACAGAAACGTGAAACCTTAACCACTCTCCTCCTTCTTTACAAATGTCCATATCCGAGCTTATATTGAAACTTACATATTTTTGACACATTTAGTAGTTGCAATTTTAGTCGTAATCCAGTTCGATTTTATCGACGATTCCTGTGAATTTAATAAATGAAAAAGAAAAATGCTGATGTTTTGATAAGGAGGTTATCGATAACTGAATAAACCGTATTATGTGAGAATAAGGCCAATTGTTTTTGATAAGGCCAGATGTTCTACCCTGTCAGAAGTTGCCAGAGCTAGAAGCAAAGACCACACAGAGGGAAGACGTCCCAAGTCGTTTGCTGAACAGTATTTGTTTTAAAAAACTAGGCATTTGTTTAAAAAAAAACACATTTTTTGCTTTGAAAACCTTTCAAATATTGTCATGCCAATTACTTACATCTAGAGTGTGTAGCCGAACTAATGTGTAAACAAACAACTTGGGACGTCTGCCCTGTGTATCAAGTTCACATTAGAAGTGTTTAGATGGCATGGCTAGAACGCGAATTTTTGCGAGTATTTATTGAACTTATATATGTATATTGAAAGTTGCCCAGAAACTTGGAATATGAAAAGTGATGTTATCACAACAACCAAATAAACCAAAAAGCTTTAAAAAAAAAGAAGTTGAAATAGCAGCGACAATCGATTCTGTTAAACGTACAAAAAACACATTGCGTTAAAAATAATTAAATGCAGTGAAAGATCAACTCGCGCGGCTTTATAAATACAAACTTCATTGCTCGGTGTTTCTCCATTTTCTCATCATACCATGTAGTCATGCCGTTTATCAGCTGAAATCCATTGAATGTGGATTTCAGAGTGTACCGAATGATGCATGTACGCCGATATACAACCTTGACACCTCGCCTGTGCAACCATAGTGTAACAACGCCATATCTCTTGTTGACAGATCTTTGAATATAAACAATCGGCGGTTTCTAGTTTGTGATTTCGTCTAAGATCCAAAAAAAAAAGGATAAAACATGGAGGACATCGAAGAATTTGTAAATATAACACAACGCAAAATTGCGCGTCTTAATGATTTCATAGCATTAAGCTTAAGACGCAAGCGTATATCGAAAGAACTTCAACAAGTTGCGGAGCAAGCAATTTTAGTTCGCGATTTAATGACTGAGGCACACGAACTTATGCAGGATGAAATGGCTAAAATCCAGGACGCTTTTGAGGACATTATGTCGGAAATGCGCAAAAAGCAAACGCTAGTAATGCAATTCGTTATTAGCGAAAAAGAACGTAAAATCAAAGAAGCCGAGGAAGAAGAAAAAAAAATTAAATTGGTTTTCAGTTGTACCAAGTCAAGTATGAGACCTGGTAGTGCGGTGAAGACATCAGCATCGAAATCATCAGCTATAAAATTTTTGGGGGCCAAATTAAACCACCTTAACTTGAATCAGGGGCCGACGTCGCATATAACACCTCGAATAAAGATAAGCGAATACAAGGATTCACCATTGATTAAAAAGAAAGTCATACCTATACCGATTCAATTTGCAGAATTTGATGTTCAAATAACTCAACAACAATTTGATAAAATTCCCAAGTAAGTTTAAAAAGAAAAGAAGAATGTTTTTTATGGAATACTCATAGCAGATAATTATTACTCGAGGTACATGTGCGGGCGTGAAACTTTGGATCAGTTAAATACATTCTTACAATCCGTGATTATAACATGTTTCACTGAGAAATATCAATTGATACATAAACAACGTTCTATTCTTCGGAATAGCAACGATTTGGAATTGTGGAGAATGTACAACGAGCAGTCCTCATACTTACCCGGTAAATTAAAACCATAGTTCATATTGATTGTTACTTATGATGTTTTTGCTATTTAGGAAAGATTTTCATAACACCCGGGGACATTACACGCATAATGAATAAAATGTTGGATAAGAAGGCTCAAAATCGTTTAACCATGCTTCGTCATATTGGTATTTTGCAAGAGCAACGTGTGAAACAAACTGTTTGTTATGTTTGGTCATATAATGGATACTAGAACAATCATCAGCGAATACCAACAAAAATTGGTGGTTTTTAATATTAGGTAAGTATTCTATTTGTGTTTTACATAATTCAAAGATACCCATTATTATAAGTGAATCTCAAACAACTTTGCAAGGAATAGTTCACGTTTTCTTATTGGAGAAAATACCATTTTCACAGAAATGTCTCAGTATCACAGTTGTGCTTTTTACAGTGTTCGGTTTAATACCTTTGTTTCTGTTGAAGATCCATTCAATAGAAAAATAAATAAAAAGTAGGGGGTTCGTGCTTTAATTTGTATTCACATTTATTTATTTAGTTATATGTTGTTCATAGCTAATGGCGTAACAGGTTGTGGTCCAAATACAAATATTTGGTCGATATTTATCACTGATAAGGCTGAATCAGTTCGTCAGACTTGCTTTCGTTAATCAGCGCATCTCCTTCTGTCTTATACTCTTCTGCCGATATTCCATCGGCTTAGTTGTTCATATGTCTGGTTATTGCTGCTTTCACCTAATCTAAGTTAGGTGTGGACATTGAACTCCATCATTTGTGGGTTACTTTCTGCAAATGCTTCTCCCACCTTTAATAAGATTCTCATTTTCAGTCTATACACGATGTAAATTTTGTCTTTAGTTTGGTGTTTTACTCGTTGGTATAATTTGCTGGCACCATTTCTGTTTTCATAGTCCGCAATCTGCTATCATTATTGTCTTTCCATTTCTGTTTTCCAGTTTTTCTCACTCCACTACTACCGACTGACGAACTCCGCTACATTTAAAATTGTTTTAGTTGTATACAGTTATTTATTTTTCGAGTTTTTAACATTATTGTGTTAAAATAAAAAATTAACAATAAATTAAAAATGTAATCCTTTTTTTAATACTTGCAGATGTAATTGTTTTGTTCCAAGAATACTTCCGTTATAAATACCGTATCATTTCATATAGCATTTAATTACTTTTATTTATTTCTTAGATTTTAAAAACGTAAACAGTCTTCGAATGTATAAACCTCCGTTGAGGAAAATTGGCAAAGAATTTATGTCATAAAATAACTAGAAATCATGAAAAAACTAGAAATCTCAACTATTTTATAAGACGAAAATTATATGCTATCAGAATTTAAATCTGCCACTATTTAACATTTGTCCTATGTTCCCACTTAAACTTAAAGAATTGTTAAACGATTTTAAAAAAAAAAATATAAAATTGTATGTAATTTTTTTTAGAAACAAAGTATAAATTGAATCCTGTTTATTTACCAAAATATTGTGTTTAAAAAAATGTGTCCAACTCTTCTTACAAAACCTGTTAATATGAGTAACCTTCTTCATATGAATAAACATTTTCCTTGTTACAGTTCTATGGCAGACCATGCTTACAGTTTATTAAATCTAATTTGCGTATCCCCGTAATATAAGTACGTCTACGCAGAATGTAGCTGATTGCCATAAAATCTACACTTAATCTCCGAACCATTGGATAGAAAAGATCCTCGGAATGGTCCCATTTTTGGTCCCTAGCGTATCAATGTAAATATATATTTGGAATCGGAATTAAATGTTGCCACGTTTATGAAAAATATAATATTTGAGCAGACATTGAGGGAAATTTTTAAAAATGTTTACTATTTACTGACATTTTTAATAGGAAACATACATACCAACAATTTGTAATATTAACTATTCTTAATCCAAATATGCAACCTTGCATATTAAGCACAAATTAGTACATGTTGGAACTTGTACTTTTGAGCGTATACGAATAGCAATTAAAAAGCAGTTTGAAATTGTTTTTTCTTTAATACAACCGTATGAAAATGGTGCATAATAAAAACCAAAAAGTAATAAATTTAGACAGAAAAATTTAAGTTTTATGTACTCAGTTTTCAACAAATGTTACTGAATATGTAAATAAACACTGGCCACTTACACAGTGTGATCGATTCCTGCTGTAAAATCCAGCTAAATTCGTTATATACAATATATATATATATCGTATATATTTATCTCGTTTGTATTTAGAATAAGTTATAATAAAACCAATTTTATTTCATTGTTAACATTAAAATAAAGTAGAAGATGAAGAATAAATAAAAATGCATTTAATGATTAAAATTATAATTTCAATTCTAAATAGAAGCATACAAAAAAGGAGGACTGACATGCATATTTAATTATAAAAAAAACAGTGTTTTCGTGTTTCAGTTTTAAAGTGATAATATAATATCTTACAAATATCTGTTTTTGTCCACAAAAAATAAGAAATGAAATGCATATTTAATAAAAAAAATTCAAAGTGTTTGTTGTTGCATAGCTTTTAAAAAAGATTCGTCATCAATATTCATTATTAACGATTCAATCATTGTCTTCGGAAAGGTCACATTACCTATCATAACCATATCGTTGCTACTGACGCTGTCGCCAATTCCATCGTTTTCAATTGCAGATAACGAAGCTGGCACATTGTCGCTGATAATCGAAAGTGAGGGCGCATAACTACAAGATGCTGTTTGAGTATTATTCGGAATACCCAGGATTTGAGGTTGATACTGTTGTTTTGCTCCTTGGGCAGCTACAGCTGTGGCCGTTGATTCCAACTGTAATTTTTGCATTTGCATCATGATTCGCGCCTTGGCATCTAAATGTTTATGTCTTGCTCGCATATGTTTATCACGGTCACCACGTTGTCGAAAATTCTTAGTACAAAACAGACAACCGAAAGGTTTTTCACCTGTGTGGATGCGTTGGTGATTTTTTAGAGCATCGGCACGGTAGAATCGTTTACCACATTCTTCGCATTCATAACGACGTTCACCACGGTGTATAAGACGATGCTGATAGAAAACGGAACCTGTTAAAAAACGCTTTCCGCACACCAAACAATGATAGGGCCTTTCTCCGGTGTGACACTTGCGAATGTGATCATTCAAATCTGGACGTATAGTAAACTTCCGACTACAACCTGGTTCCTTGCAAGCAAACGGTTTTACGCCTGAGAAAAAAAATATGCATTTTAACAAATTATACTAATTTGAGTTGTTTTCAAACGGACCCTGATGGAATCGTAGATGTTGCCACAGATGACTAGATTGGGTGTATGATTTGCCACAGATATCACATAAGTATTGCCGGGTCTTGCTTGAATAAAACGAACCATCTTTGTCCAGTCTTCGATTCTTTCGATAATGTTTGTCTTCATAGTGAGTTACACAATCTTGAGCATTCTCAAATATAAGATCACAGTACTCGCAGGGTAGTTGTAGAATGCCCGAGCGTAGATTTAGGCGTGGAAAGAAATGGTACGATGTATAACTGAAAAAGGAATTTTGTCAGTACTGACATTTGACCAGTTCAAAATGTTTTTTTTATATTTTCAGTACAATCTGACAATTAAAATTTGTCTAGAAGCTATCCCAATTTTAAGTTTGTTATATACAAACGTATATTTCAGTTACGTACTGACTTCATATTGTGCAAAGTTTTTTCGTCAGATGATGCTGTATTTACTAGTAGTAGTTAATGTTAGACGGTTAGACCCAACTTCAAAACTTTTCGTCGCAAAGACGAATATTGATATATAATTTTTTGCGAAAGCTAATATTCCAAAATGATCCGAATAATTTGCATATGCAAAAGCGAAAATTCGTATATTTCGACGTATACACACTCAATGATTATATTCCCTCTCAGTGGTTAATCGTTTGGAACATCGAAACTGATCGGCTCTATCACCAACTCCAAGTCACAACTGTGCAGTCCGTCAAATCAGAAGGAGTCGAATTACTCGCGCTCTGTTTAAATGTACTTGGCAGCCCAAATAGCATGTGTCCTCATTGGTGTGAGCTGCGTCAGCACAATCAATATGTAAGCGCCAACAACCAAAGTGTATGAATGAATGTATGTATGCAGTATATGGTTGATCGTCGCTACGTATATGTTTTGGTATATGCGACATACGGATCATACTACAGACCTACATAAATTTCTGTCCATCGGAAATATCTTTTAAACAAATTTAAAGAACGAGACTTAGATATGAAATTATGTTTTTGGTTTAGTTAAACATCTGTCAATCATCGGAGAAGTTTAATCTTTGTGGATGTCGTTCAGTGTGGTGTCACTGACACTTGGCAGTATTTACGATCTCGACCCCAAAGCATTCAACACCACTTGCGACCAACATTGGGATTTGGCAACAAACTTCTACATTTAAAAGTTCATAGCAGCAGGCCAATTTTTTGGCGATTGTTTCACCAAAATACAGATATTGGTACTGATTAATAGCATGCGTGCTTGAACCAAAAAATAATTTGTACCATAAGACCAATTAAAATCATTAAAATATAATAGATGGACAAACATCGTTAAATCGAATCATTTCTAAATTCTGAATCGATCAGTATAATTCAAATATGTAAAGACTACAATCATCAACCAGATTTATCCTATTTTACAGCTATTTTAAAAAATGAATCGAACGTTTTTTTTTTTAATTTAAATAAAAATTGTCGAACCGAACGTTAAAATTTTTCTTGGGAATAAATATTTTTGTAAATGCGCTTCAGAATGTTCAAGATGAAGCTAATAGTCCGCATTCGTTACAACCCTAATCCCTAATTAGTATTCGTGACAATTGGAATCTGTTCGAGTTGTTATTTGAATCTACAAGGAAATAATTGAATTCAACTCACGGGTCAACACTAGGTAGGCAAAATGACGTCCTGTGGTGTTACCGGTCTACATTTAAAATGTTTTGACAAAGTTTATTTATTTTTCATATTGTTTAAATTACTATGGATAACCCTTTATTTATTAATTTCTTATTCTTTATCAACTTACCGATGTTCATGCAGCAGATCCAATGACTGGAATTTATTTTCGCATACATTGCAAACAAAATATCGTTGAGTTATAGCTTGATTTACTTTGGTGTTCTCTCGCATAAATACACATTCTGCTTGCCAGTGGCTGCAAATTTCTTTTGAGGTTTTCACAACAATTTCACAGGAGAAACATTCAAATCGCCTTTCGGGTATGTGGCAAGATGAATGTACAAAAAGGTATGATACATCCGAGAACACAAAATCACAAAATTCGCATTGTAAAATACACGTTAGTATAACCATTTTTAAATACAATGGAGTTTTCTGTTCTTGATATTTGGTTATAGCATTTTTGATGGCACATGATGACGATCCGTCATTTGTCTGCAATGTAAATAGATTAAAATACTTCTGAAACTCTAAAAATGATACATAACAGAAATATTATTTTATGTAAAACTATTATATCAATATTCTGTAGTAATTAAAACAAGAAAATATTAACCTGGTGTGAAATTGAGAGAATATGGCATATGTTTGACCAACAAATCGAGGTGAGGATAAATTTTAGATCGTGGTAAAAAATCGAAGAATTTTTTTTCGTGAAATGTCGACTATAATCTTTAATTGCATTCGTTTTCTGAGTGGCACCCAATTGCATGTCATATTCATAAACCGAAGACGGATCAGCTATGACGATGCATTCCCCAGATGTGGAATCAGAAATGATATAACTATAGCAACTATTCTACGATGCTTCAAAAAAATAGAGCATCTTTGTATAATTGTTATTTCACATATTCTCATTTTATGCATGAGATGAATAATTGTTTTAAAGTGAAAACAAAGTTAAGGGATATCCCAAAAATAAGAATATATAAGTGATATAGCAAAATGCTAGAAGAGCGATATATTAAGAGGCCATTATCCGTTCAATGATTTCAGAAAACAAGATAGTTTAGGGATAAAATGTATCGCACTTTATAAAAACACTATTTCAATATATTGGTGCAGGGTATGAAGTCATGGTATTAAACTCTAGATAGCTGGAGAAACCAATTAAAATTTGCAAGACATTTTTTAGCATCTGCTTTAGGATTGCTCTATAAGTTCAAAAACAAACTAAAAAAAAAGAACTAAGCTAATGGTGTATCGGTCTGGGATTCACAGTCATCTTAATTACTTGCCTATAATATATGCAAGTAGAAAAAGTAGTAACCATAAATCCTTACTGATAACTCAAAAAAAGCTATAAAAGTATTTTTTAATTTTCCCATTGGCGGGCTATACAAGCTTCAATTACTTCTGTATGCTTTTAAATTTATCCATAATATTGGCCACCATAGAATTACGTTTAAAAGAAATCAAACAACGTTTAACACCGGAAATACCTTGAATCTGAGAACAGTAAGATGTCGATTAGAAACTACGAAACAGCGTGTTGGGAACTTTTGAATTTAATTGTCTCCCTCAAGACATTAAAGAAATAGGTCAATTTCGGCGTTTAATATGAAATGAAAAGAGTATTTGCTTCAACAGCTAGAAACACTTCTAATGTAATACCTATATATCACTTCCAATCCTGTTTGTTTAGTGTATTTGTTTTGTTGAACGTTGTTATTAAAACTTGATATATTTTGGGAGCTCGTCCAATAATGTCCAAGTGGCGCTAAGGCATGTTTGATTTTATTCGTAAATAAAAAAACAAATTGTTTAATTTTCCAATTTACATGTAACTTTCACAGTGGTGGAATGAAAGTGGAACATGAAACAAAATCAAAGAGAAATATGGGACAGGGCTATGTATGAGGTTATTTCGAAGGCAGAATACATCCAAGTGCAAACAAAAAAAAACAATTGACCAAAAACATTTCAGATTTTTTGAAAACATTGGTTTCGTTGAAATTTGCATAGCTGTCCTTAATCTGAATAAGATTTTTTATGTTCAGAAAATGGGTTTATCTCAAAATTATAGATTGTAAGTTCATGGAAAGTATTTGTCTAATTTGTCCGAAAATTTAACCTGTAAAAACGTCCAAATTTGTATTTCGCTTGAAAGCTGTTAGAGTTAACTGTTACCTTGGTGGAATTAAACTGGACCGGGAAACGAAATGATTAATTAAAAAGAAAGATATAGGGTAGGTGCGATTTGCTGTTCTATCAATGCATTTTGTAATTAATCTTAAATTGGGCGTAATGCTTTAAATCACAAGTAAAGATGAACAAAACAAACAAAAATTTATAAAACAGAACAACGTATATTTTTTCAAGAAATATACCATCCATTTAATTGTGTTACCTTCTCCTACATAAAAGCAAAGCCTTGTTGCGAACTCCTGCATTAAAGTATCGTCTTACATACTGATGGTTTAAAAACATACCTCTACTTTTAAGAACTGAATAGCATCATCCATATATGATTCGTATGGTATATCAGCATCGTTGTCCATTTCCTTTTCATCCATCCACGAGCTAGGGAAATGTGAACACATATGACTAAAAGCCGTATCTTGATCGAAGAATATGCGACCACATAATGTGCATTTAATGACCACTCTCAATCCGTTAACGTTATGCAACGCAGAATTGCCTTGTGGGGCTGTGCATTTGCCAACCGTATTAGAGTTAGATGTTGGAATAAGATCCATAGCATGCTTTTCCATATGACGCAATAACCCAGAAGCATGTACAAATTTTCTCTCGCATAAACTACATTCGTGAGGACCTTCTTGTTTCTTCAAACTTCCACTGTTAGAAACTGTCGTTGTTGAAGATACATTTAATATATCGGTACAAGAAGACTCGTTGTTGCTTATAGTGTGGTTATTATTTTTAAGAATTGAATACCCGCAACCTGCTGCATTCACATCATATTTTAGTTCTTCTTTAAGGAAACGTCTTATGCGTATCTGATTTTCTTTTAAAATGCGAATGCAAGCTGGTTCTGATGGCAGCAAAAATTTACATTTAATGGGCTTTACAACATCATCTGGGGTCGATACAGATGGAGTCTTTTCATGTGGAGTCGATAAATGTAGTGAGGAAACAGGAGCAGCCATTTCAGGAACAAGAGACTTAGGCGGCACTGTTGGTTGTGTTACTTCTTGTGATTCACAGACATGCGAATGAAAAGTCATGGTGTCAAATAAATAATTACATTTGGCGCATTTAAAAATACCATAGGCTGTGGACGACGACAGTGGTATTGGCACAAATGTCGAAGGATCTACATTGTTAAAGTTATAAAAAGTATTATTTATAATGTAGTTTAGGTAGGATATATATATTTTCAACATAAAAACGTGGTAGAAATGAGTACAAAAAAATATATAACAAATTTGGAATAAAAATCGCCTGATATTCGGAAAATATAACTGAAAATAAGTTACGAAATTTTGTAACTTATAAAGTTATTTTATTTTTATCAAACTGTTTGGTTGTAGCTGATTTTTAAGTCTTCGTCTTGGGTGATTGAGAATCTATATGATAGTTACAGAGTTATTAACAAAGTTGAGCTGGAAAATAATTTAGATGTTTAATTCCATTCAAAAACGTATATACTATATCCTAACGTACAATCTAATATACTTTAAAATAAAAAGTTTAAATGAAAAAGAATAATGAAGTAGATTACGCTTAAACGTAAATGGCTGCACGAAAAAGTGCTTAAGATTATGTGAAAAGTACTTGATGTGAAAAATGTTTCATTAGTACTTCCGGTACTTAAAAAAATTATAGAATTAAGACTATATTTTACTACTCAGAAAAAGAAGTAGACATATAAAATTGCCAAAAAAGAAAATAAAGTTTAGTCATCACGTGAGCGATTGCCGTAGACAAATCTCAAGATACCGTGGAAGCAGGAGGGAAGTTTTCGAATACTAGATGTATTGGTACCTCAAGCCCATATAGAATGTTGGATAATCCCTAAAACGTTGGTAACTATTTTTTGTTCAACAGTATTTGGAATAATAATGAAGTAGTAGACGGATCAGTTACACCACACAAGTTGGACCATATCAGAAGTTCCAATACAAATTTATCAGGTAGACAAAATATTGGGAAAGAGGCAAAGTGGCAGGTGAACTTGGTTAATCTATGGATGCTGACACTTTGGAAAAACAACTACCTATATGTGATATTACTTCTTCTAAATCATGCATATACGATAAACGAGATAATAGGTAGATCAAAATCTCCGATTTTAACTTTTTTTATTTGCACATTAAATCATTTAAAATGTAGCTCTTACTTACCTACTATTGGTGTGCTTCCAGGTTTATCTTCCAAAAACCGTAGCAATTTCATTTCCTCCTCAAAGGAATCAAAGGAATACATATTATTCTGACTTGTAGTTTTGACTGTTTCTATCACTTTGGATGCGGTAGGTACTTGATTTACAGAAGTTGTCAAATCCAAAGTTGGCGACGAAAAATCTATAGGAACACTACTTCCAGCTAATTCGAAGGGCAATAAAGGTGGATTTGCTGTCCTATAACTTAAATCATAAATTTCTGATTTGATGTCATAGCACCCTATTGGCTTATTTCTTTTAAATGTCGATTCACACGGATCTAAACGAGGTGTAATTAACTCGTAAGAAGCATTCATATCCATTGGAACTTCTCCACAGATATCTGGATTTGGTGGATATGCTTGAAAAATATCATTCACCGTATTGAATTGTTCTGATAGCCAAGCCTCCGTAAAGACAAAATCTTGATCAATTGTATTCATGACGAAGGCAAAAATTAAGTAGCGGTGCAAATTGTTAACGATATGAAAAATGAATGTCGCAATGCGGAATGTCATTCGAATTCCAACGAACAGTTTGACAATAAAAGCAAGGTGAATAAAATACAAATCAAGCACAGTTGATAGAGAAAGTTTGGAGACATCGTGGCGAGAAACAGATACTTGTGAGAAGGTCGTTTGATATATGTAATGGTATTCTAACAATTTGCAGATGAAATCCGGCCAATGTAAATTTTGATCATATCGTACGTCGGTATAGAACATATCGCACCCTTTCTCTTTCCCAAAACTCAGCGGCATAATTACAAAAAAAAAAACGAGAACGTAGACTTATGACGCTTAGTGTATCTTAAATCGGTACCGAAATATCGTTTTTAGAAAACACTAATCGATATCTAAAATCTAAACGATATACTTCCAGAGTTTGCTGGTTTCGCAATAAAAATATATAAATGCTTTATTTTTTAAAACGTTTTAGAATTACAATATGGCAATTTTTAGGATTTATTTTAATGTTTTCGATTATGACGTTCTTCGAATTTCGTCTATGTGGCAAAATAAACCACGTTTATTCGTTAGAATTTTTAACATATTCACGAACTATATAAAGGGTGTTTTTTATTGGGGTATAGAACTTTAAGTTGGCATCACTTTTTTAACTGGCGGCCATTTTGTCAGCTGTCAAGTGATTAATATTTGGTTGGTTTGCCATTTCATCATGAACAGGTTGACAAAAGAACAACGCTTGCAAATCGTGCAAATTTATTTCGAAAGTAATGGTTCAGTTCGCGAAGTTCACCGCAAGCTCCGTCCATTTTATGCCATTACATCCACAAAAACTGACTGTTTGGTGTGCTCTATGGGCTGGTGGAGTCATTGGGCCATACTTCTTCCGAAATAATGCTGGAGAGTCAGTTACCGTTAATGGAGACCGGTATAGAGCCGAAGGTCTATACCTCAATAAAAAACACCCTTTATAAACGTAAAAGCCGCACATTAATTGCCTTAATCAAATTAATAATCTGACAACCCTTTCAACCAGTGTTACCGAGTATTTTCCGAAAGTATCACAAAAAGGGTAATTCTTAAAAAAAAAGTGGCACAATATTTTTAAAAAAGTGGCACAGAAAGTGGCACACTTTTTTGGTTCTTATTTTAAGAAAACAACACCAAGAAAATAAAGAGTTAACAAGTTTAGACAATTTCATTAAGCGATTCAAGCCTTTTTTCATGAGATTAATTTTAAATTTTGAATAGAATAAAGAAAATGTAATTTAAAATTTTTCTAAATTCATTTCAGCAAAATCGAACAAGTCCTTCTTGAGTTACACCAAACAAATTTGTTGGCAAAAAATAAAAATAAGGGAAGAAACGTCTAGATAAGGAAAAAATGTAAAAATTCATGAAAAATAAATTGGCCTTTGAACGCCAAACCCTTAAGGTGACCTAGTATACTCTGACCTAGTTCTTTCACCCTGACTTGGAATTTCCCACAATTTTAATGAGTTTTCTTTGTGATTTTAAGTCATCAGTGTTGTCAAAATTTTTGCCAAGTGGCATATTTAGTATCAAAATAAAAAAGTGTCACAAAAGTATCATAGCTCGAAAAAAGTGGCAAATGTGCCACTTTAGTGGCATAACGGTAACCCTGATTTCAACAACATCGAGTCGTACGTGCGCGCCGGTCTGTGTAAACAATTCATCGCAGTGGGGCAGTGGGGGTACGATGAACAGTCGCACAGATCACATTGAGCTAAGGTATGTATGCAATTACTGAATGAATCTTTATATTAATCAATGGAGAGACAGTTTTGCCGGCCGCCGGTAGTTACATACATACACTCAGACATATATTTGATCATAACATTTATTTATGCAGCACTAGATAACAGTATTAAGTGGCTTGGACTTCAGTTTCGAGAAAACTTCAGTCGAATAAACAGCGAGAAATTAAATCAAAGTAAGAAATTGTTGTGAAACAGAAGAAATTATGCAACGCGTTGCAGTAATAGGTGGCACAGGAATGACCGGCCAGTGTGTCGTTGATTATGCATTAGAGAAAGGTAAGACCAAAACAAATTTCAAGTGATAAATATTGCTGCAGTCGCTATCTTTTTAGGTCTTCGAATCCGTTTATTATACCGCACAGAAAAAACGGTGCCCGAACGTTTCAAGAATAATGTGGAATTGATCCAAGGTAATGTTGTTAACTTGGAAGATTGTGAAAAAGTTGTCGATGGAGTGGATGGCGTTTGCATTATTTTGGGGACTCGAAATAAGCTCGAGGCCACCACTGAACTATCTACAGGAACAGCAAATCTTATCAAAGCAATGAAAGCTAAGAACATAAAGGTATTTTCCATTGTTATGTCTTCATTTCTGTTGCGTCCGGTATCAGAAGTTCCAGCAATGTTTCATCGTTTGAACGATGAACATCGACGTATGCTAGATTTGACGACATCATCAGATTTGGATTATATTGCCATCTTACCACCTCACATTGCTGATGAGCCTTCTAGCGCTTACACGGTATTACATGATGAAGCCCCAGGACGTTTGGTGTCCAAACACGACTTGGGTAAATTTATAGTAGATGCTTTGGAGATACCAGAACATTACCAACAAGTTTGTGGTATAGCTAAAAAATCTGACTAGACCAATTCAAATGATTATAGCTTCGTTAACAGGTAGAGGACCCAGAAATTGAATGTGACTTCCGAAATAGAGTACTATAAAAAATCAATTCTCTAATCTAGTTCATCAAAATAAATAAAATCGCTATAAAAAGGCCACAACACGAAAATATTTACTTAATGATTGTTATGTCGTATCTTTGTATGTCAAATATGTTTGACTTTATATATATATGCGACTGATCATTAAGAAAAATAGTTTCAATGTACATTTAAATACAAATTTGAGAAAGACAGCAATGCTTAAACGATACTACATATTTTTGATTTAGCGCAATTATTGTAAAGATAACTTGCATATTGAAGACAAATGTATCTAATATAGGAATATTATACCACGTACAAGTAATAAACATTTACATTTCTTTATAGCTACGCCATAATTATAAAATTTCAAAGTGCATTTTCTGTAAGAAAAAAATATTCATATTCATTTTCGAAATTTGCATTTTAATTTTAAAACACGTATGTGTTAATCGGATTTTTAATTGAATGCCCAAAATGTTTTACAAAATTTGATGCAGTTATTACATATTACAATAAGTACTAAAACACTGCAAATGACATGCATTTTTGTTGGATTTAAAATTTGTAACAACCAATAAAAGTATTTGTTAAAAAAAAACAATCATGTTATGGGACAACAACTTTTTTTTAATGTAAACGAGCGGCGGCCGCGAGTTGATGTGCGATTATCAAAAGCATTTTCCATATTCACGTCGTAAATTCCCAAGACTTCTGAGTAAGAGAATTCTATAGAGTATTTTTTTAACCTTTCGGCTAGTGAGTATTAAAACTATGTAATGCTCACTGACCTTCATGCAATGCTGAGCGGGAAATACAATCAATACAGAGAAAATGTAGAAATATATACTTCGAAACATATTGCAACATACCTTACGGCTGCTTTAAATGTATGATATGTAATGATTTCGAAATTCAAAGTTAATAATAAGTTTTTTTGCAATACCATGTGAAATATTGCGAACTTTTATTAAACAAAATCTATAATTAAACGCAGCAAAACTCTATAACTCATCATAATTTTTTTTAAATTTTATTAAGCGGATCATCAGTCTGCAATTTGATTAAAAAAAATTGGAGGAAATACAAGTATTTTTTACTACATTTTAAACCGTTATATCTGGAAACGTTTAAAGATTCGTGATCAGCAGAGCGAGTATTTATATGCAAGAAAAACTAGCAAATATGCGCATATATATGCCTAAAAAATAATTATAAATGATCCCATTTACACGATGACTTTCAATTCATGTTGAACAGGCAAGACGTTCGATTGTTGACGAAGGGAGTAGAGAAGCAAGCGGGGTTGCAAAGCAGTCACGAAATGGAAATTGGGGAAAACCACAAATAAAAGGATGTAGGCAAGATGACACAATTGAAACTGTTACTTCCGGGGGAAAAAGTAGTGTAAATTGGAACAATGAAAACAAAAATCTTCTTTAAAATGTATATATAGATTTACTAAACTGAATGATCTACGCTTCGTTTTAAAGTTTTTTCAAACCTTTCATAAACACTATTATTTAAAAGATTAAGATAGTTAAAATAAATGAAAACTATTACAAAAACAGATGTTGTGGATGTTGAACTAGACGGTGCAGGCCATAGGCAAAACATATTAAATGTAACATGTTTGGGTACAACAATTTTAAAGCATCAGCAGCAGCTTTAATATTGCCATTTTCACAATAAGGCATGAACACAACCATAGCGAATGACTTCAAACACCAAACCATTTTATTTTAGGGCACACGAGTTCTTGGAGAACGTTTGTGGGTGCACATCGTCAAAATGACATATTTGCCGAGCAACTTTTGATTGAAGTTTCAAAAATTTGCTCCGAACGGTCAAATATGCCAATAAATATGAAATATGCATTTACATGGAAATATTCGCTCTGGTGATCAGTATACATAAAAAAGTTTATTTGCGAGAAAAACGGATGTATTTGTTTCATCAAATTCAGAAATTGAGTCTGGACTACAGTAATTGTTCCGCTGTTCTCATACACTGGTGGAAGAAGCACTTGTCGCGAAAAAGTGAGTAACTCTCGAACAATGAAAATTAAATGAAAATTAGTTTTTATTCAATTCTCTATTACATATAATTTATAAACAAGTCGGTTGTAACAGACTGAATAAAATGCAGATTTGCACAAATCTAAGTATTTATTTGTTTTTAATTTGTTCAGGAATGCCTTTCATTTGGGACTTAATCAACATTTTTGTTGCTTTTTAAACACCGTTTAACCAGAGACCAATATCTTTCTATTGGAAGGAATTCTGGGAAGTTAGGTGGATTAGACTCGCTATGAACAAATACTATATTATTACTTTGTTATAACTCAATTGCTTTCTTTCTGTAGTGACGAGATCAGTCCAGAAAAATTTGTAATCTTCATGTTTCCTTAAAAATGGACTCGTCGCTTTTTTAACATTCTTTTATGTACACTTCATTATTTATTGTTCCAGTCGTTACGAACAATTTGCTCCTTTGACCACCAATCATCCAAAAATAATTTTTAATCATTATCTTTTTTAATGATTAAAATACAAAAATAACGTATTTAGTTATATATACGCACCCACAGACCGGCAGAATCGGTTAGTCTTGTTGTTAGTCCAACATAATAAAACAGATCGTAATTAGATACAATACAGTTAGTGGAACATAAAAATTTATTTACCTCTTCCTAATCGTCATAAGCGTGCTGCCATTGAAAAATGTAACGGATGGTGTGAAATTCAACTTTGTTTATAATGTCCACATCCAAGAAGATCTGGTGGATCTTTATTTTACTAACTGGTGGTCATAAGCCAAACACCGAAACGTTGGAAATTTTTCTTTAAATTCCTGTTAAATTTTACAAGTAATAACGCTTTTAAAAAATATTATGAAGGTTTATTACGTAAAATGGTTGAAGGTTGAAAACAGGTTGAAGAAAAACATTTTTTATTTTATGTGTTAATGAAGCGAAATTTCGTTTTTATCGCTTAGTTATAAATTTTACAATCAAATACCTGTAATATTGACACCATCCCAAACTGCAAACAAATTCGGCTCATGTATTAACGGTGTGTACATTTGCCATACTACTTAAGGCGATAAATTAAATTAATCAGAAAGTAATAAAGAGCATTTATTTTTCAGAATCGTAACCACTTGTATTTATTTGTATTCGGGGAATATTTTTGACGTTCTATGTAGTACTGTATATAAGTATGTATGTTGTGTCTCAGTTTGTGTTAATATAAAATACTTTATTTATTTCTCATGTAGTAGTTCTACTAATACAGAATATAAGCCTTTGTATAATGATTTCGTATAGAGACGGCAGCCAACAATTTTTAAAATCTATTTTTATTTTCATTCTGATTTTTTTTGTGTCCCTTTCATTTGGCGTCGTCTTATATGCATCTATCCATATGGCGACAAAAAGCACGAGATGAGTGCTTGAGCATGTTTTTTTTATGTTGAGCATTTATTTATTTGGGAACTTGCTGGGGATTAACATATATAGATAAATAGATATGCCTTTGAATATCTTGAACTTGAACTTGGCAACAACCGCAGTACAGACCACAATATGTATGGTGGCTGTGAGTGTTAGAATTCAAATTATTTCAAATGTTTTTCATTCTGTAAGTGTTTTATAAAAGTTGGCATCATTACCTACAGCATCATCGCCAGAACACGTTTGTAGACAATTTGTTAATAGGATGTTAATCAAAATCATTTGAAATGATTTTGATTAATTTCTTTCTACTTGTCGTATTTCATTTTCTTTTTTGTGTGTTTTAATATATATATATAGGAAGTCTATTTCAATTTTACAATATTTCTTTTATTATTATTCATAAATGTATGTATATTTCTAACAAAATAGTCGCAAATAAAGAGCATTTTTAAAATCTATTTTTACCACATTCTTATGTATTCATGTGCTTATGCGGAAGTTTAGACTAGATATGCATAAGACTAATTATTAATTATTTTAATTACTTATTTATTTATGTACTATTTATGTTATCATATATAAAACGCGTTTCTATACAACTAGTGGAAGATCTATTACGTTAAATTGATATTTGTTTTTCAAAAAAAATCATACAAATAATATACAACTGTTTTCTTAAAAATAAACAACGAGCAAGTAGGCAAACTAACTCAGGGGAGTAGAAATGTTTATCTCAATAATTTATAAGTAAAATATAAGTGTAGTTTACAAATTGGTTATAGGTATAATCAAATCAATAAGAAATAATAAAATATAATATGTTTTTCAAGAATGTTGCGATAGACATTAAATAGTTTTTTTTAAGAAGAACATGAAAATTCCTCAAACAAAAACTGGAATTTTCTAAACAGTTGTTCTGAAAATACAAATATATTTTAGAAAAATATTAAAATTTTCATTATATTACTGAACTAAAGTTTTTTTTATAAAATTTGAATCGTTTCCAAATATGTAATCTACACTTAATCTTTGCTTTTAAAAATAAAATATTCCTGATCCACTAAATATTTTCAGTAAAAATCTGCACAAGCCGAAACAATCCTCATTTTGGCTATTTAAGTTTAAATACTTATTTTTTAAAATCTCCAAAACCAAAATGGAAGAAAGAATATCAGTGTACTGATATTAAGAAATACATTTTTTAAAGTTCATAATTCAAACAATAAACAGTAACAATGAAATATTATACATTTTCTTTAGAAAAAATAACGGTTGTAAGAAAAAACTTAAAATGTTGAATTTTTTTGTATTGTTTTTATGTTGTTTTTTGTATAAACATATGTTTTTGTTGTCTCTTGCGTTAAGTTCGTTTTGCTTTGGAAGTATTTGTTTATTTGCTTATTTGTTAATGGTTTTCTTTAGTATTTTCTGTATTTGCATTAATATTTCAATTTCATAGAAATTCAAACACTTACTTCAACTGACTTCGGTGAGGTGTTAGTTCCTTTTCGGTTTATGTGTATTGCTGTTGGTATTGTTGTCTATAAAACTTTCTTCATGTATTTCTTTTTGGCATTCTGCAGACTGGGTAAATCACAATTTCTCGGCCCATACATTGAGATAGGAGCACAAAATTCATAACCTATCCTTTCATAGAAACCTTCTTGATCGATTGTTGACAAATACAATACTTTTAAATCTAACACAACACGACAATAATCTTCCGCAAATTTCATAATCAATTTACCGAAACCCTGACCACGACAACTCTTGTCCACTACCACGGATTCTATGAAACATGATTTCTTTTTCGATGGTATTGGACTAAGCTTGCAATGGGCAATGACACGGCTGAATCCATCAGTGGTCAATACCAAACTGCAGGGTAATGTATTACAAGATGCTTCCAGGGATCGCATGCGCGCTGTTTCACTGCGGGGCCATTCAGAATTGATAAGCGCGCACGTATCCTTCATTAGCTCTGGATACATATGGATGGGCACCACATTGAAAGGACTGCCGGATACATTAAATGGTGGAAGACCCTTCAAAAATCCAACGAAAAGAAAAACATATTGTTATTAAAAATATATTACAGTGTTTGCTGTTATGTACTACTAAATTTCGACTAGAGTTTACATTCTATATATTCTACGTTAGTTTAAAATACCTCATAGTACGGTTCCGGTTTTATATAGCGCATATCAACTAAAGCGACTACGAATACTGAAGATGAGGTTTAATGCAAAAGAAAAATTTAATATGGTCTAAAAAAATTAAGAAGAATATTTAATATTGGTATGTTGTTAAAGATGAGACATGGTTAAAGACGTTCAAAAACAAAAATGGATTTTACAACTCGTATTTCAATCAGATATAAAAACAGACACGTTGTTTCGCCAATTTATTCAGAGCAATTACAAGTGTAAATACAGAGTTGTAGGCGAAAAGCATGTAAATAGGCTACAGAAAATATCCTTAGATATTGCAATTAGGATATTTTCTACTTAATTTTCAATGCAGTACTCCGCAATAAGTAGGCTGGTTTCCGCTCACAAGAAGGATTATCATTGAACAGTTCTCAAATGGCGTAAACCATTCGTTCTAGTGTTCGCGGAAGGAAAGCTTTTGATACCTTAAGACATTGGGACATATGGAACGCACTGGCCTGTAAAGAAACACCCAACTAAATTGGACATTATACGATTTTTTCAGACGAACGCAATATGCGGCATTCTCCACAACGTGAATGTCAGTGATCCGATCTATTACCTTTATCCGGTACAATCAATCGGATTATGTATGTGCATATCCTGCTTCAGATAATCTTCCACCAAACGGTGGTTACCACGACCATCTATGTATGTGCATACAAATTATTTAGTGTATATATAGTTATTTGTTTAAGTCGTAGAACGATCGATTTAATTATAACACAGCTCACTTTAGAATGACCGTATCCAGGCTAAAAATTAAATACAGCGCAGCATCTTCATGTATGCTTGGAATTTGTTCAAATTTAATTTTAAATAAAATTAATATATCGGTACTACAAGAAAAAAAATAAAGAGAGATTATATTTGAGAAATCTGTCCTTAACTGAATTTAACTTATGTGAATTTAAGTTAAGTGCCATTTTTGACTAACGTGTCACTAAAGTCTGCAAAGTTGATAATGAACTACTGAAAACTACTACTATTGTTGTACTGTTTATTAGGATATTTTATGGCGATTCATTTTTTCCTAACTCTAACTTTACATTGAACTACGTCTTTATTCTCCTTGTTCAAAGAAGTGTAATATATCTACAATTCACTTGAACTTCATTATAACTAACAAACCCACACGATTTTCCTATTAATACCGAGAACATGTGAGTTCACATTATAAATATAAATGAATGTACAACACGATCATCCATTAACCACTTGTTAAAGCGTTCAAAGATTTTTACAATAAATTCCATAAGTCAAACTATTTGTAGAAACGACAACAGAAACCAAACGCACGCATTAAGTCAACTCATGTCAATTTCGAGGCTGCTAGCTGCTCGCATGCCCCACTGACTGCCTGACTACGACAGGCCGATTCGACTTTATGGTGAAAATCAAGGTTCGCTAAACAAAAGAGTGTGTGCGGATATTTTGCCTTGACTGGTCGGGCAAATGTTTGTTGACTTGGCCAAGCGAAATGGAATAGAAAAACACAAAAAAACTGGAAAAGTGAGAAAAATTGCGAAAAATAAAAGTGAAGAAAAGAAATGTTGCATAAGATCCAAACCAAACAAATGTGAAAAATGGAGTCATACTCTAGACAAGTAACACAAAAAAGCAGTAACAACCATTCACTTTATTACATAGAGAGTGTCAAAAGAAAGTACCCATACACATACACATGTTATTATTCAGTATAAACAAACAAAAAAACAATACAACAAATTCATCGCCGTCTTAAATGTATATGTATATGAGTATGACCAGTTCGTCCTGGTTTTTCTGTTTATATGGCCATTCTGCCAGGTAGTATAACATAAGTAAACCCAGGTTCGAAACTTGGTAAGACCAATAAACCTTTTTGGCGGCTGTTTTCCACCGCGGAAATGCTGGCGACTCTGCGAGTAATCCCTAAGTTATGTACAACTTTTCTAGAAAAAGCATTAGACGTTCGGGGCTGGCTTTAAACATTAGGTCTCGGTCAATGAGCATCGTACACAGCTCACTGGTTTGAGAGAAGTTCCACGTCTGTACCTTCATTAAATGTTAAGGGAAATAATGTAAAAGCTTTTCAGCGGGAAATTACCCGCATCCTTCAACCCAAGTTTGGTCGAAAACAGTGAATGATTTGAAGAGCCTAAAGACTAAGAGGGTATCGAGGTAAATTTGATCTCCAATGAATTCTCTAAACCTAATATAACTGGCTTTTTTCCAATACACTTTAATTCCAAATAGTCAGATTTACAAAACTGTAGGTAGGTATACAAATTATGTCGCGCACAGTAGAGCTGGCAAACTATCGATGGTACTATCGATAGTATCGATAGTTAGGTTTTTACTAGACTATCGATGATTTTTTTTCGATAGCGATACTATCGTTGAAAAAATGGATTGCCGTATTTATTCAGTTAGTGGCGGCAACTTCTATCTGGCAAACACATCTAAGCGGCAGCTGTTAATTAATCGACTAAGATTTCTTCTGGATAAACGGCGTTGTTAATTAATCAACTTTGATTTGTGATATATATATGCATCTCCATAGTAGAAACCAGCAATGAAAATGACGGCCAGGAAGCCAGCGAAAACAGCGAGGTTGGTGGGGAAACTAATCAGTCGAAAATCAGGTTTGGAACTATTTCCAAAAAACAACAGATAAAAGAAATGCTAAGTGTCTGTTGTGTGGAAAAGTATACAAAACCAGCGGCAACACATCAAACCTGCTTGATCATTTAAAACGTAGCCATCCTTCTTACAATCAAACAAAATTCAGACACCTACGATACTGAATCGGCACGTAAAAAAGAACTTGATAAGGCTTTAATGACTTTGATCGCCACTGACGTGCTTTTGTGCTTATTCCGTTTTTATTAAAATTCACAAATGTTTACAACATAAATTTACAAGAATAACACATAAATACTCATAACACACAAATCAATATCATAGAACAATGTCAAAGAAGTTGCACGTATCGTTGAAAAATGAAATTTCACATTCCTAAATTATTCGATACTATCGATAGTTTTCCAACAAACTATCGAAAATATCGAATGGCGTGACTATCGATAGTTTGCCAGCTCTAGCGCACAGGAGTTTTAAAGGAGACAAGTAAATAGTTGTCCTAAATACAAAATAACAACGTAAATTCCAAAAATAACTTTATTGAAAACAATAAAGTCAATGTGATTACACTTTCTTTTGGCACTCACTGTATAAGCGTATGATGATATTTTATATGATGGAACACACAGGCATGATTCACAGGGCATGTTTTGTTTTTTATTCACATTTAGGTATTTATCTTAATAAAGTACACTAACTAAATTAATAAGGATTATTACCATAATAACTTTTCTACGTGCTGTTTCTTCCTGAGTACTGCCACGACTGAGTATAGCACAGAACGAACTGAGGCAAACACCAATTTTTCCCAAAAAAATAACAAGACGACCACACAAATTTGGCGGCGGCCTCTAATTGCTAGTGCTTGTAGAGATTTTGTTTTTATTTTTCAAAATATTTCCTCTTTATTTTCTTTTGTTTTCATTCGTATCGGGGTTCTTTGTTGTTGATGGGCGTATATTTGTTTTAGTTAAATTTCTATATGTTTATTCTATAATTATCTAATTTTAGTTTCCAACAATAAAATAAACAACAAACATGAATTTCGCGGAAAAAATATAGAAAAATAATAATTTTTCCACGCACACAACTACAGTTCACACAAACACACTAACTTAAATGGATGGCGAAAATGTCAACGAACAGCGGAATAACAATAAAAACAATAAGGGGTGGAAAGTGAACATAAACAAAAAATATAGAGATGGAATTCCCATTTTCATGATGATTTATGCCACTTTTTTGGGATTGGGCAATTTTGTACACGAGGTGGGATTTTCGCAAAAGCTACTGTGAATTTTAATAAAATAAACGAAGAAATGAGTAACCAGTATATCAGAATTGTGTTAAATGTCGTTTAAAAATCAGTTTGAGTCTGTTTAAACAAAAATTTAACCCAAATCATACACATAACCCCCTGGAATGATCGGTTTAAAAATAAATGTTCTTTAAGCTCACGCTGGTAGCTAAAAAATTAACGAATGGGGTGTTTTTTAGAGTTACTGAACGCTAAATTAAACTATAGCAATGAACATATTTTTAATAACAATTAAACTGGCTTTATGGGGTTATGTTTAACCATCTAACCGGAACGGTTGACAACATTCAAATTGTTCACACACGTGGCAATACGTGCCGGTTAGAGGGTTAAATGTTATTTGGTCCATGTGATCGCCACGCATGACATCATTATCCATTGAGGTTAAATTATACGAAAAGGTTCTACAGTTATTCGAATTAGCCGCTCTAATGACGTCAAAATAATCCAAGCCAATTCTTTTAAAAAAAAATTTCAATGAAATAGAAAATTTAAATGGCAAACTAAACTAATCATGAAGTAACTGTCAGCTGGTGTTTGGAGTTGATTTGTAAACTTCTCTCTTACCACAGCAAGACAAATATATGATTTCTTGGCTTCGATGAATGTCCAATCTATGGCCCGTTGGTGGAAAAATACATTGCTGGCATCTTTTGGAAAAGTTTGCATATGACGTAGTATAGCTGATTTTCACCAACTCAAATCAACGGCTGCTGCGCAAATCGGCGGCGCATTGTAATTTGGCTTCATACAATCTAGGAATATGGCATCATTGTTTTCAGCTGAAACAGCTGTTGTCCTAACTCAAATCAACGGTGGCGCATTGTAGTTTGGCTTCACACAATCTACGAATATGGCATCATTGTTGTTTGTTTTCAGCCGGAACAGCTGTTGGCCTAACTCAAATCATCGACTCAAATCAACGGCGGCTACGCAAATCGGCGGCGCATTGTAGTTTGGCTTCACACAATCTAATAATATGGCATCATTGTTTTTTGTTTTCAGCCGAAACAGCTGTTGGCCTAAGGACAACATTTTAACATTGCTTCCGCTTGCATTTCTCGTGAAAAGTTTCTGTTTAATTTATTTTTTATTTTAAACGCGAAAGAATTGTATGAACAGAAAAAGGTACACACCATAAAGTAACATAATAAAAGCGAAAACAAACTTACCTGTTGTTTGTATTTAGTATGTGTTGGAAATGTGAATGTACAACACTGACGATCTCGATCGAAAACTAATTATGTTTGAAAATAAAAATTACACAACCTTTGTAACAAAATAAAATAACTAAGATAAATCAAATTTAAAATGAAACTATAAATAATGCATTTGTTTACCGAAATAAAGCACATTCGCAACAGCATTGACCTCCAATTATCAATTATACATACATATGCGAAAGGAAGTGAAAAACCAGCAATAGTGATGACGTTTTTTTGATTTGTTTATACATCTAATGCCACCAATTTAAAATTAAGCACAAAACAAACACTTGTAGATGCTTTTATTTACCATCTATCTTTCTCTTGGTTTGTCTTACAGTAAACAAATCATAACATACTACATAAAATGATGTCGGGACGTCAAATTCCTCCGATATCTCAGGAAAATCCTTTGTGGGTGTCTTGGCATGACACACAAATGATGGCATCACTAAATCCTCAAAATGTCATGGATTATTTTTGCCGCAAGTCGAATCCATTCTATGATCACATGTGTAATAACGAAAACATTCGTATGCAACGTTTGCTTTTGGAAAATTTGAAGTGGGTGATCGATATCTATTTTCTTTTGATATTCCTCTTAAACCGTTCTTTGATTTTAGCAATATGGTGGGTGTGGAGTACATTTTACTACATGTACATGAGCCAATATTGTATGTTATCCGTAAGCAACATAGACATAACCCCCATGAAGCAACACCCATAGCGGACTACTATATTATTGGTGGCACTGTCTATAAAGCCCCGGATTTGGGAAATGTTATAAGCTCTAGAATTGTAAGTTTTCAATCATTATTACATCCTTAGTTGTCGACTTTAAAGTAATTCTCTTATTTCTGTAGTTGTCAACCGTCACGACTTTGCAGTCCGCGTTTGAGGAAGCCAGTAGTTACTCTCGTTATCATCCCAATAAAGGTTACACGTGGGATTTTAGCTCAAACAAACAACGTAAGTTTTATTTGTTACGTTTAAGTTAAATGAAGTTTGAAATCCGGGATTTAGATTTTTCACAAACCAATTTTCGAACATTCTAAGTTTAAGTTATTTATAATAATACCTACCATCGGTTAAGGTGTCTTGAATGCTACTCTATTATGAAGCATAGAGCATTTCTGAGTAACGTTACTGATAAATTGACCAATAATTTGTATTAAGCGAAAAAACTGCAATCTTAATATACATTTCCATAACAACTTAATATTATTTATTTATTATTATTATTAATCAAACAACCCCCTTACGGACAACAAAATTAAGAAAAATTAATTTATATGTTTAACAAATATTCCTCTTCTTTCTGATAATGTAAAAAACAAATGCAGTATACCGCTCCCAACTTATTTCAACGTGTGTGTATCTTCGACCGGTCTTTTCAGGTCGTTGTGCAGACTATTTTTATGAATATGTATAATGTTTTATGAACCGGAGTCAAAACACAATGAAGATTACTTAAATTGGTGGAAAACTTCCGTTGGGCTAGCACTTTAATAAGGGGTCAGATTAGGTTAACGCATATATTAAGGCCGCATTAATAGCAATTACAACTAAAAAACGCATCCAAAACCGACGGTCAAAATTCTGAGAAAACATCTATAATTGCCCTAAATGACCTTCAGAATCTTTGAAACATGCCAATATACGCCATACGCGATCAAAGACTGAGAACACACTGGGTCGACACCCTAATGTTCTGGACAACCAAAAGATTAAAGCCGTGTAAAGTTTGTGATATGGCTTAGACTGATGAGCGGGATAGGTACATTACATTTAACATATATTTTTACATGAAAAAGGTATTCGATTACTCACCGACACAGTTCAACCGCTGTCCAAAAAGTCGTCTGTTTCGGCAAAAGAAGGAAAAAGGATTTAAGCGAGTTATGAAGATTGATAAAGCACACACGATTAGAAATGAACATTCTACATTTCTGGTAAAAACCAAAAATAATTTTTGGACAGATTCCTATAAGATTCATTAGCGATCACAACAACTCAACATGCATTACTGCCAAGCCAGCATAGGCAGTCACAGGAATGATATCGTGTTCTATAAAGGAATGTTTCCTCTTTCAAATAAACCAACACGCAAAAAAAATGTGATTTTGAGAAATTCCATAAATAAATTCCAGACCATAGTTTTAATCTAGAAGGAGGTTTTTGTTTTCATCTGTAGTGAAATAATTATGTATATGGCAAATTCCCTTTTATTCTGAAGATTTTGTTTAGAACAATTGTGAAAAAAAGGTTTACAGTGACATCGGAGTTCCTTTGCCCATGAATCCGTTTGCGTGTGGAAGTTTCTCTAAGATACTCGAAAAATATTTGGGTTTTAGTTAAAAGAAGAAGTTTGCAGCTTTTTTTGTACATTATTAACAGTAGTGACACCACACATTTTCGTAGTATATTGTATGACACTGGGAATATTTTTTAATGAACAGCTTCATTCGAATATAATAAAAACTGTTGTTGTATTTTTTAGTTACTGATAAATCTAGAGCCGCGGCAAAAAAAGAGGCTGCATCCACTAAAGACGACAATGGCACCGTATTTCAAATGCAACGTGTTGACATGCTGTTAGCTGAATTGCTGCGTAAATTCCCACCACCAATACCGCCTATAATACACCAACAACAAGGAAGTCAACAAAATCAGAATAATTCACAAGATGTGAATGTCCAAGACGCGACCACGGGAAATAATGACAATGCAACTGATGCCAGTTCACCGGGTAATCAGCAGGGAATGGATATTAAACAGGAAAATGTGGATATGAAGCCTCCACCGGAGAAAAAGGCTAAAACATAGACTGTGTTGCATAGAATTTAAATAAAAAGGCATTGTCAGATTTAATTTTAGTTAATTTTATTTATATTTTTAAGCGTATACAAATTCTTATTAATATAGTTGAAAACCAACAGAAAAAATGGGATGTTAATTATTTAAGGGAATCTCTGCCCTCTCGTCGTTTTTCATTTACTGCTTGCAGTACTGACTGAATTCAATCGATATTTTCAAAATTTCTTAGTCTGCTAGAAATAATTGAAATAAAAAAAACATAAAAAATCTTACAATTAGTTTCTAAAGTAATTGAACTTGTGAATATTTATACCATTTTCATTCCGTCTCCAGTTGAGGAAACGTCGTCTTTTTGTGCTTTATAGCCGTGCATAGCTAAACTATGATTAGTATAATCTAATATACTTTTAAATGTTAATTTACATACATGACATGGTACCGTTTTACTGGGTGTCCGGTATACACCAGAGTGGGCTGAAGCCTTTTTCGGTTTTTGTACGGAACCACTTCCACCACCAGTGGCAGTTACATGCGTGCTCGAATGGGATCCATTAGCAATTGATGTGGTTGGCGAATCACATGACTTATTCCTCAAATCTAGAGATAATAATAATAAAAAATACATTTATTTTTGTGTAAAATTAATTATTAAAGCTGAAAACCAAAAAGAAAACGATTTTCATCGAAATTAAAAAAAAAACTTTTATAGGGAGTCAGTATAACACCCATCGCCGACTGTCTTGTGGCACTGCAGTACGTTGTGATGGTTGAATTGAATAAATACTATGAGAATCTACACTATCAATTTAAGCGGCAAGTGAAGCCAAATTTTATTCATCAAGCATCTCATTATTATTGAATAAATTCTTACATAGAATGCAAATAATATGGATAACGGCAATCGTTGCAAACCAGTTAGATACGTGTTTAACAATAAGCAACAGCAAAATGTATCGAGAATTGTTGTATTGCATTTCTTTGATTTTTTTTCAATACTTTGTGCCGAATATCCCATGTATTGCCAAAAACTGAATTTTGCCTAAAAAATTTGGTTTCGTTGCTTGCGTGGCACGTAGCGCCGTCTTGTTGAAAGTAAACGTTATCCAGATCAATATCATGCAACTCCGACTATAAAAAACTATTAATCATCGCTCAAGAGCGCTACCAATCACCGTAACTGTTGATCAACCTAATTTTCTAAAAAAAATAAGGTCAAATGACCCCGCCGGACCATAAACCGCACCAAACAGTCACACGTTGAGGATGGAGAGGCTTCTCAACAATAACTGTTGGGTTTTCCGAGCTGGAAATGGGCCTCATGATGATGGAATTCCGGATCATTTTCATTAATTTCAAGGACCCAATAGACCTAAGTCTTTATGCAAAATACGGTGTAATGTATGTCCAATACCAAAGAACGACGAGGAATGGAGAAACCTCGGTTTTCTTCAACACTTTGGGATACAGCAGCAATATTCTCAGTTGTTCTTGAGCGACGTGCACTGGTTTTATTCTTTACATCACTAACTTGTCCCAACAGCTCGAATTTGTCCACAAATTTCTGTATTGCGATTCGACAAGGTGCTTCACGACGACCCAAAAATGTTTTTTTCACCATTTTTGTTTTTAATTTTAATAATTTCAATGCGTTGTTGAAGCGTGTATCGTTCTATTTTTGGTAATGGCGTGACAGCAACCGAAATACCGGGTGATTAAAAATAACACCTCGTGTTGGGAAACCCTTTACAAAAATTTATTTACCATCTTGGGCATACTCTTTAAAAGCCTCAAAGTTTACAGTTCAATAGAACTTTCTTAAATTAAAAACTATTACACGGTATTTTAATTGAATGTTTTTGTTTGTTTCTATTTTAGAGTATATTACAGTAGAATCTCGAAAAATATAACCATTGTGCTTCTAAAGGAGCCATCTCAAAAATAAAGAAAAAAGTTCTTCACATATTCGTGTCTGTGACAAACCAGAATATGCTGATCTTGAGAGGGATGATAAAATCACATTTTTGTTGTGGGCGAACGCAGATGGTTCCCACTATTTAAAGTCGTTGGTAAATGTGTAAGTACACAGAGTTTAATGACCTTGGGACATTTCGGTTAACTTTTTCGAGATTTTACTGTACTTGTAATACGTTTTTTTTCCTGAAGTCTTTGGTTCATCTACAAACATATCCCAGAGGACATTTTCCACTTCGTAAAAGACAACGTCTTTACGAGTAATCTCTAAGCCATGTACAATTTATCTAGATGAATCATTTGCTGTTCGCAGCCAGCCTTAACAACAGCAGGTCCCGGACAGTGACTACACAAACTAAAGAGCTCACTAATTTGACAGAAGTTACTCTTCATGAAGTGTTAAAGGACATGCAGAAGTTAACTGCATTAAACCAAATCATATGTAAGAAAACAATGAATTCTGAAACTAACTCGACGGAAAGATGATTCGAAAATAATAACATTAAATGTACTTATAACACTTCGATTGAGTATACATATATTTAGAAAATATTCCTACTTTACGCCCATTTAAGAAGTAAAAATTAATTGGTGGTTAACGGCAACAGAACGCAGGCACTTATTGTCAATTGTTGAAAAAGTTATTAAAATCCGTTAAATTAACCAACGCCATAAAAAGTCCTAGTTGAAATCTACTAATATTTTTCATGGTTTTTGTTTTAAATTCTAATAAGTTATCATCGACCCATAATAGTTTTATTTTTTACGTTTATTTTTTAAGCGATTTGTTCAAGTAAAATCCTATGTAGTGCATATTAATAATATATAACAAACCTTACAAATCCATTAGGAAAAGTAGTTTGCTTTATGATCGATTTAGATATAATATTTCAGTTAATATTGTTACGTTTACCTTTTTCCTTTATTCCATTTCCATGATCTGCAACATCTACGGATTTCTGTGTCAACACATTATGTTTTACTAAAAAACGGGGTGTGGCTTGTGTGGAGCTGGCAGCACTGTTCAATCCTTGGCCAAGCTGGAATACATTAGGCAAGCGGGCCTTTTCCACATGATTCATTTCTGTGAATTGTAATTTCCTTTTCTCCGATGGCGGAATTTTCGAACAATTTTCTAGAAGATGTATATGTAGTGCACGAAGTAGAGCAAATTTTTTGTCACAGTATTTGCATTGATTGGGATTAGAAACACTACCAAATGCTGCAGAAGCATATGTTGATGTTGTTGGTTTTTTAATCAATGTTGTTGGAGGTACAATGTCTCCCTCGTGAGAACGACGATGGGCGTCTAATAAAGATTTTACACGAAATTTTTCTTTGCATGAGTTACAAGTAAATGTGGTCTGCCGTGCGATGCTGTCACAACCTTTAGATTGAGATGGTTTGATTTTAGTTTCGTCTACTCCTTTTGCTGGGGGATACAACGATTTTTTCTGCTGTGTTGTGGTTTCTTTTAGAATCGTTAAAGTCTTAGTGTTTGTTATGGGATCCTTTGTTGGTAGGCCACCACTTTTGCTATTTGGTATCATACTTTTGCGGACACCAGTTTCAAATTTATTTGATCGCGAAGTTGGCGGAAATCTTGAGGCCATTACGCTTCTCCTTTGTTGTTGTAGAGCTAAGTTACTACTTGTACCCATAACACTTTTACGCGCCATTTTACGTGCTGGACTGTTCAAGGTGGTCTTCACTATAACCGACATGCGTTGTGTCAAACTGAATGGTCTTTTTTCGCCTAAAGATGGAGGCTTCAAAGATGATCTGCCTTTTGCGTACCCTATTGCAGAACCTCTTTTATCTGTATGCTGGGATTTTTTTATATCCGGTATTGTTTCCATTTTATTAGGGTTGTTATCATCCTTATCCTCCATTGATGATGTGTTGGATATCTTCAACAGTTTATTCATTAACATAGGTATTTCCATTTCAACATCTATAGCGGCAGGCGCTTTTCTTGTAATCGGTAGTAAAGATTGCCTTTTAATGCCTGTGGTAGATATTCGGGACGGTTTATTGGTTTGAAGATTGGGTTCGCACATGGAGCGTCGAGTATTTCGTGCAGTTAATACAGCGATCTTCGGTCTACTGGCTAATTTCGTATTCGACTGGACTTTGTTAGCATCTTTCAACTCAAGGACTTTAGGAGTCATTTCCTCAGGCAATTCCTCTTTGATTGTCTCTAATAATAGAAAATATCATAAAATGTGTATTATATATTGTAGATTTAGGGAATATTCTCTCAATCAAATTGGTAATAAATTGGGCAATATTTTATTCCTCAAAAACTTACCTATTGTGTCAAAATTTCCAAATTTAGTATTCGAAATTTCTTCCAATCCATCCTTTGCAGACACATTTGAAATGGCTAACTTTACATCAACATCTGAAGACACTTTATTGCTGATCTTTACTACTGGATTTTTTTTGATGTTCTCCTCTACAATCGCAAAATCTTCCTTGATATCTAGAACTTTTATTTCCTCCATAGATTCTTCGCCCGTAAAAGATCCGGCTGTGGAAACCGAGTTAAGCCTTTTTTGCTCTATTACCGATGTCACTATCTCCACAGAAGAAGACACCGATAGTGTTGAGCCATCATCTCCACTTTCTGGCAAGGCATTTTCCTTGTTTTCTTCATGCCGTTGCTGCACTGATGGCGGTGGAAAGAAGGCCGGTTGTTCATCTTCAACCCCTAAAAATGCTACGCCAAGATCGACACATCTGGCGTCAGATCCACGTGTAACATCGACAGACTTTAGCAATTGTTCCTTGGACGGAGTCGAACAAAGAGCTTTGTATTCTCTTAAAATATTTTTCGGCAAAGCTCTTAAGGGGGAATTTGTTGTAAATACCTCCATTTTTTTAACTGTTTTTAGTGGACTCAATATTTGCGATGCATCCTGATTATTTTCCAAAGTACTGTTCAAATGTTTGTCTTCGGTGTTATCAGAAGCATCCTCAATTGTTGATAAGGTAGATAAATCGGTCATGGCCTCCAAAGTCTTGTAGCATGCTGTTGACATTGTACTTTCTGCATCAAAGGACAAATACATTGAAGTGGTGGATTCTTCGCTAGAGCGACGGTGTGAAATATTGTTGTTCATTGTTATCTTTTAAAATATCCTTTTCAGTTGTTTTTTTCCTTTAAATGTCCTTTTCAGTTGTTTTTTATCCTATGAATGTCCTTTCAAGTTCTCGTGAATATTATTATTTTTGAGTCAAGTATTTTTTGTCTCCTTTTCTGTTTTTTTACATTTAACTAATATCTATCTTTCTGAAGCGATCAATTCCTTGATATTTTTGCCCGGTAACCCAAGCCAACAATTCAAAAATAATTCTTTGATTATGCTTTGTTTCATTTTTCGCATTTTCATTATTACAACCCTGGGCTGAGGCAGGGCTGCAAAATCAGTTTTTCATTTTGTACTTCTGCTATCTAAAAATGTACGTTTTTAATCCCCCGACGGTACCAAAATAAAACAAAAGTATTTGTTTTAGAAAATCAATTTTATTGAAATAAACCGTAAATTTGTATTTATTGAAGACTCCAATCCATTTTTGACACACTGCAGTGTCTATTGCCAGTGTATAATAATTTCTATGGTGAAAGGTTGAAATTAGGGATGTGGCGAAAGTGGGTTAAGCGAAAGCGAATATTGAAATATATATCTTGCGAAAGCGAATCTGAAAGCAAATACTAAAATATAAAATTTTGCAAAAGCGAAAGCAAATATTACAAAATGATGCGAATTATTTGCTAAAGCGAAAATTCGTAACATATTCTTTAAATTTCCTTTTCAGTTTTTTCAAGTTCACGTGAATATTTTAATCCTTTGAATGTTTTTTTCTATTAGTTGTTTTAAGTTCAAGTGAATATTATTATATTTGGATCAAGTATTTTTGTTTCCTTTTCTGTTTTTTTTTGTATTTAACTAATATCTATCTTTCTGAAGCGATTAATTCCTTGATATTTTTGCCAGGTAACTCAAGCAAACAATTCAAAAATAATTCTTTGGTTATGCTTCGTTTCATTTTTCGCATTTTCATTATTACAACCCTGGGCTGAGGCAGGGCTAAAAATCAGTTTTTCATTTTGTACTTCTGCTATCTAAAAATGTAAATTTTCGACCCACCAAACGTAATCGATAACTCCTTCGAAACCGTGTGGGGTTGCCAGTGTAAATAATTTGTTATTCCGCTCCAGTGTTGATACTTATATACTTTCACCGACTACATTTTTTTGGCCTAACCAGCCGTTGTTTAGCTAAAATTTGGACGGCTCAGCTACCCGCCGCTGCCGACTTAATTGCTTCGACTCGGTTCTCTGATTGTGAGATCAGCTGTTCATAAATTATTTTTTAAAAGTCATTGCAAAATACTTTTTATTTGCCGGTCAGTTTTTATTGCGGACGTAGGAAATTCGTGTAATTTGACATCTAAAACAAAGAACAAAGAAGGTAGGTATATGTTATATTTTGATTCGTGGCAAATGAGTCCTGTTGCTGACATAACCTTGTTGGGAAAATTATTTTAAAGATGTCCGTGCTCTGCCATCTCACAAATTGTTGACAGTGCAAAATTTGATTTATGCATCGAATATTCCGGCATATATCGGAGGTAACCCTGAATCTTCGGATATAATGACAATGATAGGAAATGGTGGATAAATCTTAATTTGCATTGAAATCTGGAAGAACCCACATCAAACATACATACATTAAAGAGAACACACGGAAATATATTCCAATATACCGGAGTTTGTTTGAAGACTAATTACTAGACCTGTTGTTGGAACACATTTTTATTCTTTTTTATATTTCTTATTTAATATTAATCGGAACGATTTCCGGGAAAAATAAAATGAATGTTTACATATTTTTTGCAATTTTGCGAATGCAACACCTTTGAAAAGTGCGTTCAGAGGCTGTTATTTTAATTGAAATTAAATTACGTGATCAATAAAATAAAGGATATTGGAACCGTGAAACATTAACAAGTTGAAAAAATAGTACCTACTCAATAGCGTACTCACAATTGGAAAAGGAAAAAAAATATCTGCTTCTAGATTCTAGATAGACATGTATACTAACGCTTCTTCAGTCTTATTAGTTCCCTACAACGTCGTCATTTGACTTGAATCTCATTTCTCAGGAAGTATCGTACGTATTAATGTCATCGTTTTTCTTTTATAATTCAAATTTGAATTTGTTCAGCAATGCCACATTAGAGCGTACCAGGTTACAAGTAAAAAAAAAAGTTCGCCGTACACCTTCGAATATGAAGTATTATTGAAAGGTAGTTTCAAAATTTTTTTTTTATTTTTTTATGCCGAACGTAGGGGTCGCGCTTTACATTTTTCTATATAACTTCTGCATTTATAAACGGATTTTAAAGTGTGATACATCGATGTTTTTGTCTCGACGACACTTTTTCTGCTGGGAAAATCGACATACTTCCTTAGGAAGAGTTTCATGATTTTATGCGAGCTTTAATTTTCTGATATTAGAGTGGTACATTAGGGTAGTAGCAACTGAGATATGATGGGTAAGTACCAGAAGGGGGTGCTTGAGCTCAATGACTTCAAAGACAAAAAAATCAGCCTCGTCGAGACAAACATCGATGTATCACACTTTAAAATCCGTTTATAAATGCAGAAGTTATATAGAAAAATGTAAAAGCGCGACCCCTACGTTCGGCAAAAAAAAATTAAAAATTTTTTTTTTGAAACTACCTTTCAATAATACTTCATATTCGAAGGTGTACGGCGAACTTTTTTTTTGAGGTACGCCCTAATGCCACATATCCGATATGAAGTCATTTGGGTTAGGGTGAAACATGACCAATCTTTTCTTTAAAATGTCTGCACGATTGTGGTTTTAATCGGTTGTCAATAAACTCCGCATCGATTTTGCTAACAGATTTTTATATGGGTGAATAATCTTAAATGACTCCTTTCTGTGTCCGGCTGTTTAAAATTGTGTTGTATTAACTAATTTTTTTTATAAAAATGTTCTAAGCAGCTTATTATATTTGTTAAAATAACCCACGTATTAGTTTTTAAAATTTTTAATTTGTTAATATCGAAAAAAAGAAAACAGTACATGTAGTCTCAGTCCCGTGGCGTGTCCAAAACCGACGCAGCAAAATAAACCGTACTTATTATGTATGTAAATATTAAAAATCTGTAATTGCATTCAAATGAATTTATGCACTATCACTTCAAGTCACATATACTCTTTTTTTGATTTAATTAAATTAAGTTTAAGAAATTATAAAAATCATTGACTTTTGTCTGGAACATTTTTTCTCAGTCCCGTGCCTGGTGTGGTTTTCTGCTTAAAAAAAAAGGTAACGGCCGTTACGTTCAATTTGTAGTGTTTCTCTCGCGCTGAAGTATTGTTCTCTTCGAGGGTTCTCGAAGAAACTCTACTTCTATTTTAGTTTGCGAATTATTTTCGTCGGAGTGGTCGGAGACTGTCCCCTTTTTCGCAAAGAAGAGGAGTCACTTCAGATTATTCACCCATATGCAATAAAAATGATGATAGAATGTACTAATTTCACCTGCTGTTCTTTGTCAGCGGGGGAAAGCCCTGAATACTTAAAAAAACGTCATTAAATTTATAACATGTGAAAATAAACATAGCAATACAACATACGAGAGACTTGTTCAATCCGATAATTTTAACGCAAACCATCCAATAAAGCATGTTGTTACTTTTGGCCTTTTGTTTCGAAATTAAACTATAACAGATCTATTTCCTTATTTCAGTTACTTTCGGTCCTTTAAATAAATAGTTTTAAAAAAACTCTTAAAAACTGCTTCGCCTCTAGTACAAATGTAAGTAAATTTTTATTAATTGTTAGTGCACTTTCTGAAACGATTTCTTAACAGAACCAATTTTCTTGCAGACCGATATCAAATTAAAACCAAAAAAACAAGTATTTTATATAGTATAGAAAATCAACAGAAAATGTTAAGTTTAAGAAATAATCCTTTATATCAACCATTGCGTATGGTCTATGGTTTGCAAAATTGTAAAATTACGCAAATTCGCTCAAAATCAACCTATATTAGACCCTCACCGAAACGACACCAATATTTGACATCAAATAATTTATTGAAATTATATAATAATAATTTAAGGTATCCATCCATCCTATCGATTATTCCAAAATGATATACATATTAACTGTTGCTATTGATCTTATTTATTTCCAGTTTATTACATATAGCGCGCAATATGAGTTCCTCTAATGCTTCGCATTTTGTTTTGCCCAATACTCAGCCCATAGCGGATTTGGAATGTAAAGGCGCTTTTGAAAATCTAACGGACAAGGAAAAATTGTACGCTCATTACTTTAGTAGAGCATCATGGGATGGTGGACTTGTTTCGTTGATACAATCTAGTCCTGAGGGCCCTTTGATTTTTTCATTATTGCATCGCATTTTTGTTGCTGAGCCATTAGATGAATTAAAGAAAAAGTCTTTGGCTAATGGCATTACGGAGGACGAATTTACCGTAAGTTGTATGCATTAATTAGACAATTATGAATGAAATATATATGTTTACGACAGATTCTGTGACGAAGTCATTCTGAAGCACGCAAAAACGGTTGAAAACATTTCCCAAATTCCAAAAAAAAAATATTTATTTTCGTATTTATTTTTCTTTTAAATTGTTGTAAACAAATTATGTCATGTGTTTTGAGGGTCTGCGTACATTCTGAATGTTAAAGATTACTACAAACAGTTTACTGAAAATTCCAAGTAAAACGTTTTTTCGTTCTTAATTGTTGACTCAATTTTATTTAAATCCCATTATTTTTAGGCATTTTTGGTTTATGCGTGTGGTATTTTCGCCAATGCCGGCAATTACAAAGGCATGGGTGATAGTAAAATTCTGCCCAACCTAACTGAAGAGACATTCGAGGCCATTGTAAAACATTCAGTCGCCTATAAAAATGACACAAAAGTTGCAAAGGTGCTTAATAAAGTCATTTCATTAATTTATGCCCTGAAACCACGTAATGAAGTTTTGGGCTTTGCTCCGAATGGTATTACAACTTATTGGTCAGATAACTGTACCAAGGAGGATTCGGAAATTGTCAATGAGTGGTTGACATCGAAACGCCTTGAACCGTATATGTGCCGCACGTTCAAAATTGAAGAAAACGGTGAAACAATATACGATGTAAAACTTGGTTCGGTGGCGGCCACCGATAAAGATGGCATTACTTTGCCATTGGAAACATATAAAGGCAATAATTTCCGTGTCACCAGAGGCGACTACAGCAAATTGTTGGCTAGAGTTACTGAAAACCTTGAAGAAGCCAAGAAGTATGCCGCCAATGAAAATGAAGTGAATATGATTCAACATTATATTAAATCATTCCAAGAGGGATCCTTGGATGATCATAAAGATGGTTCGAGATATTGGATTAAAGATAAGGGTCCAGTAATTGAAACCTACATTGGTTTTATTGAAACTTACCGTGACCCCGCTGGTGGTCGTGCTGAATTTGAGGGCTTTGTCGCTATGGTCAACAAGGAAAGCTCTGCCAAGTTTGCTGAATTGGTTGCTAAGGCTGAGAAATTGTTGGAATACTTACCTTGGTCAAAGGAATATGAAAAGGATTCATACCTGAAACCTGATTTTACCTCCTTGGACGTGTTGACATTTGCTGGAAGTGGTGTTCCAGCTGGTATAAACATTCCCAATTGTAAGCCTTTTTATTTTTTTCCTATATGCCGTTTTTGAAAATTATTCATTCTTTATTTTTCATATATTCGCAGATGATGAAATTCGTCAAGATGAAGGCTTCAAAAATGTTTCACTTGGCAATGTTTTGGCTAATATTAACAAGAAGGATCCCATACCATTCCTCTCCGACGAGGATCAAGTACTCATGAAGGAATACAAAGTAAAAGCTTTTGAGGTACAAGTGGGCCTTCATGAATTGCTTGGTCACGGCAGCGGTAAATTGTTCCGCATTGACGAGAATGGAAAGTTCAATTTCGATAAAGATACAACTCAGAATCTTATTAATGGGGAACCGATAACCACCTGGTATTTGCCAGGAGAAACCTATGATACCAAGTTCGGCGCTATTGGTTCTTCTTATGAAGAATGCCGTGCCGAAGCTGTTGGCCTTTATCTCTCATTGCAACGCGACATTTTGGAAATTTTCGGCTTCAAAGATCCTATAGAACAGGAGAAAATTATTTACATTAATTGGTTGTCTCTGATTTGGAATGGTATGGGTGTTGCTTTGGAAATGTTCAATCCAAAATCAAAGCAATGGATGCAGGCGCATTCTAGAGCTCGTTTTGTTATCATGAAAGTATTACTGGAAGCTGGTCAAGGCTTAGTAAAGATTGAAGAGACTGAGGAGGGTAAAAATTTGCGCCTTACAGTTGATCGCACTAAAATCGATACTGTCGGAAAAAAGGCCATGGAGGATTTCTTAAAGAAATTACAAGTCTATAAAACTACAGCCGATATTGCAAATGCTTCTAAAATGTATGAACACTTTTCAGAAGTAAGCGAGACCGGTTCACATCCTTGGGCCAAATGGCGGGATATTTGTTTGGCTCACAAAAAACCCCGAGTAATTCTGGTGCAAGCCAACACAAAGGAAGAAAATGATAAAGTGCAATTGCTTACATATGATGCAACACATGAGGGTTACATAAAGTCATGGGTGGAACGCTACCCCACAACAGATATTGATGATATCCTAGAGGAAATTGTTGAACAGGATAAAAAATATTTTCCCTGTGCCTTCGGTAACTAAAAAAGAGGGATATTTGAAAGTAACTACTACCGTCAAAAGCATTTCATAAGATTTTAGAAACTTTTATTATTTTGTGTTAAAATTTAAAACCAAATAAAAAAAAAAAAAAATAGTCACCAGTATGTTTTGCAAAAATATAGTATTTTTTATTCAGTTATACTAAGTCCGTTTTGGTTATCTTACTAATGGAATCAGTCCAATTATACTTTACTAACTTGACATCCTACATAATGGTGGATTAGTAATGATTAATAAAACGTGCAAATGTGCCACCGCATTACCGGCCAAACGTCCGGGTTTGATAGCCAATAAACCTTTAACGACCTGATGAGTGAAATAGTTATAAAAAATAAATTAGCATTTATAAAAATTTATATTTGTAAAAATTTTTCCGACTATATTCAGAATAATAATCAACAATATATGGTTTTGCAACTATTTTATAAAGTTGGTAATCCTACCCTCTGATTGGAATGAAGTCGTGTAAATATTTCCAGGCGATTCCTGCAAAACGAGTACTGCACACGAGTTACTGATATGGGAACAAAAAGAATAAATATATCACAAACACACTTTCTTTTCCACTTTATAGAATTTACACCACATCTGTCTGAATCACAATACAATCTTCAATCATTGTAATTCCTAATACTTTTCCTAATAATCAAGTTGAAAGAGGGTTTGCCTATATTCTACTAAGTTCGATTGGTTGTGTGCCTGATTAGCCTAGCCGGCAATATTCTCCTACTGCTACTATATTCTCTGCAAAAACAATAAAATGGCCAGAAGAGAAAATTTGCCTCCTGTCTAATTCTGGTCGCCGAATACTTGAAATTGTAAAGATGACCCATTGAGTTTTTGCTTGATTGGTCGCATAGCCAGTTTTTATAAACGAATATCAAAGCATTTTTTATTTTATAGATTGAATAGATTGGGAGAAATTCGGGAAAATGGGGGGTTTCAATATTGCAGATTCGAAAGTTTCTCAAAACTGTTTGTCTAATTTGTAAGCAAAGGACTAAGGAATGGAAAAGATTGTGGTATGTAATTAAAGCTAGACATTAGGACTAGTATTAACCCTCTGAGGGTTGTATGCTACAATCATTTTAACAGGAATTATTACACAGTCAATGGTGAACTCTCAGAATGTATATGTTGACCATTATTCCGTAATGGCTAATGTGATATAAACTATGTGTGGTTATAACTAAATGTTTTCAAAGGCGGAATACATACACGGTCAAAAAAAATAAAAATTCGAAAAAAAAAATTTGGCCCAAAAATAAAAATCTAAAATTTTAGATTTTTTTGAAAAAATATATTTGGTTGAATTTTTGCTCATGAATAGCGGGCCTTAATCTGAACAAGACGATGACTCCAATTTTTAGATTGAACAAATAGTTTGGGAGAAATTGTGTACAGAAAATGGGCTTTCTCAAAATTAGAAAATCCATTGAAACTAACTTTAAAAATTGTATTTCACGTGAAAGTTGTCAGCTGTGTCTATGTAGTTATAAATACATTATTTCGAATACATGAATTCGAATTGCAAACGATTTCTGTATTCCTACGACCAATATTCTTCCTAATAATAAAGTTGGAAGAGGTTTTGCCTATATTTTACTAAGTGCAATTGGCTGTCTACCAGATTAGCCTAGCCGACATTATTCTCCTACTGCCACTCTGATATCTGCAAAAACAATGAAAGCTCTAACTTTTTCCGTTCGTGAAATATGGCGTTTTAAAAATGGGACAGAATAGAAAATTTGCCTCCTGTCTAATTCTGGTCGCCGGATACTTGAAATTGTAAATATGACCCATTGAGTTTTTGCTTGATTGGTCGCAATTGTGTACAGAAAATGGGCTATCTCAAAATTAGAAAATCCATTGAAACTAACTTTAAAAATTGTATTTCACGTGAAAGTTGTCAGGTGTGTCTATGTAGTTATAAATACATCCAATTGCAAACGATTTCTGTATTCCTACGACCAATATTTTTCCTAATAATCAAGTTGGAAGAGGTTTTGACTATATTTTACTAAGTGCAATTGGCTGTCTACCAGATTAGCCTAGCCGACATTATTCTCCTACTGCCACTCTATTATCTGCAAAAACAATGAAAGCTCTAACTTTTTCCGTTCGTGAAATATGGCGTTTTAAAAATGGGACAGAATAGAAAATTTGCCTCCTGTCTAATTCTGGTCGCCGGATACTTGAAATTGTAAATATGACCCATTGAGTTTTTGCTTGATTGGTCGCATGTGCAGTTTTTAGAAACGAATATCAAAGCATACTTTTAGGCGCTCATAAAAAATTAAAGGAGGTAGATAAATATAATACAGAAATAGTCATATATCTATAAATCTATTCAAGATTATCGTTTACAATTTACACCACATCTGAATCACAATACGATCTTTATTTATGCTTCAGATAGATTGAAAGAATAGTTTGGGAGAAATTTGGGAAAATGGGGGTTTTCAAAATTGCAGATTCGAAAGTTTCCCAAAACTTTGTGTCTAATTTGTAAGCAAAGGACTAAGGTATGGAAAAGAGTGTGGTATGCAATTAAAGCTAGACTTTAGGACTAGTATTAACCCTCTGAGGGTTGTATGCTACAATCATTTTAACAGGAATTATTACACAGTCAATGGTGAACTCTCAGAATGTATATGTTGACCATTATTCCGTAATGGCTAATGTGATATAAATTATGTGTGGTTATAACTAAATGTTTTCAAAGGCGGAATACAAACACGGTAAAAAAAAAATAAAAATTCGAAAAAAAAAAATTTGGCCCAAAAATAAAGACAGTGGTTAACCCACTAAAATTTTAGATTTTTTTGAAAAAATATATTTGGTTGAATTTTTGCTCATGAATAGCGGGCCTTAATCTGAACAAGACGATGACTCCAATTTTTAGATTGAACAAATAGTTAAGGAGAAATTGTGTACAGAAAATGGGCTTTCTCAAAATTAGAAAATCCATTGAAACTAACTTGTATAAAATTGTATTTCACGTGAAAGTTGTCAGGTGTGTCTATGTAGTTATAAATACATCATTTCGAATACATGAATACATGCACTTGCAAACGATTTCTGTATTCCTACGACCAATATTTTCCCTAATAATCAAGTTGGAAGAGGTTTTGCTTATATTTTACTAAGTGCAATTTGTTGTGTGCCTGATTAGCCTAGCCGGTAATATTCTCCTACTGCTACTCTATTATCTGCAATAACAATGAAAGCTCTAACTTTTTCCGTTCGTGAAATATGGCGTTTTAAAAATGGGACAGAATAGAAAATTTGCCTCCTGTCTAATTCTGGTCGCCGGATACTTGAAATTGTAAATATGACCCATTGAGTTTTGCTTGATTTTTGCTTGATTTTAAAATTTTAGATTTTTTTGAAAAAATATATTTGGTTGAATTTTTGCTCATGAATAGCGGGCCTTAATCTGAACAAGACGATGACTCCAATTTTTAGATTGAACAAATAGTTAAGGAGAAATTGTGTACAGAAAATGGGCTTTCTCAAAATTAGAAAATCCATTGAAACTAACTTGTATAAAATTGTATTTCACGTGAAAGTTGTCAGGTGTGTCTATGTAGTTATAAATACATCATTTCGAATACATGAATACATGCACTTGCAAACGATTTCTGTATTCCTACGACCAATATTTTCCCTAATAATCAAGTTGGAAGAGGTTTTGCTTATATTTTACTAAGTGCAATTTGTTGTGTGCCTGATTAGCCTAGCCGGTAATATTCTCCTACTGCTACTCTATTATCTGCAATAACAATGAAAGCTCTAACTTTTTCCGTTCGTGAAATATGGCGTTTTAAAAATGGGACAGAATAGAAAATTTGCCTCCTGTCTAATTCTGGTCGCCGGATACTTGAAATTGTAAATATGACCCATTGAGTTTTGCTTGATTTTTGCTTGATTTTAAAATTTTAGATTTTTTTGAAAAAATATATTTGGTTGAATTTTTGCTCATGAATAGCGGGCCTTAATCTGAACAAGACGATGACCCCAATTTTTAGATTAAACAAATAGTTTGGGAGAAATTGTGTACAGAAAATGGGCTATCTCAAAATAAGAAAATCCATTGAAACTAACTTTATTTCACGTGTAAGTTGTCAGGTGTGTCTATGTAGTTATAAATACATCATTTCGAAGACATGAATACATCCAATTGTAAACGATTTATGTATTCCTACGACCAATATTTTTCCTAATAATCAAGTTGGAAGAGGTTTTGCCTATATTTTACTAAGTGCAATTGGCTGTCTACTAGATTAGCCTAGCCGACATTATTCTCCTACTGCCACTCTATTATCTGCAAAAACAATGAAAGATCTAACTTTATTCGTTCGTGGAATATGGCGTTTTAAAAATGGATCAGAAGAGAAAATTTGCCTCCTGTCTAATTCTGGTCGCCGGATACTTGAAATTGTAAATATGACCCATTGAGTTTTTGCTTGATTGGTCGCATGTGCAGCTCATAAAAAATTAAAGGAGGTAGATAAATATAATACAGAAATAGTCATATATCTATAAATCTATTCAAGATTATCGTTTACAATTTACACCACATCTGAATCACAATACGATCTTTATTTATGCTTCAGATAGATTGAAAGAATAGTATGGGAGAAATTTTGGAAAATGGGGGTTTTCAAAATTGAAGATTCGAAAGTTTCACAAAACTTTTTGTCTAATTTGTAAACAAAGGACTAAGGTATGGAAAAGAGTGTGGTATGCAATTAAACCTAGACTTTAGGACTAGTATTAACCCTCTGAGGGTTGTATGCTACAATCATTTTAACAGGAATTATTACACAGTCAATGGTGAACTCTCAGTATGTATCTTTTGACCATTATTCGGTAATGGCTAATGTGATATAAACTATGTGTGGTTATAACTAAATGTTTTCAAAGGCGGAATACATACACGGTCAAAAAAAATAAAAATTCGAAAAAAAAAAATTTGGCCCAAAAATAAAGACAGTGGTTAACCCACTAAAATTTCAGATTTTTTTGAAAACATATATTTGGTTGAATTTTTGCTCATGAATAGCGGGCCTTAATCTGAACAAGACGATGACCCCAATTTTTAGATTGAACAAATAGTTTGGGAGAAATTGTGTACAGAAAATGGGCTTTCTCAAAATTAGAAAATCCATTGAAACTAACTTTAAAAATTGTATTTCACGTGAAAGTTGTCAGCTGTGTCTATGTAGTTATAAATACATCATTTCGAATACATGAATACATCCAATTGCAAACGATTTCTGTATTCCTACGACCAATATGTTTCCTAATAATCAAGTTGGAAGAGGTTTTGCCTATATTTTACTAAGTGCAATTGGCTGTCTACCAGATTAGCCTAGCCGACATTATTCTCCTACTGCCACTCTATTATCTGCAAAAACAATGAAAGCTCTAACTTTTTCCGTTCGTGAAATATGGCGTTTTAAAAATGGGACAGAATAGAAAATTTGCCTCCTGTCTAATTCTGGTCGCCGGATACTTGAAATTGTCAATATGACCCATTGAGTTTTTGCTTGATTGGTCGCATGTGCAGTTTTTATAAACGAATATAAAAGCATACTTTTAGGCGCTCATAAAAAATTAAAGGAGGTAGATAAATATAATAAAGAAATAGTCATATATCTATAAATCTATTCAAGATTATCGTTTACAATTTACACCACATCTGAATCACAATACGATCTTTATTTATGCTTCAGATAGATTGAAAGAATAGTATGGGAGAAATTTGGGAAAGTGGGGGTTTTCAAAATTGCAGATTCGAAAGTTTCACAAAACTTTTTGTCTAATTTGTAAACAAAGGACTAAGGTATGGAAAAGAGTGTGGTATGCAATTAAACCTAGACTTTAGGACTAGTATTAACCCTCTGAGGGTTGTATGCTACAATCATTTTAACAGGAATTATTACACAGTCAATGGTGAACTCTCAGTATGTATCTTTTGACCATTATTCGGTAATGGCTAATGTGATATAAACTATGTGTGGTTATAACTAAATGTTTTCAAAGGCGGAATACATACACGGTCAAAAAAAATAAAAATTCGAAAAAAAAAAATTTGGCCCAAAAATAAAGACAGTGGTTAACCCACTAAAATTCTAGATTTTTTTGAAAAAATATATTTGGTTGAATTTTTGCTCATGAATAGCGGGCCTTAATCTGAACAAGACGATGACCCCAATTTTTAGATTGAACAAATAGTTTGGGAGAAATTGTGTACAGAAAATGGGCTTTCTCAAAATTAGAAATTCGAAAATCCATCGAAACTAACTTTATTTCACGTGTAAGTTGTCAGGTGTGTCTATGTAGTTATAAATACATCATTTCGAACACATGAATACATCCAATTGTAAACGATTTATGTATTCCTACGACCAATTTTTTTTCCTAATAATCAAGTTGGAAGAGGTTTTGCCTATATTTTACTAAGTGCAATTGGCTGTCTACCAGATTAGCCTAGCCGACATTATTCTCCTACTGCCACTCTATTATCTGCAAAAACAATGAAAGCTCTAACTTTTTCCGTTCGTGAAATATGGCGTTTTCAAAATGGGACAGAATAGAAAATTTGCCTCCTGTCTAATTCTGGTCGCCGGATACTTGAAATTGTAAATATGACCCATTGAGTTTTTGCTTGATTGGTCGCATGTGCAGTTTTTAGAAACGAATATCAAAGCATACTTTTAGGCGCTCATAAAAAAAATTAAAGAAAGTAGATAAATATAATACAGAAATAGTCATATATCTATAAATCTATTCAAGATTATCGTTTACAATTTACACCACATCTGAATCACAATACGATCTTTATTTATGCTTCAGATAGATTGAAAGAATAGTATGGGAGATATTTGGGAAAGTGGGGGTTTTCAAAATTGCAGATTCGAAAGTTTCACAAAACTTTTTGTCTAATTTGTAAACAAATTACTAAGGTATGGAAAAGAGTGTGGTATGCAATTAAAGCTAGACTTTAGGACTAGTATTAACCCTCTGAGGGTTGTATGCTACAATCATTTTAACAGGAATTATTACACAGTCAATGGTGAACTCTCAGTATGTATCTTTTGACCATTATTCCATAATGGCTAATGTGATATAAACTATGTGTGGTTATAACTAAATGTTTTCAAAGGCGGAATACATACACGGTCAAAAAAAATAAAAATTCGAAAAAAAAAAATTTGGCCCAAAAATAAAGACAGTGGTTAACCCACTAAAATTTCAGATTTTTTTGAAAAAATATATTTGGTTGAATTTTTGCTCATGAATAGCGGGCCTTAATCTGAACAAGACGATGACCCCAATTTTTAGATTGAACAAATAGTTTGGGAGAAATTGTGTACAGAAAATGGGCTATCTCAAAATTAGAAAATCCATTGAAACTAACTTGTATAAAATTGTATTTCACGTGAAAGTTGTCAGGTGTGTCTATGTAGTTATAAATACATCATTTCGAATACATGAATACATGCACTTGCAAACGATTTCTGTATTCCTACGACCAATATTTTCCCCAATAATCAAGTTGGAAGAGGTTTTGCTTATATTTTACTAAGTGCAATTTGTTGTGTGCCTGATTAGCCTAGCCGGTAATATTCTCCTACTGCTACTCTATTATCTGCAATAACAATGAAAGCTCTAACTTTATCCGTTCGTGAAATATGGCGTTTTAAAAATGGGACAGAAGAGAAAATTTGCCTACTGTCTAATTCTGGTCGCCGGATACTTGATATTGTAACCATGAATATCAAAGCATACTTCAGGCGCTCATAAAAAATTAAAGGAGGTAGATAAATATAATACAGCAATAGTCCTACATCTATAAATCTATTCAAGATTAACGTATACAATTTACACCACATCTAAATAGCAATACGAGCTTCATATATGATTCAGAATTGGTGTTCATACGCCGAATAATTTTCCTAATAATCAAGTTGGAAGAGGTTTTGCCTATATTTTACTAAGTGCAATTGGCTGTCTACCAGATTAGCCTAGCCGACATTATTCTCCTACTGCCACTCTATTATCTGCAAAAACAATGAAAGCTCTAACTTTATCCGTTCGTGAAATATGGCGTTTTAAAAATGGATCAGAAGAGAAAATTTGCCTACTGTCTAATTCTGGTCGCCGGATACTTGAAATTGTAAATATGACCCATTGAGTTTTTGCTTGATTGGTCGCATGTGCAGTTTTTAGAAACGAATATCAAAGCATACTTTTAGGCGCTCATAAAAAAATTAAAGGAGGTAGATAAATATAAAACAGAAATATTCATATATCTATAAATCTATTCAAGATTATCGTTTACAATTTACACCACATCTGAATCACAATACGATCTTTATTTATGCTTCAGATAGATTGAAAGAATAGTATGGGAGAAATTTGGGAAAGTGGGGGTTTTCAAAATTGCAGATTCGAAAGTTTCACAAAACTTTTTGTCTAATTTGTAAACAAAGGACTAAGGTATGGAAAAGAGTGTGGTATGCAATTAAAGCTAGACTTTAGGACTAGTATTAACCCTCTGAGGGTTGTATGCTACAATCATTTTAACAGGAATTATTACACAGTCAATGGTGAACTCTCATTATGTATCTTTTGACCATTATTCGGTAATGGCTAATGTGATATAAACTATGTGTGGTTATAACTAAATGTTTTCAAAGGCGGAATACATACACGGTCAAAAAAAAATAAAATTCGAAAAAAAAATTTGGCCCAAAAATAAAGACAGTGGTTAACCCACTAAAATTTCAGATTTTTTTGAAAACATATATTTGGTTGAATTTTTGCTCATGAATAGCGGGCCTTAATCTGAACAAGACGATGACCCCAATTTTTAGATTGAACAAATAGTTTGGGAGAAATTGTGTACAGAAAATGGGCTTTCTCAAAATTAGAAAATCCATTGAAACTAACTTTAAAAATTGTATTTCACGTGAAAGTTGTCAGCTGTGTCTATGTAGTTATAAATACATCATTTCGAATACATGAATACATCCAATTGCAAACGATTTCTGTATTCCTACGACCAATATGTTTCCTAATAATCAAGTTGGAAGAGGTTTTGCCTATATTTTACTAAGTGCAATTGGCTGTCTACCAGATTAGCCTAGCCGACATTATTCTCCTACTGCCACTCTATTATCTGCAAAAACAATGAAAGCTCTAACTTTTTCCGTTCGTGAAATATGGCGTTTTAAAAATGGGACAGAATAGAAAATTTGCCTCCTGTCTAATTCTGGTCGCCGGATACTTGAAATTGTCAATATGACCCATTGAGTTTTTGCTTGATTGGTCGCATGTGCAGTTTTTATAAACGAATATAAAAGCATACTTTTAGGCGCTCATAAAAAATTAAAGGAGGTAGATAAATATAATAAAGAAATAGTCATATATCTATAAATCTATTCAAGATTATCGTTTACAATTTACACCACATCTGAATCACAATACGATCTTTATTTATGCTTCAGATAGATTGAAAGAATAGTATGGGAGAAATTTTGGAAAATGGGGGTTTTCAAAATTGAAGATTCGAAAGTTTCACAAAACTTTTTGTCTAATTTGTAAACAAAGGACTAAGGTATGGAAAAGAGTGTGGTATGCAATTAAACCTAGACTTTAGGACTAGTATTAACCCTCTGAGGGTTGTATGCTACAATCATTTTAACAGGAATTATTACACAGTCAATGGTGAACTCTCAGTATGTATCTTTTGACCATTATTCGGTAATGGCTAATGTGATATAAACTATGTGTGGTTATAACTAAATGTTTTCAAAGGCGGAATACATACACGGTCAAAAAAAATAAAAATTCGAAAAAAAAAATTTGGCCCAAAAATAAAGACAGTGGTTAACCCACTAAAATTCTAGATTTTTTTGAAAAAATATATTTGGTTGAATTTTTGCTCATGAATAGCGGGCCTTAATCTGAACAAGACGATGACCCCAATTTTTAGATTGAACAAATAGTTTGGGAGAAATTGTGTACAGAAAATGGGCTTTCTCAAAATTAGAAATTCGAAAATCCATCGAAACTAACTTTATTTCACGTGTAAGTTGTCAGGTGTGTCTATGTAGTTATAAATACATCATTTCGAACACATGAATACATCCAATTGTAAACGATTTATGTATTCCTACGACCAATTTTTTTCCTAATAATCAAGTTGGAAGAGGTTTTGCCTATATTTTACTAAGTGCAATTGGCTGTCTACCAGATTAGCCTAGCCGACATTATTCTCCTACTGCCACTCTATTATCTGCAAAAACAATGAAAGCTCTAACTTTTTCCGTTCGTGAAATATGGCGTTTTCAAAATGGGACAGAATAGAAAATTTGCCTCCTGTCTAATTCTGGTCGCCGGATACTTGAAATTGTAAATATGACCCATTGAGTTTTTGCTTGATTGGTCGCATGTGCAGTTTTTAGAAACGAATATCAAAGCATACTTTTAGGCGCTCATAAAAAATTAAAGGAGGTAGATAAATATAATACAGAAATAGTCATATATCTATAAATCTATTCAAGATTATCGTTTACAATTTACACCACATCTGAATCACAATACGATCTTTATTTATGCTTCAGATAGATTGAAAGAATAGTATGGGAGAAATTTGGGAAAGTGGGGGTTTTCAAAATTGCAGATTCGAAAGTTTCACAAAACTTTTTGTCTAATTTGTAAACAAAGGACTAAGGTATGGAAAAGAGTGTGGTATGCAATTAAAGCTAGACTTTAGGACTAGTATTAACCCTCTGAGGGTTGTATGCTACAATCATTTTAACAGGAATTATTACACAGTCAATGGTGAACTCTCAGTATGTATCTTTTGACCATTATTCCATAATGGCTAATGTGATATAAACTATGTGTGGTTATAACTAAATGTTTTCAAAGGCGGAATACATACACGGTCAAAAAAAATAAAAATTCGAAAAAAAAAATTTGGCCCAAAAATAAAGACAGTGGTTAACCCACTAAAATTTCAGATTTTTTTGAAAAAATATATTTGGTTGAATTTTTGCTCATGAATAGCGGGCCTTAATCTGAACAAGACGATGACCCCAATTTTTAGATTGAACAAATAGTTTGGGAGAAATTGTGTACAGAAAATGGGCTTTCTCAAAATTAGAAAATCCATTGAAACTAACTTTAAAAATTGTATTTCACGTGAAAGTTGTCAGCTGTGTCTATGTAGTTATAAATACATCATTTCGAATACATGAATACATCCAATTGCAAACGATTTCTGTATTCCTACGACCAATATGTTTCCTAATAATCAAGTTGGAAGAGGTTTTGCCTATATTTTACTAAGTGCAATTGGCTGTCTACCAGATTAGCCTAGCCGACATTATTCTCCTACTGCCACTCTATTATCTGCAAAAACAATGAAAGCTCTAACTTTTTCCGTTCGTGAAATATGGCGTTTTCAAAATGGGACAGAATAGAAAATTTGCCTCCTGTCTAATTCTGGTCGCCGGATACTTGAAATTGTAAATATGACCCATTGAGTTTTTGCTTGATTGGTCGCATGTGCAGTTTTTATAAACGAATATAAAAGCATACTTTTAGGCGCTCATAAAAAATTAAAGGAGGTAGATAAATATAATACAGAAATAGTCATATATCTATAAATCTATTCAAGATTATCGTTTACAATTTACACCACATCTGAATCACAATACGATCTTTATTTATGCTTCAGATAGATTGAAAGAAGAGTTTGGGAGAAATTTGGGAAAATGGGGGTTTTCAAAATTGCAGATTCGAAAGTTTCCCAAAACTTTGTGTCTAATTTGTAAGCAAAGGACTAAGGTATGGAAAAGAGTGTGGTATGCAATTTAAGCTAGACTTTATGACTAGTATTAACCCTCTGAGGGTTGTATGCTACAATCATTTTAACAGGAATTATTACACAGTCAATGGTGAACTCTCAGTATGTATCTTTTGACCATTATTCGGTAATGGCTAATGTGATATAAACTATGTGTGGTTATAACTAAATGTTTTCAAAGGCGGAATACATACACGGTCAAAAAAAAATAAAAATTCGAAAAAAAAAAATTTGGCCCAAAAATAAAGACAGTGGTTAACCCACTAAAATTTTAGATTTTTTTGAAAAAATATATTTGGTTGAATTTTTGCTCATGAATAGCGGGCCTTAATCTGAACAAGACGATGACCCCAATTTTTAGATTGAACAAATAGTTTGGGAGAAATTGTGTACAGAAATGGGCTTTCTCAAAATTAGAAATTCGAAAATCCATCGAAACTAACTTTATTTCACGTGTAAGTTGTCAGGTGTGTCTATGTAGTTATAAATACATCATTTCGAATACATGAATACATGCACTTGCAAACGATTTATGTATTCCTACGACCAATATTTTTCCTAATAATCAAGTTGGAAGAGGTTTTGCCTATATTTTACTAAGTGCAATTGGCTGTCTACCAGATTAGCCTAGCCGACATTATTCTCCTACTGCCACTCTATTATCTGCAAAAACAATGAAAGCTCTAACTTTTTCCGTTCGTGAAATATGGCGTTTTCAAAATGGGACAGAATAGAAAATTTGCCTCCTGTCTAATTCTGGTCGCCGGATACTTGAAATTGTAAATATGACCCATTGAGTTTTTGCTTGATTGGTCGCATGTGCAGTTTTTAGAAACGAATATCAAAGCATACTTTTAGGCGCTCATAAAAAAAATTAAAGAAGGTAGATAAATATAATACAGAAATAGTCATATATCTATAAATCTATTCAAGATTATCGTTTACAATTTACACCACATCTGAATCACAATACGATCTTTATTTATGCTTCAGATAGATTGAAAGAATAGTATGGGAGATATTTGGGAAAGTGGGGGTTTTCAAAATTGCAGATTCGAAAGTTTCACAAAACTTTTTGTCTAATTTGTAAACAAATTACTAAGGTATGGAAAAGAGTGTGGTATGCAATTAAAGCTAGACTTTAGGACTAGTATTAACCCTCTGAGGGTTGTATGCTACAATCATTTTAACAGGAATTATTACACAGTCAATGGTGAACTCTCAGTTTGTATCTTTTGACCATTATTCCATAATGGCTAATGTGATATAAACTATGTGTGGTTATAACTAAATGTTTTCAAAGGCGGAATACATACACGGTCAAAAAAAATAAAAATTCGAAAAAAAAAAATTTGGCCCAAAAATAAAGACAGTGGTTAACCCACTAAAATTTCAGATTTTTTTGAAAAAATATATTTGGTTGAATTTTTGCTCATGAATAGCGGGCCTTAATCTGAACAAGACGATGACCCCAATTTTTAGATTGAACAAATAGTTTGGGAGAAATTGTGTACAGAAAATGGGCTATCTCAAAATTAGAAAATCCATTGAAACTAACTTGTATAAAATTGTATTTCACGTGAAAGTTGTCAGGTGTGTCTATGTAGTTATAAATACATCATTTCGAATACATGAATACATGCACTTGCAAACGATTTCTGTATTCCTACGACCAATATTTTCCCCAATAATCAAGTTGGAAGAGGTTTTGCTTATATTTTACTAAGTGCAATTGGCTGTCTACCAGATTAGCCTAGCCGACATTATTCTCCTACTGCCACTCTATTATCTGCAAAAACAATGAAAGCTCTAACTTTATCCGTTCGTGAAATATGGCGTTTTAAAAATGGATCAGAAGAGAAAATTTGCCTACTGTCTAATTCTGGTCGCCGGATACTTGAAATTGTAAATATGACCCATTGAGTTTTTGCTTGATTGGTCGCATGTGCAGTTTTTAGAAACGAATATCAAAGCATACTTTTAGGCGCTCATAAAAAAATTAAAGGAGGTAGATAAATATAAAACAGAAATATTCATATATCTATAAATCTATTCAAGATTATCGTTTACAATTTACACCACATCTGAATCACAATACGATCTTTATTTATGCTTCAGATAGATTGAAAGAATAGTATGGGAGAAATTTGGGAAAGTGGGGGTTTTCAAAATTGCAGATTCGAAAGTTTCACAAAACTTTTTGTCTAATTTGTAAACAAAGGACTAAGGTATGGAAAAGAGTGTGGTATGCAATTAAAGCTAGACTTTAGGACTAGTATTAACCCTCTGAGGGTTGTATGCTACAATCATTTTAACAGGAATTATTACACAGTCAATGGTGAACTCTCAGTATGTATCTTTTGACCATTATTCGGTAATGGCTAATGTGATATAAACTATGTGTGGTTATAACTAAATGTTTTCAAAGGCGGAATACATACACGGTCAAAAAAAAATAAAATTCGAAAAAAAAATTTGGCCCAAAAATAAAGACAGTGGTTAACCCACTAAAATTTCAGATTTTTTTGAAAAAATATATTTGGTTGAATTTTTGCTCATGAATAGCGGGCCTTAATCTGAACAAGACGATGACTCCAATTTTTAGATTGAACAAATAGTTTGGGAGAAATTGTGTACAGAAAATGGGCTTTCTCAAAATTAGAAAATCCATTGAAACTAACTTTAAAAATTGTATTTCACGTGAAAGTTGTCAGCTGTGTCTATGTAGTTATAAATACATCATTTCGAATACATGAATACATCCAATTGCAAACGATTTCTGTATTCCTACGACCAATATGTTTCCTAATAATCAAGTTGGAAGAGGTTTTGCCTATATTTTACTAAGTGCAATTGGCTGTCTACCAGATTAGCCTAGCCGACATTATTCTCCTACTGCCACTCTATTATCTGCAAAAACAATGAAAGCTCTAACTTTTTCCGTTCGTGAAATATGGCGTTTTAAAAATGGGACAGAATAGAAAATTTGCCTCCTGTCTAATTCTGGTCGCCGGATACTTGAAATTGTAAATATGACCCATTGAGTTTTTGCTTGATTGGTCGCATGTGCAGTTTTTATAAACGAATATAAAAGCATACTTTTAGGCGCTCATAAAAAAAATTAAAGAAGGTAGATAAATATAATACAGAAATAGTCATATATCTATAAATCTATTCAAGATTATCGTTTACAATTTACACCACATCTGAATCACAATACGATCTTTATTTATGCTTCAGATAGATTGAAAGAATAGTTTGGGAGAAATTTGGGAAAATGGGGGTTTTCAAAATTGAAGATTCGAAAGTTTCCCAAAACTTTGTGTCTAATTTGTAAGCAAAGGACTAAGGTATGGAAAAGAGTGTGGTATGCAATTTAAGCTAGACTTTATGACTAGTATTAACCCTCTGAGGGTTGTATGCTACAATCATTTTAACAGGAATTATTACACAGTCAATGGTGAACTCTCAGTATGTATCTTTTGACCATTATTCGGTAATGGCTAATGTGATATAAACTATGTGTGGTTATAACTAAATGTTTTCAAAGGCGGAATACATACACGGTCAAAAAAAATAAAAATTCGAAAAAAAAAAATTTGGCCCAAAAATAAAGACAGTGGTTAACCCACTAAAATTTCAGATTTTTTTGAAAAAATATATTTGGTTGAATTTTTGCTCATGAATAGCGGGCCTTAATCTGAACAAGACGATGACCCCAATTTTTAGATTGAACAAATAGTTTGGGAGAAATTGTGTACAGAAAATGGGCTTTCTCAAAATTAGAAAATCCATTGAAACTAACTTTAAAAATTGTATTTCACGTGAAAGTTGTCAGCTGTGTCTATGTAGTTATAAATACATCATTTCGAATACATGAATACATCCAATTGCAAACGATTTCTGTATTCCTACGACCAATATGTTTCCTAATAATCAAGTTGGAAGAGGTTTTGCCTATATTTTACTAAGTGCAATTGGCTGTCTACCAGATTAGCCTAGCCGACATTATTCTCCTACTGCCACTCTATTATCTGCAAAAACAATGAAAGCTCTAACTTTTTCCGTTCGTGAAATATGGCGTTTTAAAAATGGGACAGAATAGAAAATTTGCCTCCTGTCTAATTCTGGTCGCCGGATACTTGAAATTGTAAATATGACCCATTGAGTTTTTGCTTGATTGGTCGCATGTGCAGTTTTTATAAACGAATATAAAAGCATACTTTTAGGCGCTCATAAAAAATTAAAGGAGGTAGATAAATATAATACAGAAATAGTCATATATCTATAAATCTATTCAAGATTATCGTTTACAATTTACACCACATCTGAATCACAATACGATCTTTATTTATGCTTCAGATAGATTGAAAGAATAGTTTGGGAGAAATTTGGGAAAATGGGGGTTTTCAAAATTGAAGATTCGAAAGTTTCCCAAAACTTTGTGTCTAATTTGTAAGCAAAGGACTAAGGTATGGAAAAGAGTGTGGTATGCAATTTAAGCTAGACTTTATGACTAGTATTAACCCTCTGAGGGTTGTATGCTACAATCATTTTAACAGGAATTATTACACAGTCAATGGTGAACTCTCAGTATGTATCTTTTGACCATTATTCGGTAATGGCTAATGTGATATAAACTATGTGTGGTTATAACTAAATGTTTTCAAAGGCGGAATACATACACGGTCAAAAAAAATAAAAATTCGAAAAAAAAAAATTTGGCCCAAAAATAAAGACAGTGGTTAACCCACTAAAATTTCAGATTTTTTTGAAAAAATATATTTGGTTGAATTTTTGCTCATGAATAGCGGGCCTTAATCTGAACAAGACGATGACCCCAATTTTTAGATTGAACAAATAGTTTGGGAGAAATTGTGTACAGAAAATGGGCTATCTCAAAATTAGAAAATCCATTGAAACTAACTTGTATAAAATTGTATTTCACGTGAAAGTTGTCAGGTGTGTCTATGTAGTTATAAATACATCATTTCGAATACATGAATACATGCACTTGCAAACGATTTCTGTATTCCTACGACCAATATTTTCCCCAATAATCAAGTTGGAAGAGGTTTTGCTTATATTTTACTAAGTGCAATTTGTTGTGTGCCTGATTAGCCTAGCCGGTAATATTCTCCTACTGCTACTCTATTATCTGCAATAACAATGAAAGCTGTAACTTTATCCGTTCGTGAAATATGGCGTTTTAAAAATAGGACAGAAGAGAAAATTTGCCTACTGTCTAATTCTGGTCGCCGGATACTTGATATTGTAAACATGAATATCAAAGCATACTTCAGGCGCTCATAAAAAATTAAAGGAGGTAGATAAATATAATACAGCAATAGTCCTACATCTATAAATCTATTCAAGATTAACGTATACAATTTACACCACATCTAAATAGCAATACGAGCTTCATATATGATTCAGAATTGGTGTTCATACGCCGAATAATTTTCCTAATAATCAAGTTGGAAGAGGTTTTGCCTATATTTTACTAAGTGCAATTGGCTGTCTACCAGATTAGCCTAGCCGACATTATTCTCCTACTGCCACTCTATTATCTGCAAAAACAATGAAAGCTCTAACTTTATCCGTTCGTGAAATATGGCGTTTTAAAAATGGATCAGAAGAGAAAATTTGCCTACTGTCTAATTCTGGTCGCCGGATACTTGAAATTGTAAATATGACCCATTGAGTTTTTGCTTGATTGGTCGCATGTGCAGTTTTTAGAAACGAATATCAAAGCATACTTTTAGGCGCTCATAAAAAAATTAAAGGAGGTAGATAAATATAATACAGAAATATTCATATATCTATAAATCTATTCAAGATTATCGTTTACAATTTACACCACATCTGAATCACAATACGATCTTTATTTATGCTTCAGATAGATTGAAAGAATAGTATGGGAGAAATTTGGGAAAGTGGGGGTTTTCAAAATTGCAGATTCGAAAGTTTCACAAAACTTTTTGTCTAATTTGTAAACAAAGGACTAAGGTATGGAAAAGAGTGTGGTATGCAATTAAAGCTAGACTTTAGGACTAGTATTAACCCTCTGAGGGTTGTATGCTACAATCATTTTAACAGGAATTATTACACAGTCAATGGTGAACTCTCAGTATGTATCTTTTGACCATTATTCGGTAATGGCTAATGTGATATAAACTATGTGTGGTTATAACTAAATGTTTTCAAAGGCGGAATACATACACGGTCAAAAAAAAATAAAATTCGAAAAAAAAATTTGGCCCAAAAATAAAGACCCACTAAAATTCCAGATTTTTTTGAAAAAATATATTTGGTTGAATTTTTGCTCATGAATAGCGGGCCTTAATCTGAACAAGACGATGACCCCAATTTTTAGATTGAACAAATAGTTTGGGAGAAATTGTGTACAGAAAATGGGCTTTCTCAAAATTAGAAAATCCATTGAAACTAACTTTAAAAATTGTATTTCACGTGAAAGTTGTCAGCTGTGTCTATGTAGTTATAAATACATCATTTCGAATACATGAATACATCCAATTGCAAACGATTTCTGTATTCCTACGACCAATATGTTTCCTAATAATCAAGTTGGAAGAGGTTTTGCCTATATTTTACTAAGTGCAATTGGCTGTCTACCAGATTAGCCTAGCCGACATTATTCTCCTACTGCCACTCTATTATCTGCAAAAACAATGAAAGCTCCAACTTTTTCCGTTCGTGAAATATGGCGTTTTAAAAATGGGACAGAATAGAAAATTTGCCTCCTGTCTAATTCTGGTCGCCGGATACTTGAAATTGTAAATATGACCCATTGAGTTTTTGCTTGATTGGTCGCATGTGCAGTTTTTAGAAACGAATATCAAAGCATACTTTTAGGCGCTCATAAAAAAATTAAAGGAGGTAGATAAATATAATACAGAAATATTCATATATCTATAAATCTATTCAAGATTATCGTTTACAATTTACACCACATCTGAATCACAATACGATCTTTATTTATGCTTCAGATAGATTGAAAGAATAGTATGGGAGAAATTTGGGAAAGTGGGGGTTTTCAAAATTGCAGATTCGAAAGTTTCACAAAACTTTTTGTCTAATTTGTAAACAAAGGACTAAGGTATGGAAAAGAGTGTGGTATGCAATTAAACCTAGACTTTAGGACTAGTATTAACCCTCTGAGGGTTGTATGATACAATGATTTTAACAGGAATTATTACACAGTCAATGGTGAACTCTCAGTATGTATCTTTTGACCATTATTCGGTAATGGCTAATGTGATATAAACTATGTGTGGTTATAACTAAATGTTTTCAAAGGCGGAATACATACACGGTCAAAAAAAATTAAAATTCGAAAAAAAAAATTTGGCCCAAAAATAAAGACAGTGGTTAACCCACTAAAATTTCAGATTTTTTTGAAAAAATATATTTGGTTGAATTTTTGCTCATGAATAGCGGGCCTTAATCTGAACAAGACGATGACCCCAATTTTTAGATTGAACAAATAGTTTGGGAGAAATTGTGTACAGAAAATGGGCTATCTCAAAATTAGAAAATCCATTGAAACTAACTTTAAAAATTGTATTTCACGTGAAAGTTGTCAGCTGTGTCTATGTAGTTATAAATACATCATTTCGAATACATGAATACATCCAATTGCAAACGATTTCTGTATTCCTACGACCAATATGTTTCCTAATAATCAAGTTGGAAGAGGTTTTGCCTATATTTTACTAAGTGCAATTGGCTGTCTACTAGATTAGCCTAGCCGACATTATTCTCCTACTGCCACTCTATTATCTGCAAAAAGAATGAAAGATCTAACTTTATTCGTTCGTGGAATATGGCGTTTTAAAAATGGATCAGAAGAGAAAATTTGCCTCCTGTCTAATTCTGGTCGCCGGATACTTGAAATTGTAAATATGACCCATTGAGTTTTTGCTTGATTGGTCGCATGTGCAGCTCATAAAAAATTAAAGGAGGTAGATAAATATAATACAGAAATAGTCATATATCTATAAATCTATTCAAGATTATCGTTTACAATTTACACCACATCTGAATCACAATACGATCTTTATTTATGCTTCAGATAGATTGAAAGAATAGTATGGGAGAAATTTGGGAAAATGGGGGTTTTCAAAATTGCAGATTCGAAAGTTTCACAAAACTTTTTGTCTAATTTGTAAACAAAGGACTAAGGTATGGAAAAGAGTGTGGTATGCAATTAAAGCTAGACTTTAGGACTAGTATTAACCCTCTGAGGGTTGTATGCTACAATCATTTTAACAGGAATTATTACACAGTCAATGGTGAACTCTCAGAATATATCTTTTGACCATTATTCGGTAATGGCTAATGTGATATAAACTATGTGTGGTTATAACTAAATGTTTTCAAAGACGGAATACATACACGGTCAAAAAAAATAAAAAATCGAAGAAAAAAATTTGGCCCAAAAATAAAGACAGTGGTTAACCCACTAAAATTTCAGATTTTTTTGAAAAAATATATTTGGTTGAATTTTTGCTCATGAATAGCGGGCCTTAATCTGAACAAGACGATGACTCCAATTTTTAGATTGAACAAATAGTTTGGGAGAAATTGTGTACAGAAAATGGGCTATCTCAAAATTAGAAAATCCATTGAAACTAACTTGTATAAAATTGTATTTCACGTGAAAGTTGTCAGGTGTGTCTATGTAGTTATAAATACATCATTTCGAATACATGAATACATGCACTTGCAAACGATTTCTGTATTCCTACGACCAATATTTTCCCTAATAATCAAGTTGGAAGAGGTTTTGCTTATATTTTACTAAGTGCAATTTGTTGTGTGCCTGATTAGCCTAGCCGGTAATATTCTCCTACTGCTACTCTATTATCTGCAATAACAATGAAAGCTCTAACTTTATCCGTTCGTGAAATATGGCGTTTTAAAAATGGGACAGAAGAGAAAATTTGCCTACTGTCTAATTCTGGTCGCCGGATACTTGATATTGTAACCATGAATATCAAAGCATACTTCAGGCGCTCATAAAAAATTAAAGGAGGTAGATAAATATAATACAGCAATAGTCCTACATCTATAAATCTATTCAAGATTAACGTATACAATTTAAACCACATCTAAATAGCAATACGAGCTTCATATATGATTCAGAATTGGTGTTCATACGCCGAATATTTTTCCTAATAATCAAGTTGGAAGTAGTTTTGCCTATATTTTAATAAGTGCGATTGGTTGTGTACCTGTTTAGCCTAGGCGACATTATTCTCCTACTGCCACTCTATTATCTGCAAAAACAATAAAAGCTCTAACTTTTTCCGTTCGTGAAATATAGCGTTTTAAAAATGGGACAGAATAGAATATTTGCCACCTGTCTAATTCTGGTCGCCGGATACTTGAAATTGTAAATATGACCCATTGAGTTTTTGCTTGATTGGTCGCATGTTCAGTTTTTATAAACGAATATCAAAGCATACTTTCAGGCGCTCATCAAAAATTAAAGGAGATAGATAAATATAATACAAAAAAAAGTTGTAGATCTCTCAAGACTATGGTTTCCAATTTTCAACACATCTCAATAATAATACAAGTTTCATTCTTATTCAAAATACACAGTATGTTTTGCAAAAATTATTATTTTTTATTAAGTTTATAAGAACGTCGTGTTCATTGGAATTTTAAATAGTGTATAGTACTAAGTCCGTTTTGGTTATCTTATTGATGGAATCAGTCCAATTACACTTTACGCACTTGACATCCTACATAATTAAAGAGAGTCCCTTCTTCTTTGGGTGCTGGTGGATTAATAATAAAACGTACAAATGTGCCACCGCTATTGTCGGCCAAACGTCCGGGATTTATAGCCAAACAGCCATTAACAACCTGATGAGTGGAAAAATACTAATTAATAGTTATAAAAAAATCAATTATAAAATATATTTGTAAATAATATTTATATCAAAAATTTCAAAAGTTGAGAATCCGATCCTCTGATTGGAATGAAATTGTGTAAATATTTCCAGGCAGTTCCTGCAGAACTTGTACTATACGATTACTAGATACATATTTAGATGGTTATGGGAATAAAGGGAAAAATTATGAGAACTGATTCGATGTAGAACAATGCAAAGCAATAACAAATTCCGATATTCTTATAATTTACATAATTTTTGCCCTAGGATTTCTCGGGAAGTCGTTAAATTGTTTGCTAAGCCAAAATTTGTTAGGCAATTTTAAATATACACTAGAGCCCCGACTTGCGTCGTCCCGATTTGCGTCGTTTCAAGTTGCGTCGCTTTTTAAAAACTGGAAAAATTTGATTTGCGTCGTTGCAATTTCAAGTTGCGTCGGTCCGAGCTGCATTGTAGATTACCATTTTTTGCATTTGCAGTGCCTGATTTAGCATCTTTTCTGTCTTTTAGCATTTTTACAACTTCTGACAACACTGATCGTCACCTGTACGCATAGATTAATAACAACAAGATGAGACTTTGCTCTCTTTAAAAATTGTATTTTTTCCATAGGGCTCTGGGTGTCATGACAGAAAAAAATTCCCTTGTTTCTCTTATTCTTTCCTAAATCTAAATTAAATACAAAAATAGTTAAATTTTTTTGCTTTGTTTTGAACATTTTCCCGAATAAATTAAATTTCAGTGCATTTTGTATATGTATAGAAAAGGTGATTCGATTTGCGTCGTTTCGAGTTGCGTCGCGTTCCTCCGGTCCCCATTAACGACGCAAGTCGGGGCTCTAGTGTACAGTGCTGTCTGGGTAGAGTGAACTAATTTTTGCCGGGCGATTTCATAATACCCAGGTTGTTCACTAAATCAAGGTTGATTTTTTTGTATTTAAAACGATTTTTTTATTTATTTTAAATGCATTTATATATTATACATTGTATTTATTTCGATAAAATACTGAAGTTTAAATTTAAGACTAAAAAAAATGTGTAATAGTTGTTTGTTTCTTCAGTTTGTTTAACGATATTTGCACTGCTTGATCGCGATGTAGAGCTTGTATATTCGCGAAATTTGTAGTATTAGCCTCAGACCATTCGATACCCTTATCAAAAACCTTAATGGCTTCATCAGCTGATATCCGATTTCTGTATTCTGATGTTTCGCCATTGTCCTCATCATTCTCTACCACCACAAACCTCAATGAGCGCAACTCCTATATTATTTAAATAGCCAAATTATTTACATGGCACACTATCGACGCAATTTTTCCAAAAATACGACATTTTAATATGTGCATTGATCGAATTAATGCCCTAACTCCACTCAAGATATTTTTTCTTAGTTACTGCAGCTCCACGGTTTCTGCAACTTTCTTGATTTCTAGCAGTTGTATTGATCGAGGGTATACTGTATTTGTGCGAGCAAATCGTTATTTTACCGTTATTTTATGTTATCTTTAATTTGTGTACTCTTTTTTATTATTTCTCTCTTTCGGCAAATCTAAAAACTTACTATAAAGTATGTTCACTCTATTCAGGTCCATGACTGTTCACTCTACAGAGTAGTCAATGTAAAAATTCTGGTGTTCACTCTAACGCGGTGTTCATTGCATCGGGTGTTCACTCTACCCAGACAGCACTGTATTCATATATTATTTGCCTACTTCTACACCTGTTTCAAATCCATGTACAATGTAAAAAAAGATGATGTTTCCATTATTTATATTGGGTTCAGAAATTGCGATTACTTGAAAGTTCTCGAAACTGTCTAATTTTTCAGTAACGGACTAAGGTATCGAAACTAGTACGATTTTAAATTAAAGGTAGACATTAGGACCATCATTAACCCACTGCGAGTTTAATGCAACGATATTTTTCACAGGATTTATTGTGGGACGTGATGCACTCCCACCGTTAATCTGGCTAATGTTATATCAACTATATACATACATACACGAATACATTGAGGCTCTTTCTTGTCTTCGAAACTTTTTCCTGTATCAAAAACACATGCAGTTTGGATTACACATAAAATGCCGATGTGCAAAATATACAGAATTAAAGTTAGAATATTGCTCATAAAAAGGTTTTGGTATTCTAAATTTTTGTTTCGGTTTACACTCTTTTTATTTACTTATTTATTCAAATAGTTTGTCCTTGTAGGATCAGACATCATAACAACAAAGCTCAAACTGTTTGGTAATGTGCTTATTCATTTTTAAATTACCATATCTGGTTTGTTTATGAATGAAAAAATTTAAAAACAAAACTTTTATAGTTTCTTGAGATTTTTACAGAGGTGAAATAGAAGCCAAATAAAAAAATTTAAATTTATATTTAACATCGGAGCCAAACATGGTCAACTGATGAAATGTAGCCCTTAATCAACCAAGAACAACAATATGCGTGCTGTTTCGTTTGAACTTAAAATACGACACAGCACAGTAAATACTATTTCGGGAGGTAGTAGGGTGAATGCATTAAAAAAGTTTTTGTGCTGTGAACTCGTCTTTGGATAAGCTACAAAATAGGGGGTGTCCGCGTGAAGTTTTTTTCTTTAGGCTACGACCCTGTCTAATTTACATATAAATCTTACTTACTCTTAGAAAACACTTCTGTGTACTAGGCAATATTAAAATATTTGGAATTTTTTCAATATTTGCAAATTTGTTTGCCAAATCACTATCAAAACACATATGATTCTCCTTCGGATGATTTAAAGGATAAAACGATTTTTGATGTAACAAATAATTGACAACACGTTTGACTTTATCACCAGCATTCCTGAAAGAAAAAATGTTAACAAAATATTAGTACGGTAACATTTATGGTAAATTCCCAATAACATACACAGCCAACTCCTCCGACAAAATATGATCAATAATATCCGTAGAAGTCATACCGATGACCAAACCATTCAAATTCACCATTGAGGGATCGGGAAGCATGTGAACATTTGGAAATGTTTTCTTCATTTGTATGGACATGGTGGGATAGACACACTCGGTGTGAGCATCCCGATGTGAAGCCACCACCAGAATGCTGGTCTCCGGACCAATAGCTTCCACTATGCCCGTAATCATTTTCTCAAAGAATGCCTCAAATGTTTCAGCTAAAGTGATATTGTCGTTGATTACTTTGTGATCCGCTTCCATGAAGGGTCCACATAGAATTAAAACATTGGGACGATTCTCTTTGAGGTACAATACCAAATCTTGCAAAGGATCATAGACCAAATCATCGTCGTGTGTATAAGGACCGGCAGCTATAACAAAACTCAAACGATCGACAATGTTGGGTGGTGTAGGTGGTTGGAGATGTTGTTCGGTGATCAATTCTTCAACCATAAATATATCTCCCTTGGGATTCATGCCAGAGACCATGACAACTTGACCGGGGAAGATGCCCACCGATTTAGTTTTGGAGAAATTCAATCGAACGGTATGACAATTCATCTCATCGGAACCCACCAATATAGTAGAGGAGGGATCGAGAGGTCCGTCATAATCACTGTGAATGATGCCTATCGTCTTTATGGTATCCTAAATAGTGGAATGTAAAGATATGTTAATACTTTTCAGAGTTATTTAGTTAAATAAATGAATACAATATGAAATAAATGGTTTTGGTATTGTCATATTAGGACACAGGAGGTAACTTGGTTACTACACACTAACATGCAGTCGGAGAGAAGTTGTTATTGGAATGGCAAGACATTTACTACCATGGTAAATACCATTCATGATAGAATGGAGTGCATACTAAATTTGACATTAAAAATATTGATGTGAGATCCTAAAAAGTATAAATATTCTGAGTGGTAGTGAAATTATATTAATTCTTGTCTGTTTGTGAAATTCGGCATAACGAAAAAGGATTGGAAATGGGCAAATATAAGCTCAGGATAAATGGGCTTCCTAAAAAAATATTTTTAATTTAAATATTTCCACAATATTGGACCCAACAGTAGAATCTGGTTCAACGACGAGAGCAATGTTAAAGTATTTGATGTTAAAATACTTACAAAAATATGGTTCATAACGATTAAACATAGTAGAGGCTCCCTTACGGCATGGGGATTCATGAATCAACTAACAATCTTTAGTTCTACGATGAAAACAGAAGGGTAGTTAGATGTTTAAAAAAAAAATAATGTTGCCAATGGGGCTTATCTCAGAGGTAAATTTAGAGAAAGACAAATTTCTTGCAAAAAAAAAATGGAAATCGTGTTACTAAAGCAGCCAAATATCAACTGATTTTACTAAAAATTTTCGATTTAAAACTCTAAAAGCTATCAGAAGGTAGAAGTCAAAAGGAGAGCAAACCAAATATTAAATATGAACGTTTACCTTGTGTTTAAAAATGTAAGTTTTTTTCTAATGTACATTATTTTTTGGCATATTAGCTTGCCTTCGAGTACAAATATACTCTTTAACAAAACAGAATTTAATAGAATTTAACTAAAATACTAATGATTTTTGCAAAATTGGTTTTGTGTTTTATCTGAATGTAGAAATACAATATTTAAAAGAAAATCTGTTTTTTTCTTCTTTATTTTGACTCTTATAGTATGTGGCGATAAAATTACGAATTCATTGTTCACTATTACACTGATGTTTTGATAGACAAAACCATTCATCTATCAAAAAAAAAAAGCCTACAAATGTTTGAAAGTTTCCGCTTTCTTATTCACAAACACATAAAATTTGTTTGCCTAATGTCAGTTGTTGCATCCATTTGCTGAAAATTTTCTATCATTCCCGTATTCATGCTCAAGTTATTTACCGCATATAGTCCAAATGTTACAAAATGTTAACTTTCTTTCACAACCCAATTTATATGCAACCAATCACTCACCTGTGAATGCACATCCACTTGTGACAGCTCATAGGCTTCCGCCTCTTCACCAAAAACTTTCTGACACAAACTTTTGCCAATGTCAAAGACGCGATCGCCGGCAATTTCCGACTTTTCATACAAGTTATCGAACATATATTTGGCTTTTGTTCCTGAGCCCAAGCATTCGCCCTCATGTTGCAGAAGTTGCTTAACACATATTTTCGGCAGCGGTGAGGTAAACGACCATTGAGCATTGCTGATTAATGTGGGATTACCGAAGGTGTAGACAATTTTGCCAGAGCCTGCGGCAGCTGTATGAGTGCGTGGTGTGCCTCTGCAAAATAAAAAAGGATGGGAAATTAGTAGTAAAATAAAAAAATGTTAAAAGGTGGTAAAAAAGACCAGAACCGGATAAGGAAGCGTTCTCAAGTGGCATTGGCAGAATACGGGCCATGAGCCAGAGCGGTACGGACCATAACTTTCTAAAACCCTTGTAGTAGGTAGTTTGAAAGGTAAGTACAAAGGTAAGAAGAGTAGGTATGAGGTAAAATTCAAAGGTAAGTAATTATGAAGTACAAAGGTAAGTAGTAACCTAAGTATGTACGTTGTTGTAAAGGTAACTAGGTTCGAAGGTAAGTACTAAGATAAGTAGTTATGAAGGTAACTGAAATATTGTAAGTAGTATTTAAAAAGTAAGTAGTTATGAAGATAAGGTACTTTCATGAAGCCTCTTACAAAAGTGAGCACCAATGTAAGTAGTTATGATGGTGAGTACAAAAGGTAAGTAGTTGTGAAAGTAATTAATAACGTTAGTATTTCAAGCCAATGTTTTTATTTATACAGCATGAGGTTTACTTGAAATTATAATGTTGAGTTGCTGGATTCTTTGGCGAGTCGATGTCGTGTCTTTCTTCGGTATGCTGCTGACCATTCTTGCTATCAGATAAATAATAACGCCTATGGCTTCCAGTTTATCAAAATAAGTGGTGGTAGGTCGTACGGGTAGAGTATAGGTTTTAACATTTTCTAATATTTGTAAATAATATTTCTGTACACGTGGTTTGAGTTGTTAAAACCGAGGGTAATATTTTAAAACATGACACGACCCTGTCTTCTTAACATATTGCACACGAATTGCTCTACAGAATGTTGTGGGTGTTCATAAAACGTTTTTGTTTTATCTAAGGATACTACACCGTCTTGCATAGTTAGATTCATAAGTACGGACGTCGATAGATGCCAATGTGTGTTTGTGTATTATTTTAGCACTTAAGCCTAATTTTAAGAGCATGAGTTACTTCTCTTCTTCTTTTTTTGTATATCTTCCACTAGAGTTTGGACAGTATATTTTGTTTGTCTTAGCAGCGGTAACTGACTCATGAAGTTTCTTCGAAATATCTGATAAAATTTTAGTACAAAGTATGGACGAGTTGTAGATGAAGGGTTAGGCTTTCAAAGAAATCAGACTTATTGCGGTCGTCGTCGTTTTTGAGTAACATCCCTTTAATGTAAATTTTGTATTTTCTATCAAAACATTGATAAGAAAAAAAACACATCTCTCTCTAGTAACTTGCAGGCTCCTACACTACAATGAACTACAATTGTACTTACTAACTTACAGACAGCTACAGGTTTATCAGTTAGTACCATAGAAAAGTTGTTGTGGCAGCAGATATTTAATTACCAGAACAAAGAAGTCTATTACAATGGAATTTTTATGTTTCAAACTGACTAACCATTTCTCCATGTGTAACTCCTATACAAATGATTCACTTCGCCGTTTTGTAAATGTGGACCGTTTCAACCTACAGGGACTTTTGCTTATTATTTTAATATAATTAGTATCAAAAGTCATCAACCATGACATTAATCACAACAAAAGAATTAGCACCATTCTAAATTTCGTACCACGCAAAGAGATTTATATTTCATTCGGTTCATAGTCTTACATTGAAATGCCCACCAAACTTGAATTCGTTGTTCTAATTGCTTTGAGTTCTCTAACATTAATTCAGGTAAGTAATCACCCTCGAACTATTTCCAAAACTCTTCTCCAATATCTTTCTGTAGGATATTTATTCGCAGACCAGGACTCGTCGTTTCAATTTAGAAATCTACAATGTCACCTGCCAAGGCTTGACAACACGCATAAAACAAGACGCATGTGCATTAACCAAAGTAAACGCCAGCAATTATGTCTTAAATAAACAGTTTATGTTCAGCCAGACTTTGAGAAAAGATGCCAATATCCGTTTTCTAATTGAGATGAGACCACAAATGGCAAAAAAATATTATAGCGTTTTAGATGTCAAAATAAATGTATGTGAAGCCTTAAATCTGGTATCCAAAAATTCGTGGCTTAAGATAATACTGGACAGAATGAGGAAGGTGTCCAACATGCCCCGCTCTTGTCCCTTAAAGGGGGTGAGTATAGTTTAAAAAACAATAAACCTTCTTTATATTTTTTATTTTCAGAACTATTTGTATAGGGTCCGAAATTTTAGTATCTCCGATACCGATTTTAATGAATATACACCATTTATGAACTTCACTGTGACTTTGCAGTTTAACGAAAACAATGAGTTATTTTCCAAAATGACACTTAAAGGAGCTATGACACCAAAATCGAGACTGAATGGATTTGCATTAAGGTGACGATTCGAAATAAACGTATTTTAAATAATATTGTAAGTGGTGAGCGAAGAAATAAACACCTTCCGGTACTGTCTTACTTTTCCGTTTGGATTAACAATTTTGAGATTCACACTTTTCGGTATCTTCAGTTCTAACCACATTTAAATGATCAGTATTTAAATCTGTTAATCATTCAATCGATCGAGAAAAAAATGGAACAGTCGACAGTCTTGTACATTTTATGCCACTACAAATAAATAAGTTAAACCAAATAGGCCACATCAAACTAAACATTCTTGTGTTATTTATGATTTTTAGCTCTACAACAATATTTTATCTTAAGGACGTTGAAGGGAAGTACTGAGGTAAGTTATTATAAAAGTAAGCAATTATGGAGTTAACTTCAAAGTACAAAGGTAAGTACTAAGTAGTATGGTAAGTAGTTATGAAGGAGCCTAATGAAGTAGTTATAGGGATAGGTACAAAGGAAATTAGTTATGAAGATATGTAATCAACTAGTGCTGTGCGTTGTCATGGAGGATGAGTACTTTCATCGACGCTTGTACTCGTTATCAATGTCCAACAGCTGAGAATAAAGTTAGACAATCTCGACGATACAAGCTTGGAATCCACAACACCGTCGTATATTTTTTATTTATTTATTATTAATTACAATACAAAGTAAATTTATATTCTAATTTTGGGTCCAAGGGTAAACCGGGTGACAAAGACCATATGTTTAGATTTTTGCAGCGACAGACCAAAGCCTCTGGTGGGAATCGAACCCACAACCCCCACGCTGATAGGCAAGCACGCTACCAACTCGCCTACCGGGGCGCCTTCCGTCGTATAGAAAATCCCACAAAAATTCAACATATATTGTAATGAATAAATTTAAAAAAAAAAGGTAATGACGACATTTCAGCAGATGCCCCATCGTGTTACTCGCACACATTGGTATTTATACAAAAGAAGAATACATGTCAGAAACAGGCATGCTTTTAAAAAGTCATCGTGTAAACATTCATTAAGCTTGATTTACATTTGGCAAATATTTCTCGTGTTTGCGAGAAACAAAACGTCAAATATTTTCAAGAATAATGCGAATTTAATAGACAGTAGTTTTTTTGTTTTCCCAAACACCTGTCAAACAACAAAGCGACTTTCAGACTTATATTTTACATACATATGTATATGACATACACAGAATATTGGCAAAATTAAAAAAAAAATGTTTTTTACTAGAACCCTCCAAAATAAAGACAAAAATTAAGATATTCACATTTTGAGTTAGCAGATTTTATACTTCAACTGTCGATTTCTCGAAAATTATATGGGATATACAAAAAATGTATATATTTTTTTCTTCGTAACTTGGGCTGATTTATACAAAAAATATATATATATATATTATTTTTTTTTTATTTATTAATTACAATACAAAGTAAATTTATATTCTAATTTTGGGTCCAAGGATAAACCGGGTGACAAAGACCATTTGGCTTGATTTTTGCAGCGACAGACCAAAGCCTCTGGTGGGAATCGAACCCACAACCCCCACGCTGATAGGCAAGCACGCTACCAACTCGCCTACCGGGGCACTTATATATATATATATATTATATAACGTATGGGCACCTTTGCTGGAAGCTTTTGTAAGAGCACATAAATATTTGCCAAAAAGAGGGAACAATATTTGAAGTTGTCGAATTTTTGTTTGTTGGCAAATAATTTTGTCGACGCCATCCCCTCATGGGACGCCAATTTTTGAACACGTGAGTACAATTTCTTTCATTTGAGTACAATATTGTCGAAATAAGTGGGCGGGGGCGTTTTTTCGATACCACGCCCCCCCTATCACCAGCTCCAATTATCATTATCATATTCGTCATTTTGGTGTAATTTCGAAGGGAACTGCATTTTTTTTATATTTTTGGGATTGTCCCCTATAAACTAAAGTTTTGCCGGATTTTTCAAAATAAACTATCATGAAAACCCTCGGGGAGAAAATCATCGTAACGTGAAGGAGACCTTTTGAAAGGTGTTTCCGTTGAGCCCCCAGAAATAGGTATTTGAACAGCCAGAAGCTATTTTTTAAAAAGAACCGATATGAATATTTGTGTGGTATATTATTTCACGACAGAAATGTTTTTTTTTTTTAAATACAGGTCTGTCACAAAGTCCTTCTTTCTATGAAAACTAATTGCTTGCTCTACCCGTAGATACTTAATCCTCCGGCTTAGATTATAAAAATTAGTCTAACATAACTAATTTATAGCGTAACTTTGCGCAGAAATATTAGCTTTACATATCTTGCTTTATGTATGTATTCGATTTTATCTTCTCTGGCGGCTAGAATGGAAACAATTTTCCGCTATTTGATTTTGGAATAATGTATTTTTTTTAGGTGTACAGTGAACAATATGTCTATCTACCTATTGCTCGATCTGTAAACAATAAATAATCGTCACAATAATAATAACAATGTGAATTAAACAAAAAAGCTATAATAACTTTTTCAGTGGAATCTCGGATTATTGTTGTGGACAATCTATCCAAGAAATGTTGTACAAATTTCTATTTATTCTGGCCGCACTGAATTTTTTAATTCCAGTTCAGGTGAGTTTAGGATTATCTGCTATTTAATTTTAATATGTTCACTTTTTACACGACGTTTTCTAGTAAAACGTTAATTATTTTCTAATGTAACTTGTTTTGTCCAACAATGTTCTTATATTCTTATTTAAATACTAAAAAGTTCTGTTTGGTTTTTTTGTGTAATAATTTAAACGAATGGTTTGTTTTTTATTTTATTTTGACTTTCTCTGTATGTAGAACTCCAGGCGGCGTTTCAATATAGAAATCTACAATGTTACGTGTCAAAATGTAAGCACTATCTTTAAGCGATATGAGTGTGACTTTGCAAAACTGTCGCCAAATGTGTTTGTTTTTAATAAACGCTTCATGTTTGATCGGGATTTGGGCAAGGATATCGAGTTCCGCTTTCGGGTTGACATAACGCCGCAAAATCGCAAAACGAGTATTCGCTTAATCGATTTAAAAGGCAAAGTATGCGATACCTTGGATCATATATTTACATCACAGTTCCTTAAGGATTTAATGATGGAAACGAGGAGAACTGGTAACTTGCCAAAATCGTGTCCAGTACAAGGGGTACGTATTATCAAAATTCCACATGCATAAATGTTGTTTTAAACATAATTTGAGTTTTCGATGAATTGCAGAATGTCTTGTATCAGATACAAAATTTTAGAATTGCCGAAACAATTGTGCCGCCCTATGCGCCATTTATGAATTTCACATGTGCTTTGGCGTTTTACGAGCATAACGAATTGCTGGACAGTCTGACAGTGAAGGGTGCCGCCACCCCAAAATCGTAATCAAAAGATATTTACATTCAAGCACAAATAAAATGTAATGTCAACACATTTCTGATGAGTGTGTAATACCAACTTATATCTGTTCATAGACTGATCTGGTAAGCAATAAATTTAAATCTCTTCCTAATGTAAGAGCAATTATTTGGCTATTCATTCAGAGAAAATCTGAAAATATTTATTGACCTCGGCCGTCCACAGTTCATTGATTTATTGAAGGATGTTTATTTTCGTATGTTTCGTATAGAAGAACCAGCCGTGCTGTGCTGCATAAACACAATGATGTAGGGTATTAACCCTGTCGATATGACCTCATCCGATTTCCATCTTTACTTACGTGTTTTTCTCATGATACATCTGATTTGCGTGCAGTATGAAAATGGCCTAAAACGAGGTGCAAAGCGGACTTCGCATTAGATGCAGTTTATGCTTTTTACTTTACAAAATTTATGCAATCTATGAATTTTCGTTATGTGAATAATTTGTCAGTCCGTTTGGTAGGGAGATAATTTAACAATATTAACGACTTGCCAGTCAGTATGTGTGGACAGACAGGCAGGCAGAACGACAGACCTACGAGTAACAAGCAAAATCGATTTGTTAAGAATTTTGTTTTGGGTCACTCGCTCGTTTCATGCGGAATAAATAACAAAGCGCACAGAGCAAATATTTGGCATACAAAAGGAAAAGTTCGGAACGTGTGTAGGCGGATGATTTAACGGAGATTTAGATGGAATGGAAACTGAACGACAACACTACGAACATAAAACGCTCAAGTGCCTGAGTGTCGGTGTGTTAAATGTCAAATATTTGATATAAATTTAGGATTACATTTTTAGAATTTGGCATTTTTAGTTTAAATTCCTTGGACTTTTCTGCATAAGCTAGTGTATCGCAAGGTAAACATTTTCTTTCACTTCATCTTGTTTTTCATATTATTTTCCTGTGTATTCATGCTCTGAGGTGGGCCAACCAACCAAAGTTAAAGTTTTGTAGCACAAGGAGGTGTTTGTATCGTGTCTTTCGCGTTTTTGTTTCTGTTGCGGAGGTGACGACTTAGGATGGAGTGACTGGAGTCAATGATTTTATTTAAATTTCTATGTCACTAAACTTTGTGACCACAAAGAGTCACCCAAAGACCACGATTATTTATTTAACATTTTTGTCTGGCTTTGGCAACGTTTTTTGCTAGTCTTTGTATCGATGGCTTTACTTTACATACACACAAAAAACAAATCATGATATGGTGACTTACAGTGGATGGATTCAGTAACCAAAAAAAAAAAATATTTTACAAAAAAAATCACCAGGAGGTTCAAAAGATCGCCCCAAGCTTTCTCCCCCTTCATAAAAGCAACACATTTTTTTTTTGGCAACTTTACATGGGGATGCCGTTTGCCAGAGTTAACTTTGATGAGTGAGTATTTTACCAGAGGGCCTTGTTAATCAGGGAAAGCACTGAATAATTTGTCAAAGACCTTACAACGATTACAGCTGATTTGTCTACCATTGTCTTAGAATATTGGTTCATGATTTCTGTGTTGTTACATCATGAGTTTATAAATGACGGCAGTGGCTTCCATCTGGATCTGACGTTGAACTTTCCCCCCCAAATGTGGCAAAACTCGGAGTTATTAATGGACATTTGATATCATTCTCGTGTTTGAGAGCTCAAAAAATAGATAACAACTAGTTAATGTGGGTCATAGTTTTATAATAGATCTGTGGTCAAGTTAAAGTGTATACTTAGATTATTTAGAATTATTTACAATTGGCTCATGTACATATAAACACATTTAAATTGTATCTGGTCTTATGTTAGACGGTCTAAATTGCACCAGTACCACAACTGTCAAGCGGCCTGTTTCCCACAGGGCCTCATTGAATACGTATGATTTTCTGTTGCAAATCTACACAACTGCGAAACTGTTGTAGCAACAGAAACAAATAGCTGCACAAGTACAATTGCATAATGCCCCCAAAGCAAATGTTGAAACATACACACACACTATCAGCGATTTTTGGCTAGAACTGAATGCGGAATGTAGCACACAACATGAGGCAGTAATCACGTTGTGAACACGATTCAACACTCTTAAGAGTGTAACATACGTGCCATGCATACTTACAATGCCGCGATCATCATTTCGATGATGATGATGGTGATGGCGATGGCGACGGCCACGACGACAATGACTCGGCATCTCGTCCCTCTGCCAAATCTTGAAAAGAAAGAAACACCGTTTTCTCGGTTTTTTTTTGTTTGTTGATTTGGAACAAAAATCACCTTAGGTTACTTTTTTTTGTATGAAATCAGAAAAACAAAAACAACCTGGGGAAATAAACGAAGCAACAGTCATTTTTTGATGATATACTTACAATACTTTGTGTCTGGTTGTTTACCCGGCTATATGCAACTTTTTGCCAATAAAGCGCACAAGCGCGTTGTTTAAAATTTCAAATAAAACCAACAAAGAACAGCGGAAAAACGCCAAGACAAACTTCAACACAAAACCCCCCAGAGTGTTCCCCAACGCTTGTCGTTCGATGTTTGGACGACTTGAATGCTTGGCAGTTATTGGTTTGCTTTGATTTTCTTTTTTCCGTCTTTGTTTGGTATCTAACACCGCACCGACAACGAAGTCATAGAAGTTAGAGTGCGGTGCAATAAAGCATAACCTCCCCAACATGGCATGAACCAAACACTGAACAGGACAAAAACTACATCAACGAATACATATTGAGGAATTAAAAAAGTACATCTCTTTTAGAACAGAAAGAAATGGATGAACAAAAGTTGCTTAGTAAATAGACCACGGTGTCAAAATTGAGGAAAGCCAGCATTAAAACGGATCAAATGTTGGTGATATCTGGGGATACGTTGTTACTTTGTTGCCCTTAAAACAAATTTTGGCGAAAATCAATCGTAGTGGTGGTTTACTGGATCACCCCTCATAATACATAGTCGGGACATAAACCGGAGGTTTTCACCACAGTCGATTTGAGGATTGACAGGTGGTCTGTGTCACCCGGTTTACGCTTAAACCCAAAACTAGAATACAAATTCACTTTGTACTGTAATTAATAATACATAAAAATAAATGCCTTAATTTGTTACTACTTTGTTCGCATAGGATGGCAGGCAATACAACATTCGCAAAAATCAAACAATTTCATAAAAAAATTAAGATTTAGTTTAAAGTTAAATTTCCTTTATAATATCTAATAAACCTTTAAACATATTGTAAATGTCACTGCATATGGGGGTAATTTGCAGAGGATATGGAAAGGACTTTCACATATTCACTACAATTACGCTAAACAACAGAAAAAACAAGTTTTTTTGTAATGAAAAACCACTATAAAATTCGTTTGTACAATCCTGGGTATTAAAATTGCCGTTTTTTCATTGCATAGATTTTTTGTTTTAAAAAAATAAATTTTCAGTGTTATCAACAAATTTAAGGCAAATATTTTCCTTCCTTTTTTTTAAATCATAAAACTTCGAATATGAAGCGTAGCCATTTTTATTGTTCACTAAAAGCGACATATCTTACAATTATAATGATCATTAAACTCGAAGGAGGATTTTCGCTTTTATTCACAACTGAGTGAAGGTCTATTCTGGTACCTCTCATACAAATGTACAGCCAGAGCTTGTTGAGCCAATTTAAATAAGTAAGAACTCCCCGATACTCGTCTAATTACAGCATACTATATCTATAACTATTCCTAAGACTTAACCGCGGGAAACATTTGCATATGTTTCACTAAAATGTACTCAGTGACTAATAGTAAGTCTTGTCTCTCTTAGGGAAACATTAAAAAACAAGAATACAACAACAAAAAAACACCATTCAGTAAAACCTATGGAACTTGGCGCGGCTCATTCGATACATGACATAAATTGTAGTAGAGCACTCTAGCTTTAATTTAATGACCAAACCACTTTGAAACCTTGGATGGTTTTCAAAGTAGTCCCAAAGAAAACCATGTTGGAAAACTTCACAAAATCCGATAATTTGTTCGTGAGAATAAAAACGTATCACAACGTCAGCTTTTCATTTTTTTTCTTAAATATATTTTTGTTCTTATTTAGATACTAGTAAGTTGTAATGCGCCTATGGCGCCCCGTTTTGTTGAAAAAAAAAAAATTTTTGTGGAAAAAAAAAATTTCTTGAAAAAAAAAATTTGGAAAAAAAAAATTCTTGAAAAAAAAAAATTTGGAAAAAAAAAAATTTTGTAAAAAAAAAATTTGTAAGAAAAAAAAATTTTGGAAAAAAAAAAATTTTGGTAAAAAAAAAATTTGGGGAAAACACAATTTCTGTAAAAAAAAAATATTATTTTTTTTATTATTATTATTTATAGAATTATTATAGAATGCCTATTTAAATTCCTACGTACTGCGTGACAGAGTCAGTGAATCAGGGAATCAGTGTATCAGTGAATCAGTGAATCAGTGTCGAGGGTAAATATATATTAAGATTTTCTTATAGTAGATATGTTGTGCATTCCAAATGCTATAATTATCATCGGAAATCTTTTGGGCTACTTAGCACATTTCTCAGATATGAACAAAAAAGTACATTCTACATGCATATTACAGTTTGCAAGTAAAACCCTTGAAAGTAGGCTTGGCGCATTTGACCCATAACAACAATTGTGTACAATATTAATTTTAATGATAATAACACTCTCATACCTTGGCTGGTATCCGAAAAAAGTATTAAAACTTCGAATTACTATATATTTTTTAAAAGTCCACTAACAATTTTCGGATCAATGATACATTTCTATTTAGGTGGTTAAAGATGTCATCCAAAGGAAATATTGAACAAATGAAGAATGAAATTCAAAAACAATATCCTTGACCTCAGCATGAATAGATTACCAGCAAACGATTACAATAAGTTACAAAATAATACAGATTGGTTGATCCGCCATGAAATCCTTCTTAACGTATCAACTTGTATATAGTGCAAACATCATACTTGGGTCAAATCATAGATGCGTTAGTCCATTTTCTTTTCTTGAATTACAAACCCTGTAACTTTAAACACATCCATTGTGTAGTCCAGGTGTGAAGCAAAACATACAACGAGGGAATCAACAACATAACAGTTTTCTTATATTGCAAAAAGCCCAAGTTGCCATTTTTCTGATCGCACACAAATTTATAGTCGATTTTCCAAGAATAATTTATTGCAAATTTAATTTATTAGCACCTAATGCAGAACAGAACAAAAACAGTATGAAAAGAAGTATTGCTTATTGTATAAATTACAACAAATCACATTAAAAATCAATAACATGTTAATTGAACATAAATTAAAGACAGCTAACATACAAAAAAACAATAATAGCACATAGTACTCGTAAAGGGTGTTTTGAGAAAAAATGATAGACATTGCACAAAAAGACCTCACATGTCTTACAATCCTCCATCTCAAGTTGTGCTTCGTTTAACACCAGTTGGAGTGAAGAAGAACCAAAAACATAAGACTGAGGACTCTTGCAATAATATGAACTCCAGTATAATTGCTAGGCGGTTAGAGATTTGTGTGGTATGTAGAAGTCATCATTGAAGCAAACGGCTACCTTACCTTGAGAACCTCCAGAAAAGGAACACAAGTAGAATTAAAAAAAATCGCAACATCACAAACTGGCTTTGATTTTAACAACCCGTTAAGTTTAGTCGTATGAATATCAGTGACCATAATATTGAAAATGATATATTGAATGTGATGATTGGACTAAAAAGACAAAGTTGCACTTTTATCCTATGAGTTTAACCAGCCTTGCCTAAATACAGAGTCTAGTTATTTCTAAGAATCATAACTTTTATGAACCTAATATTTTTTTTTTGTTCAAAGCTCTGTGTCGCACCTTTGTTTATAAAGAACATTGAATTCTTGAAAACTTCGTTTAATTTAAAAATAACAATTTGGGGAATTTCTATGACGCGAATTTTACGTACCTTAAGCAGTTTTTATTTGGAAATTGTATTAGATGATTTTGCGCATTCGCAGCTACACTCACACATTGCTGACTAAACGTAAACATACCACAGACGATGCATATATTTCTATAGATGCTGCAAATGATATCACACCTTCCTGGCACACCCTACCTGCCATATCAGTTTATTGATTGTTCCGAGATAGGTCGTGCTAAATAAACTATAATAACAAACACTAAAAAAAATAGAATAAATGGGTGTTTCCCCGGCAGCACCGTCACCGTCACCGCTACCGCTACTCTCCAACAGATCGATACACGGCTTACAGTTGAAATAGCTAACAATTCAAGTACTTAACCGGGTTTAACGCTTTACAGAGATCGTTGTTGGGGGGCTTCTGGCCCACTGCAACCAACAAATAATGAATAATGTTTTCCGTTTTCATTTCGATGTTGTTGTCTTTGCTGTTGTTTGTTAATTTTTTAAACTTGAACATTACGAGTAAAAACGCAGCCACACACAAATAGTTAAAAAGGAGGGCACAGTGTTCTAAATCCGGGTAGACTTTGTAAAACGAATGCAATGGTAAGAATGGAATTCGAAAAAGAGTAGAACAGAAAATCCCAACACAGTGTGGGTACACTTCACTGATCTAACTCCATCCATTTGACAAACAGAAACTGATCATATGAACAATTCTCCAAAGCTGTTTAGATATTCTACATTGTCTACGTTGGACTTTAATGAAACATGGATGACCTTTTGCGTGTTGACTTCCAGGGTGTCGGAAAGATGACTTTAATCCTACTTTTTTTTTTTTATTATCTGTTAATTATTTAATATTTTCAAGCCACTATAAACTCACTGTTAACTTGTCGTTCTAAAACGACTGCATAATTGTAGATCTTCTCAGAATACAAAATGTGCCGGGAATTCGGCCCAAGATACCTAGAAAAGCGCACATGTTTAATACCGGAGATACAAATTTAACAAATTGGCAAGTCGTTAATAGTTTTTATTTCAATGTACTGATTAACGTTGTGAGTAGTGCACAAAGAATGATACAGAGGGAGATTTAACATTCTATAGGTTAGTAAATTAAAATAGGATTCTAAAATGTATTTAAATATTTCCATCCAAATATTCTATGGGATGTCATAGATCGTAAAATATCACGAGAGAAACAGTCATAGTTGTAATTAGTCAATTGCAAAGGAAAGTGATATATAAAAACACTGTGCAGCTGGGTAGAAACACCCGATGAAGAAACCAACATAAATATGAAATACACGCACATACAAACGCACCATTATCCTCATCATCATTATCGTAATTATTAAAAGGCGTTGACTATATAGGAATAACATAGCGAATACGCAAGAGGAAGACAGAAACGATAAAGCACAAAGACATAACCGGAGACATGCATATACGCACATACATATTCCGGGAGGAATTGAATTGTACTTCGGACGCATAATATTGTGGTAGAACATGTCTGACTGGGAATTAGGCGATTTTAGGTGGCGTATGATGATGAAGCAGACGAAGAAAAACTCTAATCGTAATTATCATCATTTATTAATGTCCATTTTAAATGATCTCACTCTGGATAGCAGCAAAGTGTATATTTTTCTGCGGCACAGGGCATTAATATGTATATGCTGCAGGCTGCAAGGGCTGTACATTAGGGCGTCTCGTATTTTGAAGAATTCAAGTATAATCGTAAAAAAAATTGAGTTGTGGCTGTGATACAAATTCCGATTATAATTCCAAACCAATTCAAATTGCTACATTGAGACTATTTAAGAATTTCATTTCATAATGATTAACAAAATCTCAGAGTAATGGCAATCCATTTAGTTGCATATGGATAATTAGGTGGAACATCCCAATTCAGTGTTAACAAGCTTGTTTTGGGCGATGCCTCTACATGTTGACTATCATTATTAGCGTAGTAGTGGACTATTTTGGCACCATTGCGCAATCTTAGCAATTGCCAACGGCCTTCATTTTGATTTTTGAATACATGACACGAAGACGATATCACACTTTCAAAGCAATTCCAGTAAACTCACCATGTCAAATCACAGGGTTTGCCAATACTCCCTCTAGCTAAGGTCGACCTATAGATTTTGCAATTCCCCGCCGAGCCGAACTCTCCCTGTAATTTATGTGGTGAATCGCAGCCACCGCGAAACTTCCGTAAGAGTCGATTTTAATTGGTCAGTCAAGGACAAAAGACCTTGGGTCTGCTGACTACTCGGGGTACCAGATTGCACATAAGTCTGAAATTGCAAATCTTGACTATTTCCAGTTAGAGCCCAGCGCAGCTTTGCGTCAGAGCTGCCAGATTTGGCGATTTCTCGCCAAGTGTGGTCTTCGCGAAATGACGATTTCCATGATTTATTACTATTTTGGCGAATTTCATATAAATCGTCAGCATATTCGTTTCTTACGGTATACGGTCTTACGGTATTGGTATTTAATTCATAATCACAGTCAAATTATGGTCAAGCTTTCGATTAGGTTTAGATCAATGCACACAACGTTGAAGATATGTTCAAAAGACGACGTCTATAAATAGATATATATGTATGTTTATTCAAAATTACTCCTAAGGATGTGTATTTAAATTTTAACATTTGCTGCTATTTACCAAAAAAAAATCTATCATTATTCCTAAAAATTGTGGTTTTCGGGTATTAAAATATTGTTGGCTATTTTCAGCAAAAATGTTGGCGACAAAGTCAGAAAAACTCCTGACTGGTAACATTTATTACTCTGTTATCAGGAGACGTAAATTGCGTAAAATGATATTTTAATTATTTTCGGTTTTACGAGTATGCACTTATTAAATTCTGCTTTGGGCTTCTATGAGCACACCCTAATGTCGATGGGTAGACCTGTTTAAAGGAAGCTTCAAGCAGGTAGGCTTGTTGGTGTTATCCCACGGGATATGTTTGCACCGGAACCCTTAATAGCGCGACAAAATGTGAAGTGATCTCCGCGTCAAAAAACAGTGGAAGTCTGCGCGTCACATAATTTAAAGGTGGTCAACTCGATTCCAAGCTGTGACGGTCACTCACAATTTTCAATATTTTTTACATTACATCATTCGCAATGAGTTTCGTGAACGTATTGAAAACCGCATAAGTAAAGAAACTGAAATAACGAAGTAATAATAGGATTACTAGTGTCGTCTGGTGGGGGATATTAACAAATATTCCAATAAGCATTCGCAAAATGACGATACATATGGTTGCCATGGTAGTTCTGACTGCGGCAAAATAATTTATTTATAAGAATTTGAATCCATTTCAATTGCATAAATAATTTCGCGAGGCGGTTTAAGAATTTGTTATCCTCGGCTCGTTTATCAATGAAAAGAATATCGTCAGCGTTATAATGAAAAGAAGCATAGTACTTCGAGTTTAGCAAACACTTCCAGAATCGATTCCTCTCTCGACCATCTAGAGCAACGCACTTGCTCTAACCGTGCTTCTTTATGGCGTTATTGGAAATGCAGATTAAGCCGTTTTCGAGGAAAAAATCCTTCGCAAAAACCATGACTCCGGTTGTGTTATGCGTGGAACAAATCGTAAGGTGTATGAGGTATAACCGAATTCAAATACGGGAATTCAGATGACCAACGGAAACCACAAAGAATTGACTGTGGATCACCTTTTTTCTGTGTGACATTTTCTCATTCTTCGGAGGAATAACGTATTTGAGGGTAAATCGTATTTCAATGAAATGATGATAGTACTGCCAATGATGGAAGTCCGGATTGTGCGGTGCTGTAATCTCGAATGGTACCTACGTCCGTGGTCAACGCCTGTCAATTTTTCGTCATACACAAACGAATCAGTTTAACTGATAAATTGTGTAAGAAATGAAATGATACAGTAAAATTAAATCTATCTAAAGACATAGACTGATTAATATTTAAGTATTCTCGATTAACGCCAATCGTATTAAGATAGCATTTGCCAACCAACCATTTCTAACTTCAAAGTGTTTTTGAAAAATGGGTTAGGAACCGACAACAACATTTTCTTGCAACTTTTCTATTAAAAGAAATTATGTGCTTGAAAAAAAAATCAGATTTTATGAGATAACGATTAATTGGTTCCCCATGTACATCAGTAATTATGATATGTGCATACATACATATGTCTATATGTATATGTGAGTATGTGTATTAAATATGTAAGTATAAATTATCAAGTGTGTTTCTTTTACTTTTGGCTCGGTAATGATGGATAACGTTAATAAAGTGTATTAATAACATTTATTAAGATGTTCGATGATACTTCGCATCACACCACATTGCGAAATGTGCATGATCAACATCACATGAAGGGTTAACAAATAAGAGTTATACATTGTTCACTATAATCTTAATATATATTTACCCTCGACACTGATTCACTGATTCCCTGATTCACTGATTCCCTGATTCACTGACTCTGTCACGCAGTACGTAGGAATTTAAATAGGCATTCTATAATAATTCTATAAATAATAATAATAAAAAAAATAATATTTTTTTTTTGTACAGAAATTGTGTTTTCCCCAAATTTTTTTTTTACCAAAATTTTTTTTTCCAAAATTTATTTTTTCCAATTTTTTTTTTCCAAATTTTTTTTTTTCAACAATTTTATTTTTCAACAAAATTTTTTTTTTCAACAAATTTTTTTTTTTCAACAAAATTTTTTTTTTCAAGAAAATTTTTTTTTTCAACAAAATTTTTTTTTTCAACAAAATTTTTTTTTTTCAACAAAAATTTTTTTTTTCAACAAAATTTTTTTTTTTTCACAAAAAATTTTTTTTTTCAACAAAAAATTTTTTTTTTCACAAAAAATTTTTTTTTTCAACAAAATTTTTTTTTTCAAGAATATTTTTTTTTTTCAACAAAAATTTTTTTTTCAACAAAATTTTTTTTTTTCAACAAAAATTTGTTTTCACAAATTTTTTTTTTCACAAATTTTTTTTTTTCAATTTTATTTTTTTTCGAAATTTTTTTTACAAAATAGTTTTCTCATTAACAAATATTTCTCAAGCAAATTAACGGGCGCCATAGGCGCATTACAACTTACTAGTTATCAATAAATAGGGAAAATGAACCGTAATTCAAAATTACACCAACTATAACTTCCGGGTTGATTTAACCGGGGTCAAAAGGACATTTTGAAAATGGGGGGACAACAGTTTCGGAATTTAGCGAACTGTAATATGAAATAGATTATTAATGAAACACAAGTATCAACAACATTTTCCAAGATCTATGTATGTGACGGTTTCCGGCTTTCTCTCACAAATTGCTTGTTCGATATTCGCCCGAAGGACCTGAATCGGTAATGGATTGTTTGCATAACTTCGGTCCTTCATGGTACCGTTCAGTTGACATCGTCGAGAGGGCTAATACATCGATTGGTGCGCAAAGATCGACTGCGGCGCGTGCTTTGTGCGTGTCGCGCCTTTCTGTTACAACTAAAGATCGGACGAGGCCATGTCTTCAAAAATGGGGTTTTCATTAAGTTAAGATAAATGACAGTTACAGCAGCCTCTGCAAAGAAAAAATTTGTCAATGATCGCCCACCAAACTGTCACTCTCTAAGGAAGCATTGGCTTCTCGACGATCATGTGCTAGTTTCCCGATACCCAGATGCGGCAGCTTTTCTTGAATACGAGAAGATTTGTATCTCTCCTTGCCGCAACAACTACTACTTTCCCTAAATTTGGTTTTTTGAAAATCAATTAATATTTTTAGGGGATTTACAAAAAAATTACTATAACTTTGCAAAAAAAAAATCGAAAAATTTCAAAATACAAGAACTGTTGAGTTTTTGGAAATTTCAAATTTTAAAATCCTCTGAATTGCGCTAGAGTTTGCTAGGCTAGCACAAATTGTTCGCTATAGCTCAAAAAATTTATAACTTATAAATGTATATATAATATGATAACCCTTTAAATGTGCGACACATAGATATTCCAACATACATACTCTTGCTACCGAGATACGAAGAATAACAAGAAGTATTTGCTACACTTGCTCTCCATACATACAATGTTCGACGATGGTGGTGGAGTGAGACTGGACATCACCGGAAGTAGCAAATGTTGTCTAAAACAACTTCTTCTAGCCAACTTCTGTACGAGAATGCAGGTAGGCTGCAGTTGGGTAGGTAGGTAGGTAGGGTAAGTATGTAAGATGTATGTCGTACTCGTGTGTAGCATCTTGCAACATTTTCAGTTTATGGTTAGTTATGGTTTTGGACTTGTTTAATGGCATTCGAATAGTGACTGTTTATTGTGTGTTTGTGTTGGCTGTTGCGGCATACTAAATGTTACCTTTACGTGCCACAGTTTGTAATCATCACATATACGAGGTACTTACATGCATTTTCCCGCACGCATGATGGTGTTGGTGTGTATGTGGAATGAAATTGTTATGTGCTGCAAAGGAAATGGCTTTTATATGTGGCCTGGAAGTCATCTTTAGAATTTGAATAAATTTATAAAAATAAATAACAAATAGCGGATGTTTTCCGTTTTTGTAGACAACTTCACAAAACCTGCTAACAGTTGAGGATACAGATGTTTTGTGAAGAGGAAACATTTTTGTTTTTGTTTTGATTTATGGTTTATCTGTTTTTCTTTTCTGTCAAAGTAGCCCACTTACCGATTGAAATGGAATTTTTATTATTTGATATTGGTGAAGTAAACAGAATAACGTGAGAACTTTTCAATGGTTGGTCAGGATTTTAGCAGTACTTAATTGAATGATTATAATATAGACGATGTACAGTGGGGAAATTGTATTTTTTTGCTGAACGGTGAATATTTGGGGAGCATTTGCAAACTATACAGGCTGAATCGTACGTAAACATTGAATATCATTGATATTTGACAACCGATTGACTCTAAATTATAAATGAGACATGGGCAAGTTATAAATGTTGAATGAGTCTTCTCATAACCATTTGTTTATATTTCTTCAGTTGCATGTTTTTTGAAAGTTGTCATCCGTCCGTCCTTTGGCAATGTCCATACAACAAACCTTTGCAACTTTCTTTACATTTTCTCTCTATAACAACTTTGAGTTTTCCACAAAATGCCATATTTATATTTCTAAATATATCCGGCGGAAAAAATAACCATACCCATTTGAGGTTATAAATCTCTCATATTATTGCCTCAAAAGAAATTATGAATAAAATTAAAGAATTTAAATAAAATCAGCGTTTGCAAAACCGAAAAAGAAAAACGAATTCTAATCATATTTTATGGCCATTTTCAGCATAAATAACAAATAAAAATCTATAGGCCATTGTGAGGACTGATCGGACAGGAAAACCACGAGGGGAAAATAATGCAAAAACGATACAGAAAGTAAAGCAAACGTTGGTAAGTTGTCTGCATTGAGTTGTGCGCGGTATTGTTGAATAAAATGAATGTTAATTCTTTTTTTTTATTTTGTGTTTTGTTCAATGCGAACAATAACTCATCGATTGCTAAGATGATTGGGTATAGGAAAAATTAACAACAGCAACAACTACTAATACCATTTGTCGTCATCTATAAGACTGTATGTGTGTGTGTGTGTACGTGCATGTATGCAGCCAGTTATTGAATAGTTAAGTTTATGGTGGAAATAGATTTTCCCCATTCCGCCTGTTCATATTGAATGAGTATTTATGATCAATTGTAAATTTATGATTTAATGTACTGCAGCCGACGAGAGAGAGAGAGAGAGTTACTCTCGAAAGCAATATGAATGGCTGACTGTAGGCCATATTTCGATTGGGCCACAACACAACAACAAATGGAAGGAAATTGAAGACTATTAAGACATGGCAATGTGAATATTGTTATACACTACAAATGATGTGAACAAAATATATAGTTCGATTGTTAAGACTCCCCGAGAAATAATTTTATTATTTATTTTTCCCGGGAATAAAATCCTCCTATTCTAAACAAACGGGGAGAATAGTAATAAGGGAGGGAGAATTCCGATTATTCGCAGTCGCCTGTTTTGTTTGGCTAAAAGTTTGCAAATGATGAAGCTGAAAACGCTGAACAAGAAGAATGTACAAAGCATAGCAAGGATAAAGTTACGTGATGCCATTATTTTTAAGATAATTCATCGGAATGCTCAATTATTGATTTTTAACCAAAAATAAAAAATAAATTCAAATGGTGTGATCATGAACTAAGGATTTAGTAGGTGGACGCATCGCATCCCTGTGTATGTCACAACTCATCCATTTGGAATACTATCGGAAACTAGTAAGTTGTAATGCGCCTATGGCGCCCGTCGAAATATGGAAAAAAAAAATTGTTGAAAAAAAAAATGTTGTTGAAAAAAAAAAAAAATGTTGCTGAAAAAAAAAAATTTGGAAAAAAAAATTTTTGTAAAAAAAAAAAATTTTGTTGAAAAAAAAATGTTTGGAAAAAAAAAATTTTGGTAAAAAAAAATTTGGGGAAAACACAATTTCTGTACAAAAAAAAAATATTATTTTTTTATTATTATTATTTATGGAAAATTATAGATTGCCTATTTAAATTCCTACGTACTGCGTGACAGAGTCAGTGAATCAGTGTCGAGGGTAAATAAAGGGTGTTTTTTATTGGGGTATAGAACTTTAAGATGGCATCACTTTTTTAACGGGCGGCCATTTTGTCAGCTGTCAAGTGATTAATATTTAGTTTGGTTTGCCATTTCATCATGAACAGGTTGACAAAAGAACAACGCTTGCAAATCGTGCAAGTTTATTTCGAAAGTAATGGTTCAGTTCGCGAAGTTCACCGCAAGCTCCGTCCATTTTATGCCATTACATCCACAAAAACTGACTGTTTGGTGTGCTCTATGGGCTGGTGGAGTCATTGGGCCATACTTCCTCCGAAATAATGCTGGAGAGTCAGTTACCGTTAATGGAGACCGGTATAGAGCCATGATAACCGACTATTTTGTTCCCGAATTGGATGGCATGAATGTGGATGAGTTGTGGTTCCAACAAGTGGTTGAAAATTGGACCTGTAGAATTGGCTTTATTCGAGCCAGCCGCGGCGGCCACATGCCCGAAATCATATTTAAACATTAATGGCATAAAATTGTCCTTCCAATAAAGCCAAATTGATGGACATTAAAACGATTTTCTTGTGTTTTATTCCAATTCGAAGTTCTATACCTCAATATATATTAAGAAAGATAAAAGATAAATTGATATAAATTTCAGATTAAACTTTTTTCAATACATTCATACACTTTACTAAAAAAGTAAAACTCCCTTGCAGGTTATTGGCAGAATAATTTAAAAAATCACAGCACATTCTCCCTTTTATTGTCATTCATAATGCCTACTTTTTTGCCTCTTAAGAACAATTACACATGTTCTCCACCTGAGACATTTGGGTGATAGTTAGGACCTAATTCACGGTTTCCGGTTTTGGAAGCCAATTGTGATTATGTTTCGTCACTTCAAAATGGTTTGTTCTAATGTTTTCGTTTAAACAATGTCCTTCGAGTCAGTGTTTCCAAAACGTGTCACTTAAGGGACTAAAACTACTTGTACGTTTACTCACACAACCTTGTTTGAATAGATCGTACTCATGATGTGCAAGCAAGGGTTTTGTGTGTGTCAAATATAATAAAGTTGTGGTGTGACTGTATTATAGTTGACAAAAAAACCCTTTTTTCAGACGATGGCACACCATACATATAGTAACTCGACCACACTCTGACTGACAGTAGGGTACAAAAACACAATAACAAAGATGAATAGTATCAAATGCTAAAATGCAAACACATACAAATCGTCCGTACGATAGAACATAAAACTTACATCGGTGAATAACTGGCAGGACTGAAGAGGGCATCGTTCTGGCGAGCAGGTGTTCTGGCAAAAGCACTTTTAGCCTGAAACGATAAGAACATAGGAAAGAAAACAGAAAATAAATGAATGAACGAACGTACAAATGATTGTATAAAAAGAGCATCAACAGCATCGTCCGTCCACATCAATGCAATATCATTTTAAAATATGATATGATGATGTTGCATTTAATAGAATCAGGCAAACGAATAAGGAAACCCCAAGAAGGAAGAATAACACGAATATATCGATCGACAAGAATAAAATAGAATTGCTAAACACAGCCATAAATACGGACAGACAGACAGACTGGAACATAATATCTCATTCGATTTGTACATGTTGTCGTTTGTGCATAAATAAGAAAATATGAAAAAGGTGATGATGAGATGAAAACTAAATAAAATTAAACCGCGTTGATGATTACAGTGAAATGGCAAGAAGAGAGGAAGTGTTTATTTTTTTTTTGTTCAGAATGGAGGAATACTAAAACTAATAGCAGTCGTTGTCCATGGAATTGGCATAGTCCTAAATACAATTTGTGGCATTTATTAGACAAATAATTTGTGGAAATCGTAGTCATAACAAATCGATAATTATTGGTCCAATCGCGGAACGCCTACAAGGCCAAATGAGTAAATGTAACATTTTTTTTTAAATGTAGACCAAATGTAGATGTATGAGTATTTTAAATGGTCATGCCCACAAATATGTATATACATCGAAAGAAGGACAGGAAAGCCTAAAGACAGATATATCACCTATTATTTTCATTATTGCTAATAATGAGTGGTGTAACGAGCAGGGCTGTGGAGTCGGAGTCAGTGTCTTGGAGTCGGAAACATTTTCCCCGAGACAGAGTCTGGAGTCGATAAACAGATTAAATGTATTGGAAACAAGTTCATCTGTTAATATTTTTAAAAGTTAAAATATCTTCGATAAACAGCGCAGCACTAAAATCTTGAACCAACTGAGACCAAGCCAAAATCAGAAAGTTTACGATGGTTGAATTATTAACTAAGGTTTTTTTTAAATTTATTTTGGAAGTTTTCGACTGGGGGTAGACTTAGGAACATTTTGAAAAATCTTGTCGATATCTCGTGAATTCTTCGGCAAATTTTTAGCTCTTAATTTTGTCCTGAGATAAAATCAAAAAAACAACATCATACTCAAAACAACAAAACTGTAAAAAAAATCGTCAATTTCGTCACATTTTTTTATGGGTTTTCACACATATTTCAGAAATTGGTACTAACTCGACCAGGCAATATATGAAAAAAATTAGCTGAAACAAACAACTCTTCTTAACAAGTTATAGCCCCATAAAGTCATCATGTATGTCTATCGACATTAAAAATGCAATGCGTTTTTAAATAGGTACAAAATAGAAATAAATAATGAAAATTTACAATTTTACGATTTTTGACAGTTTTATTGTTTGAGTAAGATCTTGTCGGTTTTTTGATTTTATTTCAATGCAAAATTTGTGGATCTAATTAAGAGCTACAAATTTGCCGAAGAGGGATAAGCATTATTTACAATAGTTCACGAGATGTACACATGTTTTTCAAAATTTTATTAAAATCCTCCACCCTCCAGTCGAAAACTTTAATAATTAATTAAAATTAAATTACACATCGGAGGGGACATTGTGGGGCGTTACGTCAAACCATGAAACGATATGGTACATGTTTTTCATACTTGGACACTCCAACCTAATATATTGTGGCAGGACTGAGCTTAAAAAAATTTAAAAAACAGGAATGCATAGTCTAACTTGTAAACATTATTACCGATTTTTGTGGCTTTAGGAATCTAGAGGATGTTTAACAGTAGATGTATCAAAATATACACAATTTCCGACTTCTTTGTAGCCATTCTAGCTAAATCGACATACCCGTATTGTAAGATTGTATTGAATGAGTGAAAAAAAACATCAATAAAGTGATGAAACGCAAAATTAAAAACATTCATTGAATCTCCAAAATTTTATATTTATTAATTGATGGTTCCCTGACGAATAATAGTCTAAACAAAAAATAGTCTAGTGTGGTTAAATAACACCCTCGTGCCAAAAAGGTGATATTAATTAAATTTCAAGATAATCTAAAACTAAATTTTTTAACAATTTATTTCCACAAAATCGTTTATCGAGTGGTGACAATAAATGAAATTTTTTTTATTTTTGAAGAATTAAATAAAGTATTCCAGCCGTCGAAAAAGAAAATAAGATTATTTTTTTTATACTCTGGTACATTCGAATTGTATAGTGGCTATATACATTTTTGTTCTATAAAAACTTCTCTCAACACTGGTTATTCTAGCGAAAAATTCATCAATTTCCAAAGCTTTTCTTTATAAAATAAAAAACACAAATCAGTTTAAAAAATGAACTACAGCTTGCAAAATGAAAAATACATATTGCCAAAATTTCAAACACACTACAATATCAACTAAGGGGTGACCATTCTCTACTACAACAATTTACTGCATACAAGTTTACTTTTTTCTGGAAGACTTTTAGCTACACCCTCGCACTTACATACTACTTACATATGTACATACGTATGCAATGTGATGAGATGTTTGAACTTTGTAACGTTTTTTTTTTGTTGTTCGCTGTTTTGCACAATTTGAAAATTAAGTAAATGTTTTTGAACATTTTTTGAAAGTCATTGCTGATCAGATATTAAATGTAACGACGACAACGCTGAGGACTCTCAGTAACACAGAAAGGTAAACAACATTAAAATCTTTACATCCTCACACACACACACACCAACACTCTTGCACATATTTACACACAATGGTGTTGTACGAGTACGAGATGACGTTTCAAAAGTCACTTTGGAATCTTGACTGGGCAGTAAAAAAGGAGGAAGCCATCGCATCATCATCGTCAGCAGCAGCGGCCACTACTTGTATACAACTTTCAAGTGGTTGGTGGCAGCATCTGAGAACACATTCTAATGATTGGCATCACCAACATTTCGAGCATACTTATGGATGCATACGTATGTGTGTATGCTGTTGCTGTTGCTGTTCCTTGAAACGTAACAACTGTTGATGTTACTGTTAGTTTGGGAGTTTTGTTGCTTTATCATTGTGCTGCCACATGTTCCTACATACACACACACATACAAACACTTGAATATGTTGGTTGCCAGCATCAACAGAAGGAGTAACAGCATAAACTGATTTAGAAATGATATTTTGCTCCCGCACTCAAAACATAACATGCAGCAACAACATCTTGTTGTCATCGTTGTTGGTTCCTGTTGCTGTTCGTGTTCCCCTCCTCCGGGTTTCAAGATGTAAACAACATTACTCGTTGTGTTCCATATCGTATATGAACACCATAAAAGTACGATCGGGCACTTGTGTTAAGTACAACATGCTTAGGATGGAAGAAGGTTGCCAACTTAATGACATCTAAGTTTAGCATAAACCAGCAACGGCAGCAACGGGCAACAGACAACCACGACTACAACAGCATCATCACTATAATGTGGCGGTACTTGTGTACACTCACAGAAAAAGCATCAATTTGCAATCAATGAATCAATTGCACAGAAGAATCGAATAAATAAATGACTAATTTGTTGAAAAACTGATTTGGGTAAAATAGTAATATAGAATGTAACAAATATTTGAATAAATCATAAAATAGAACAATTAAATAATAATTGACCCATCAGCATGTTGCTGTTGTCCAATAAGTAATAAGAAAAAGAATAATCGAATTATTAAAAAAATTTTATAATTACAGAAGGAAAAATTTGAATTCTGAAAAAATACCTAATTTAATAAAGAACATTATCAAATGTTAACAAAATTTGCAATAGAAAAGAAATGTTGACGAAACATTTTATATGAAATTAATTTTTTTTTTAAAATATTCTATACAATATTCTATGAGAAATAAACGATAATAATGGGCCAAATTTTCTGTAAGATGTCCATAAGAAACAAATTTCGACGAAATTTTGTATAAGACATAAATTTCGACGAAATTTAAAAAAAAAAAATATAATTCATATAAAAAATAATAATAAAATTCTAATAATTTTTTGGCAAAATTTCTTATCAGGACAAAAATTTCTTGAAAACGACAAAATTGTCTATAAAAAACAAATTTCGATGAAATTTTGTATAAGAAATAAATTTCGACAAAATTTTCCAAAAAAAAAAAATATAATTTATATAAAAAAATAAAAATAAAATGTTCATATTTAACAAAATCTTCTACAAGAAATAAATTTCTACAAATGTATAACTAATGAATATCGACGCATTTTTTTTTTTAAAAAATTTTCAATTTTCAACGATGTCTTTCAACAACTCAAAACTTTGACGAAAAAAATTCAAAGAAACACATATTTTTGAATTGTCAAACATACTCTAATGTTGAAGAATTTTTGAGGGAACACAAATTTCTGAGAAACTCAAATTTGTTAAATGTTCATGGAATTTCACAATATTGCCTATAAAAGAAAAATTTCGACAAAACGCAGATGACATTTGCGATTAAACAAATGGCATAAATACAAAGTTTGTCGATATTTTTGCAGAAATGCATATTTCGACGAAACTTTTACGAAATAATAAAGGCAACTCAAATTCCGACTAAATGTCTAATAGAACACAAAGTAGATGGAATTGAAACTCGACAAAATTTTCGACGAAATTCAAACACCGACAAACCGCCAAATCCTCTAACATTTGCAACTGCTACTTCTCCGATATTTACGATTAAAAGGTTAAAAACTTCTTTTGACACACATTTTTCTCCGAGTGTATCCACGAAAGGTCGTAAATGCAACGGAAATGCGTTACATTTGTTTAGAGTGAACAAACAAACACTTTTGTTATGCGTCGATTCGTCGTGTTGTTTGTGGCAATTTTATGTTCAATCTGCTTATTTTCTGTCCATTCGTCCGTCCATATGTCGGTTCGTGTTCGTTCGCATTGAAAAAGTGATGTTTTCTTAAGATTTGCTGCTCATTTTGTTGTTGTTTTAAAGAAAATACAAATATTTTCATTTGTTGCTGTTGTCAACTTTTATCAATGTTTAGTTATCGTTTTTTTTTGTGGCCTTACATCGTACGTTTGTTTTGTGGCGTATGTTGCAAATGACAGCATTACTGGCAACAACAGGTGGAATTTTAATTCTGCCAATTTTTTGTTTTGTTCGAGGACAGCGGTGGCGGTAGTTGATGCAGCAACACAGCACACTAATACAACGTGCCCCTACTTGTATTGTCAAATTGTGGGAATCATTGTTACAAACAAAAAAAAACAGAAAAAGAAGAAAGCATTTGCACGAGAAGAAGAGCAGGGGTATCAGTTGGTTTGCATAACTCTTTCTTATTCCCATTGACAATTATATTACGATACGAGTCATTTGCAGTTGGTTTGTTACGAGTTCGCTGAGAGTCGCCTCTGTTTGTATTGGCAAGCGATTTTTGGATTTAATCTGATTTACATTTGCGGAAATGTTTGAACGACATTGGCATTTGATAGATTTTATTTTCCGGGTTTTGTGCAGGTAATAATAACATGGAGTTCTGATTGGGCACTTCTAAGAAGAAGGCAAGAAAATACTCTCTTAGGTTTAACAAAAAAATCATTTCTAATAATTTTAAAGAATCCGGATTCATCTGACCGATAAATGGGAGGTAATTAATGCAGAAATCTTTTTATACAGCAGCAAAACCAATCCTACAAATTAAAATCTTAATATATATTTACCCTCGACACTGATTCACTGACTCTGTTACGCAGTACGTAGGAATTTAAATAGGCATTCTCTAATTTTCTATAAATAATAATAATATAAAAAAAAAAAAATTTTTTTTGGTACAGAAATTGTGTTTTCCCCAAATTGTGTTTTTTCCAAAAATTTTTTTTACAATTTTTTTTTTTACAATATTTTTTTTTTTTACAAAATTTTTTTTTCCCCAAATTGTGTTTTTTCCAAAATTTTTTTTTACAATTTTTTTTTCAACAAAATTTTTTTTTTCCACAAATTTTTTTTTTCAACAAAATTTTTTTTTTCAACAAAAATTTTTTTTTTTCAACAAAATTTGTTTTCCATATTTCAACGGGCGCCATAGGCGCATTACAACTTACTAGTTTATAAATAGCAATTAAATCGATCTTGAAGACAAATCTAAAAGGTCATAATCCACACTTTGTTCTGAGGGCAAATAAGCGCCGTTTACAAAATTGATGGTTCGATCGGATACCTCTATTGACAAACTGTTGGTGGAATTCGACCTACAACACAAATACCAAAATTGTTCCTACACCATATGAACTTTAAGAAAAACACTTTTCAAAAACACTATTATTAAATAGAGTCATCGTCAGAAACTTAGCCATGTCCTTTCTAGTACCTGCCAGACAAATGAGTTTAAATTAAAGCTACTTGTTGTACTCTATTTAGGCGGAGCCTCTATTTTGCAATTATACGTTTTGTCTTGTTCTCAAAGCCGATAATAAAGGCGACATTATTCTTCTATTTACAGATATGCCGGAGGACTTTTTGAAAAGATTTGTCAATTGTGTTTATTTGTTTAAAACAATTTAGCTACATGGATCTACACTTTTATATTTTCCTAATAAAAAGTACCAGTGTTGAAGGTAAAGTATAATAACCAAACAACATCATATTTTTGGTCGTGTAATCGATGATAAATTAAGACACGTTAAGGACGTAACGAAATCTCTGGTGTTCTTTACTCTACCAATGCGTACCAATTTCCGCTCGCATAGACAAAAAAGAAACTCGTTGGCATGGCCTTAGCATTTCAAATTAAATTACCCCAGACATACCATTTCATCATCAACATCAAGCTCATCAGCATGGAAATGCCAGCATTTTGGAAAAATTATTATAAAGAGTAAATCACCCATGTTTAGATCCAACAATTGTTTGGCCTAATCATGATCTGTTATGCATCACTGTTAACAATGTACGAATGAGTACTCTCTCACTCCCAAAATTACAAGATTACGAGGCCATAATCAAAAACTCATTGGAACGAACAACATTATCTTACCTTAACTAACATCACCCCCTCCTCCACCTCATAGAAGGTAAATGAAAAGACGCCAGGCGGGGTGAAAGAAAAAGAGACGAGTGCCTGGCTAGAGTGGTGTAAGTATGATTAATGAAGTCATGTAGAAAATTTTACGCATAATGCAACAGCAACAAATGTTTTTTCCCTAACCCACAAAACAGGGCAGCAACACCGACACCGACCTCAGCGGCAGCGTTAAGAAAGAAAGCATTAATTAAAAACTATTGAAATAATTCTTGAAAAGAAATACAAAAACAAAGCCAACCAGAAAAAAACAGATCTAAACTCTGAGATAAGTTCAGCCACAAAAAAAGGTTTACCACGTACGGGCCGTATAGTATGACCTCAACTTATTTGTGGCCGAAAACACCGGCTGAGCTGAGCTGTGACTTTAAAACATTGTTGTGTATTTGTTGTTGTCTGTATGTATGTATGTGTTTTTTTTTTGGAAAGAAGAAAAACTAATTTTTCTTTGACGTAAGGTAATTTTTTTCATTCCATTTCATTTCACCTTTTTTTGGTTTGGTTTTTTGACTGGCAGCCTACAAAATGCAACAAAGCGTTAAGTGCCAAAGACGCATAACTTCATAACTCACAATACGCTCGGTGGTACAAGAAAAATAGAATACGAGGGTGGATCGACAGGTGCTCCTAAGGTTTGTTCCAAGGCGAGGTACCAGAGACACCGTGTTCCAGGGCTAGATACGTAACACACCCAGTACCAGTGCGAGATTCCCACTTTGAAAACTATAAATACAAGTATTCGGTTTTAAAGATTTTTAATTAAAAATAACTTCTACATTTTATTTTTCCTCTTGCGAACTGTCTATTTTGTATAAAAGATACTAGATGAATCATCAATCAAGATCAATAGATCGTCTAATAATTCAAAGTTGTTGCGACAACATTACGAAGTGTTTTGAATGATTTTTGAATGATGAAGCTCGTCTGGTAGATGCATTTGTAGGGATCAAGGTTTAAATTAGATATCACTCGCATCGAACTTTAGCCATATAGTCTTTGTCATCAGGTGTATCCTTGAACCCATAATTATAAATACATTTATAAATACAATATATTTTAGCGGTTTTAGGACCAAGTTGTTTTTTATTTGGGATTTTTAATTCTACCTTAGATGTGGGTTTTATCTAACAGAAGTAGTTTGAACTAAAAAAAGTATTTGAGATCATTCATCGTTGTTACCAACTGCGTATTTTGTCTGACCCGCCCTCGTTTCTACCCCCATCGCTCGATGGGTGAACACCGCAAGACGTGAGTGACGGATGATGGCTCATACAAAAGAAAGATAGAAAGAAAGAAGGCAAATGAAAATTTGATGTGGAAAAAAAAATTAACTGAACAACAACCAAAATATAAAGATGAAAAAAAACTACATACTTTATTTCTTCTTCTTCCCAGTTTTTTTTTTCAAAACAAATTCAAGCGAAAAGCAATTTAACGTTAGGTAAAGTTGGTTGAACGTATTTCAGTTTTATTTTCTAAAAGCGAAATCATTTGTAAAATGTTTGTAATGAATGCTGTTCGCGTAAATATGAAAATTTGTATTAACAAGAAGAGAGAGGGATGCAATAGTGAAATGATAGTAATTGAGGAAACTAAAGCCAGATCTTAGTGGTTATATTTTAAATTAATTGGGTGAATTTAAGTATTCTATCGACCACAGATCGACGCACCGATCAAGAACATCTGAATTATTGCCGTTGGTAGTGTTAGAAACCCAGCTCAGTAAACCTACAGTAACAATCGATCACAAGCTACATTTTATTACTCACAATATTTGCAAACAATCGCTGAGCTTTTCCATGTATTAGGATTTAGTTAGTGCTGCTTAGTAAAAGTTGTATAATTGTTTTTTACTTAATATCGAAGTTGTGATTCACTTATGAGATTCGCTCGTGAATGAGTTTCACTGATGAGGTGCGATGATGACAACCAGTGATAAAATTCGTGGACAAGCACCGATGGTGAGAATCTATGATGAGAAATTCTTATGAGACTTAATTAAGAAAAAATTGGATGAGACTTGTGGCTGAGAATCTCTGAAGAGAAGAACTCTCACTGGTTTTAATGAGTCTCACCAATGCCAATCTCTAATGAGTCTCCCTGTGAGACTCGATGATAATAAACGCTGATTACTGGTTGATGAGAAAAAACAAATCCCATTGATGAGATACTCTGATTGCACTCGTGAATGAGAATCGCCGAAGTAAAACTATCATGAGGCACAAAGATTAGACCCACTGGTGAAAAACTCTTGTGAGACTCGTGAATGAGAATCGCTGATGAGTCTCAATCATGATAAACTCTGATGAGTCTTACTAATGATATACTCTGTTGAAACCTGCTGATGGTAATGCTAAACAATAATAAGTATCACTCATGAGGCACGGTCATTACACTGGCGGATGAGACAGGCAAACGAGACTGACTGATGAGATTCACTGTTGGGTCCCACTGAAAAGACTTCTGGATGAGAATCTGTCATGGGACACCCTGGCGAGGCCCAGTGATGTGATTCACTGATGACGTATGGGAATGGCTAGCGAATGCGGATTGGAGATGAGACCGGCTGATCTTTATGACCTAACACATGACGAAAATTGCAGTCAGCAGCGGCTGCACAAATGGACCCAAGATATCTTCGTTACTCTTCTAACATACTAAATCTTTTACTGTACGGAAAAAAATTGTCACTTATGATTTTCCATTGGTTTCTCCAACACCCTGGAAATAGATTAGCTACAAATCAGAATTTTTTTCTATTAAATCGCAATTATTTTTAAAGATAATAAATTACAGAAAACGAATTAATCGCGTACAGTGATGGACATGCCCAGAAAGGGAAGGAAATTCATAAATCTGAAATTACATCATGCTACGAGTCAACCGCCTTTATGTCACTTAAAATAAAGTTAAGAAGACCACAAGACAACCCGGTGTAATTTATGAAAATGTTCAACATAATCAACCTAATTATGACTCCAAGAGTCTCCCTGTTTCTCTCTTTCTCTCTCTCGATCTTCTGTTCACAGCAATGAAAGAATTTATAGTTCCGAAGTGACCTTTTCTACACTCTATTATAGCATGGAGTGTATATTCAATTTGGCATTCTGTTCGTAAAACTTGGCTATATTCATCGTTAAATATTGCTATTGTGGATTGTTCAAAGAATAAATCTGAAATAATCTAGACAGGAAGAACATGTGTGTGTGTCAGCTTCTTGAAATTACTCTACAGTCCACAGTAATCAATATAAATAGTTGAACGTAATATTTATTTATCGTAAATAATTGAAAGCAATTACGGTTCATCGGTACGGGTAATAAAAGGTCAAAATCGCCTGCATGCATAAAGAATATCTGTTTTTTTTATAGAAAACCTTAAAGAATGTAAATAATTGGAAAAGAAACCATTAGGGAGGCATTTTATGAAAAGGCTTTGAAAATTTCCCGCTGAGGTGCTTCATTGCATTGTGGAGGGTATTTCATATTCGGCCCAAGCAAACCGAATGCCATTGCTCTCATGACGTTGCTGTTAAAGTCGCGGTTGCGTTTTTATTTCCATTCAAAATTCTTAGTAGACATATTTATCATCATTGTTGTTTGTTTTGTCCATGTATATGTGTTCGCGTCTTTCGACTGTACGATATCTGTCCGTCCGCATGAAAAGTGTAATTACTCAAAAGAAATACAAAATATTGTTGCATTTATTTTTTGTGTCTATTTCGTTACGTGAATTTCCATTCCGAACATATTCTTCATTCACGCACTGGGGGGTCCCGAATGAAATGTCTCCGTTCTCTGTCCGTCCCTCTGTCTGTCCATATCTACGATGACCGCATACATATGAGAATACTATTTATTTCAATAATACGCAATGTCCAAGTGTGTGGCTTACATATTCGGACAGACAGACATACGTACACCTCTGATTACGTGTAATCATAGAGTGCGTGAGAAAACATGAGAAACAAAACTGCGTGTGTTTTAGTTTCTGACAACAATCATTTCTACGTGCAGACAAATGTCAGAACGGCAATTAGCCGACTTTGAAATAATCTACTTCCGCAGACGCTGCATGACGGGTTTAAGATCCGTTTTTCTTTTATAAAAAGTAAAATGGGCGTTACGTTCCCATTGGGAGTTTCTTATAACACTTGGAAACGAAATTAGGTAATTTCCGAATATCCATTCATGACTGCCAGGTATTGTGGGTGTAGTACAAATGCCTCAACTGATAGACGGGACAAATATTGTTGTTGTCGATTTAAAAGAAATCTAAGCCTTATCTAAAAAATATAGCTTATTCTCAAATCTTTTGGTTTTATATGAACAGAAGAAATAAAATCACAAAACCGTTTGCAATGCGCCCTGGACCCTCAAGAAATGCTATATTTGCTATAATCATGAAACGACACTCAATGAATTTTAGCAGTGTATTATTATTGTTGACCGGGAAATTGTCACAGGCTGTATTAGGTAATGATCGAATGAAGGAGTGGACGTTTCGGGAATTTGTGTAAGGCTATTTTTGAGTGATGTGTGACCAATTTTTCTTATTATAAAAAACTTTCTACGAAAAAAATATACTCAAATCCGTTTAGGCTTGAAAACGGCGTTGCGATATTCAACGAACGTCATTTCATTTTTGTATATATATCGATAGATAGAAATTATATCGATATCTAAGTCAATATATTTGTAGGGAGGAGGAAATCTGCCGGGCCAGCTAGGACGATTATAATATAACAAAATTAAGACATTGAAGTCAAGCGACCATAAGCAATGTCGAGCCCATTAATTCCATGGACGAACAACCAGATATTCTCTGAGTTAGTTCCATTCCCATTTGAATGTGTAAATGAAACAATATCGCAAAATCCACACTAATATGTCTTTTTTTCGTTGGACTTTTTTCTTTGAAAAAATGCAGTCAGAAATGAGCTTACCGTCAACGGATTACAATATCGTGACACGTCGATAACATTTTGGCATACTCATGCAAACTTATATCCAACGTGCGTTTATTGAAATAAGTCCATCCAAACATGGATATTTTTCGCTCCATTTTAGGAATTCTGGGATTCTTTTTTCGATGTCTAATGCCAAGGCCAACATGATCAGTATTTCATGGCAATATGTTAATTAACCAAAATTCATTGGATATTGAGATTTGCATGGAAAAACAGAAATACAATAATATACAACAATTTTTAAAAATTCCCTGAAAGTGTTAACAATTAATTTGATGGTAAAATTAAGTAAATGAAAAAAATATTGATTTTACTTTACTGACTGAAGAAAAATTTATATCCAAGAAAATATTCGCCTCTTTTCGAACTAGGACGCTTAGTTGCTGAGATATGATTGTTTTAAGTTGTCGAAGACAATATTGATTTTTTGTCCGAAGGAAATAAGTGATCACAGGATTCGCCTATTGTCGCTATAAGACGCTAAGTTACTTAGATATGACAGTTTCAACTTGACGAAGGAAACATTGAATTTTTTTACGAAGGAAACATTGAATTTTTTTACGAAAAAAACATTGAATTTTTTTACGAAAAAAAATTGAATTTTTTATGGGAAAAAAGTGATCACAGAATTCGCTTATTTGCTGAGAAAGGTTGTCACAGAACATTTTGAAGATTCCCATGGAAAAAAGTGATCACAGGATTCGCCAATTGTCGCTCTAGGACGCTAAGTTACTGAGATATGACTGTTTTAAGTTGTCGAAGGAAATATTGAATTTTTGCATGGAAAAAAGTTATTACAGGAGTCGCCTATTTATAACAAAAAAAAACGTACGGATTCCCATTATTTGTTTTTTTTTTAATTTTAAAAAATAAAAACCTTTTCTTTATTGTTCATAAAGGGGAATATGTTATGTTTGTTTTTGTTTTATGTTCCATAATCAGTTTATACAAATGCAAAATTTTCTCTTTAGCCCCAAGTAGTCAACCAATGAAGTAGGTAACGTTTGCTTTTTACAATGTATGTATTTATGTTGTTGAACATTTTTATTCTGGTTCACAATACCTGTATTTCCCTGTATTTTTTTTTAAATAAATACAACGCTGTATACATTTTTTACTCTCTCGTTCTCTTTGACGTTGCTCTCTACATCAAAATCTAATTTCTGCAGGTCTTTATGTTTCCACGTAAAAATCGTAACTCACACTAACCACTTACACATATTTTCCATAAGCTAGATTGTGCCAGCTGATTACTTGTTACATTTACTGGTTGACTACTTGGGGCTTTAGAGATGAAAACAACAAATTCATTAATATTTAGACCAATACCCTTGTTACACTTATGAAACGCACACACATTATAACGTTACTAATGTCGCGCCCTGTACAAATCTCGTAACGTCACCTTTTTTTTTTATAATTCTACTGAAACACGTCTTATATTCTTACCCGGATTTCAAGATGGCCGGTCCTGGTAATATAACAAACACATGGATCTCCTTCGAAATTCCTTTTCGTGTCCAAAGGTTCTGTTAAAAATGGGCACATTTCCCACTGGCTTGAGCAATTTAATTCTCACCACTTTAACGCTTTAAATCAACATTTGCTTTGTGGCTTGCAAATGTTATGAAGTGCAGTAGCTACTGCAATCTTTTGGAATCACATTTCCATAATCGTTTATAAATCATTGCTCTTCTAAGTATTGAATGGCAAATACATCGTTTTCGTCAGTATCCTTTTAAGCCATGTAAACTTCTAGACGATGATGTTGTTAGCATTGCTACTGATGCCGTTGCTGCTACTGGCAATGATCGTGTCGGTCGTTGTCTTTCACTGAACAACAATGTTTTATGCGATTATTGTTGCTGCCGTAGTGGCGGTTGCAACAATGTTGCTGAAGTAATTTAAATATGTTGCTTTCTTCTGATTACTGCTATTAACACACCGTGGTGTACTTTATAGTGACTGATTTTGTGGCTGTTGTGAATTTTAAAGACTTTTATTTACGTCTAGCTGTCCGTTTGTCTGTCCGCCCGTCCGTCTGTCGGTCTAACTCGCAGCATAAGTACTTAAATCTACATACATCGGTGGTACTTAGCGTAAATATCATCGTTATGTGTGTTCACTCTGGGAGCTTTGCGCTTACTGTTGGCATCAAATTACATTTCGTACTATTATTATTATTATTTCTTTTGTAGTTGTTGTTCGTGGCGTTTCTTTCGCAATGTTTAGATCACTTTTCAGTGGTTGTAATTTTGTATTTATTTTATTGTTGCCAAGTTAAAGGTTAATTTCATGGCGAGACTGCCAGCGTTATTACGTGGAGTTCTGTCATAATAACCAAACAACAAGTTCAATGGCCACAACTGAATACTATCTGAGTTAAAATTTAAATTGTGGAAATACCCGCACCCCGATGGTTATGGGGGTATATTTCAGTTGCGATATGTGATATGTTAAGATAAAGTCGGTAACAGGAACATGAAGGTTTCACCAATCCTCATCGGATACCTCCAAAATGTCCCTATATCAGAGCAAAAATTTAACCTTATGTACACTTTTCCTAATAACTTTCTATAAAAGCTTTTAATAAAAATCCTAGACAGATGGATCCTTAAACAGAAACAAGTTGGGAAGGTTTGAAGGTGGATGGAAAAACGTGGTATATTCGGATGAACAAGAAATAATATTTCTGAATCCCGTATCTCTTAGGCGGCAGTTAAGGCGATCATGAAATAAACCATTCATACCAATGCCTTTATATAAATTATGCATGAACTTGTGACATCGATCTATTGCAGGCGAAACAACAACAATTCACATCATCATAACATCTAATTGACAGCCATCGATAGTTTACAATATTTTTTATTTTTTATCAATTAAATCGGAAATCACATCCAAAAAAATGGGGAAAATCTCGCTGTAGTCAATAGCTACCAAGCATGAAGAAAGCTTTCATACTTTGTTACAAAATGTAGACTGCTTTGTGGCCAAGAATAAACAAACAGAATATAACCTGCTACATAGGCCACCCAGTTAACCCAAGGCACATCTATACCAAACTAGAAACATCTCATAAGGATTTGTTGGATGTATCTTCAAAACCACAAGTCTCTGACAAAACCATACACTTTTCAATCCAAACTAAGGTAACGCCACCTGCGAGTGTTTTCAAAGCAGTCGAATTTATGATTCTGAGTCCTATCTACATACCGACAAGAATTAAATACGATAGAATTAAATTCCGGAATTCATGATAAAGAGTTTATGAAAATCAATCAGATCAAAGACGAAATTAAATTTCCATGTTATGACAACGTTTTTAAAAATAACATAGACTTCGATCACTGAACAGCCTTGAGGTGAAACTAATTTGTTAAGATTTTTAACACAAAGTATAGATATTTACCAACCACCACATATGATTGATTATTTTAATTGAAAACGATTTTTCAATACTATTTATCGTGCTATTGATCAAACTAATAAGAAGTAATAATAACACCATAAATGTGATCATTTAGTGACCGTTTAATTTTTGCAACTTAGGATAGAAAGTCACATTGTTGGTATTAATAAAGATAATCTTGTTTTATGAGACACTATCCACACACACGGACGGAACGGAACGAGCGTCAAGCAACATTTACATACAAAAAAGCCCATAACGAAACACAAAAAACGTTAGTAGACATCATCCATCTTACGAAACCAAGAAATACTGACGGAGAAGTGGTCAAACAAATGCAAATATTCTGCTACAAAAAAAAAAAAAAAATACAACATTAAATCGCCTTTAATGCAAATTACAACATGAATTTTACTATTTTACTTGAACTGTCGAGCCGAGGATGATGGTGCCACACACACCAATGGAGGATGAAGCAAAAGAACAACACACTGCACCACCACTGCAGTGGAGAGATGCAGCTGACCAGATGAAAAGAGTCATTTAAGTAAAAATACGACATAAATGTTTAGATAAGACTTTAAGCCAAAATCTGTGATATGTGATAAATTTTTGATGAGATTTCCGCGATGGTCTTGTTTTATTAAAGCTAAACGCCAAAATCCTAAAGCCCACTCCGAATCCGACTCCAAAGACCATGCGCTGCAGCAGCAGCAACCCACCAGGCCACCAACCAGCAGACAGTCAGCCGACCGGCCAGCCAGCCATCCATGCAACATGTCAAGTTGGAAACTTATGAATATGTTTTCATCACGGTCATCGTCATCGTTTAGCCACACATAAATCTAAACACATCCAACAGCCAAAGATGAGGAGCAACCGCAGAGAAATCTGGCCTTATGCCTGCCTGCTGCAAACATGTGTGGACGGCAACGATGATGAGACAGCAGTTTTCTCTTCTTCGAAGATGTGCATCTTCTTTGTCTTTCACCAAAAATTTTGCCTTAGATAGGAAAACTTCTTTGGCCTTCTCCAAAGCAGAAAACAGATATTTTTGGTTTGTTGAAAAAATACAAAATCTCTAGCAGTGCCATGCTCCAAAGAGCACTCTAGACGTATATGTATATGTACAATGAATTAGACGTCAACGTTAAAAGACGTCTGTTATTTTAGGCTGATCCTAATCTGAACCAAATGATTATGCCCGTAGTACTCGTACAAGGAGAAATGGCTACAAAACACAAATATTCAGTGCTAAAGAAAGGTTTCACCTAAACTGTTTGTTGTTCTTTCTAAATTTTCAAATTACTGAATGGAGAGACCGTTAAGTTCAGCCAAAGGTTTGACCAAGACATAGCAGTCAATTGTAATCTTAATAAAAATATTGTTTGAATGAATTGAAGACCTATCATACTGGTATAGGATACAAGTAGTAACATCTCCCTGCGACTAATCGGGTTTTAGAGTTGGTATTCAACATAGGCGAACCCGACATACCACGATTGGTTCATTCGGTTCATATTTTGAAAACACAATAGCTTCCAACTAGGAATGGTAAATGGAATGATATTTAGTACCATTGACTGCAATATGCTTAACTGAAAACTATCAGATAACAATAATTTGTTGTTGTGTTCATTTACAACAATACGCTTGGCTTAACTAAAACTCAGCTTAACAAAAAAATTGTTTCGTATTCAATGTTTTCACTTCATATTAATATGGCTACATTTGACCGAAAATATTCAAGTAGTTGAATAAATTGTATCAGCTTTACCAGGATTTTTAAAATACTAAGAAACTTGTTGAACCCTAAATTAATCTTTCTAAGTATGCTCAATTGTTTCTAGGAACTGTCATAAGTTAATTCAAATACGTGAAATGCGTTTCAGTTAAACGATCTGAGGACAAATATTATCCGCATTGCAAAGTCTGTCCACAGGAAAACACTTAATTGTGTGACAGATTTTTTAAAAGTCTGATGGAATTATTTTTCATGAGGTTTATCTACAGATTTCTGGGTGATGATTGATCATTGTACATCAATTTATTGAACATTATACATCAATTTGATGAACATTGTACATCAATTTGATGAACATTGTACATCAATTTGATGAACATTTTACATCAATTTGATAATTTGAAGAATCGTTTTCATTGATTTGATCTGGAGTTGTTTTCAGTTTCTTATAAATAGTAAGTTGGTGCGCCGTTTTCTAGGGGAACTCAGCGATTGCATGAATGAAAAAAATATTAAATACGACCGGAGGAATCATGATTTATATTATATGGGCTAAAGATAATGTTATTTTTCAACTTCGCGAATATTACAAAATCTAAAAATCAACGAATCGGACCAATTTAGTACAAAGAACGAAATTAAGATAATTTAGGGCTAATGTTCGGTCGCTGAGACATATTACATAGTTTTTCGAAAACGAAAAACCTCATATAAACTTTGAGATGCGAAGGAGTGCCTCTGTGTAATGCAACAACAGAGATTTTCCACAAGTAACCACGAAAAGAAAAGCATGACCATATCGAGCCCGGTTTAGATGTTGTCGTTGCTGTTGTTGTTAATGCTGATATAGGCAGTGACAAGAGTTTAGCTACACATTTTACAGCAAAGCCTTTTTGTTGAATTGGCACCACTACAACAAGAACAGCAAAAGAAGGTGTTTACAACCTCTAACCAAAAAAAAAAAAATAAAAATAAAATAAAAATACAATAACGAACCAAAACTCCTTCACTGTGGCAGGAGGATAAGCAATGTTTTTAAATTTTTCCTTACAAGGTAATAATTATAACGTTTATTTTGGTGTTGTTGCCATATATTTTAGCATTTGCTTTAAGCCAGCCATTCGCTTATTTTTTCATTTGTTTGTTGGCTTTTACCAAATTACAATTCGATTTTAAATTGGTACATTTGCCTCATCTATGCCCCGTCTTATCTCGGGTGCCAGTGAATTTAAACGAACACCAACGGCAGAAATCCAAACCGAGCTGCGAATGTTAAATGTGAAAAAGGCATTTATTTTGGCCAAGTTGTAACATCATTTATCATTATCACATTTTACAATCTATTAACGCTTACTGTTGCTGCTGCTGCTGAGGATGATGCTCAAGCGGAGTCGGAGACAGAGACTAAAATGGAGGATGCTTTACATTTGCACTCCTTCATCTGTGTGGTGTTGGACATTTGCCAAGCGCATCGAAATTTAGCACCTACTACCTGCTGTGATTTGTGATTATGGCGATAGATTTGGCAATCAGCGGAAAATATTCCCAGATAAATTATGAATTTATCACACATGTGTGTGGGGGCATCATAGTTAGTCCTCGATATGGGATGGTATGGGATGGGAGAGAAGGAAGCATTTGTTGGCAGAGTGTTTGCCATGAATTGCCATGTATGAGTGTTGTTGCGAATATGTTTAATGGTCGCCCATGCTAACACGTTTTTTATCGTCTTAATAGCGATCGTCCAATATTTGTTAGAACCATCAATATATTTCACTTTAAGTTTCGATGTGGTCCTGTGTAGATGTTGTGAGTATGGGCCTGGCTGAAGGAACTTGAATACACTTTGAACGGTAAATTCAGATACAAGTTCATATTTTAGCCTGTGATAACAAGGACTATATATTAGCAATACCGGAAGATAAAGCAAATCGAAAGGGAAAGACTACAGCAAATAAAAGTGCGATTTTCGAGAGATGCCAAAAAGTGCCTAGAAGGCAATATGTCGATTGACACTGTTCTCTGACCAATTAAAATGTTTATTTACTAATGAGTATTTAATAACATGAAATTTCATAGACAGACTTGGAACATACGCCTCTGGGTTTCCTAAGTGAATGTACTATCCTTGAACAACACAGCAGGTTCGAAGAGAAGTTCGTTGTAGCCTTTTTTCGGAGATTCAGCAGTTAAGTTTTGAGCCCCACATGATACTAATGACGTCTGCAGCGTTAGATGTGGACTGCTTGGCCGACTCCTAGGGATACTTCTGGTACATATCTATGTCCCATTGGCAACACCAGGAATACTCCTATATATCGTGCCCGACCCATTGATTTCAGAAGTTCTTTAACAGTTTGTTAAGAAAAATACATACCATTGCGTGACCAATGTTTTCTAAGAGGACGGTTAATTATGCCCATCAACACAAAAAATCAAAAATATACCAAATCTGAAGTGGATCCAGGGCTACCGCTGGTATACATTTCGTGAGCCAAACTCGATCCTGCTTGGATTATGGCCACCAACGCAGAACTTCAAAAATATAGAAATTCTGACAGCGCTTTATTTTTAAAGAGCACCTCCAAGGCGACTTTTGACCACAAGAAAACTCTATTCTAATATTGCAAAAAAACTAAAATATTTACATCTGTAAATTGATACTGAAAGGGCAGAGGACAAATTAAATTGGTTCCGAAAAATCGGAACCGTATCGAATTTTGTTGAGTACGGGACAGGCATTTCATTAGAACCCAATTAACTGCTAGAAACGAAACGAAGTTTAGCCGAGAACATAAAATATGTCGTATCGTCGCCGGGCCAGTGGAACCACTTTCGGCTTTGAGAAGGATGAATTACATTTGATTAATATACCTAAACCAACCACGTTGCTTGGAATACTGCCAAACAGCCGCTCGGATGTTTGACATAGAACCTGGTTTTTCCCAATTCTGATGACCGGATCGGTCATTTCATAGCGGAAAGCAATTCCAGTGCTATAGTGAGAATTGTCCATTTAGTTGTTCCTGAGTCTAACAAGGGCGGCCTTTAACATTTTTAGGAGCTGTCCGTTAATCCTACTCTGCCGCTGAACTCTGCCGCTTACCTGGAAAAAAATGCAAACCCCAATATAAGTTAACAAAATGATATGAGAAGCCATTTTAAATTAGTTAGATAACTGAATGTATAAGGTGTATATAGGAATTTGTTTCCTTTAGTGCTAGGAAAGGTATTTTCGAAATCTGTCCAATAACAGAGGAGTGGCTGCTGTTGGCAATCCCAAAGTACAATTATAATTTCGCAATGGTTTTTGCAACATTGTTGCAATTACAACCTCGACCATACATTTCTGCACCACATTCACCTGGAGGTGGCGTAGGAGGGTGGTCTGTAAACAATTTCGGGTAACATCAAGCAAATGTTGTGGCGGCAAAGTTACATCTGGCTCTGGGCTCATGAAAAAGATTTCTTAGTCAATACCACCAAATTCAAAACCTATCGTTAGTTTTTTTTTTTTTTTGTTTTGAGTAATACAAAGTAACCGTGAAAACATTTTTGAGATACGATAAATTATGGTACGAGTGAGTATGGCCGATTAAACAAATCACAGCCAATAACCCCAACAGAGGGCAACAAATCTGTGTGCTGGCTCTGCTATAAATCTTCAGACGAGCGACGACTTCGATCGAATGCAATGCAATGAACAACATTTCACAATGATTGATACATTTTGCTTATTAACAACAATATCAATGGCAACAGCGACAACAACAATTGCATCCCACAATGACAATCACAGCATTAGCAACCGGACGGACCAAAACGAAAATCTAGCAAATATTGAAATGTCTTGCACGAGTAATAAAACATCCCTTTCACCAGATTGACAACGGTTGTAAATAAAACGACAGGACCTACCACAATACCAACAACAGCAACAAAACATCTCGAATTCCCATACAAAACCTCGCTACACATACGCTGTACAATTGAGAAGACTAAGAACAAAAGCAAATAAACTTATATGCCAATACAACAACAACCACCACTGCAGTAACATTACAAAAACATCAAGATCCAGTGGAAGGAATGAGTCAAACAATACATCCATTTAGACGTCACTGATATACACTTGGTTTCACAAGAAAGTGCTCATCTTTTTTTGGGATATGTAGGACAGAACTGTCTTTTAAACAAAAAAAATCTTAAATTAACTTATTTCTAACTCATGTAGATTTTTTTATATTTGAGTATCATTGCTGAATGTTGTAACCGTTGTTGGACCCGTAGGACCCCATGACTCCGATGATCCATTTATAGTCAATTTAACAAAGGAACCTATATTTGGATTCCCAGGAAAACTGAACTCTATTTTAGTTATGTCTTATTAGTTGGTACACCCTTTTTGAGCATATAATCAAATCGGGCCGCTCTAACCAACACCTTAACGTGTTTATTGCACACACTGTACATTTCTCTGTTGTCAAGGAGGTGTACGTACGCCTGAATGTTTTGTTCAGGTTATTGTCTTAACAAAAAAAAAAAAAACTGAAACCAAAGGTAAAAAAACAGAGAACAAAAAAAATAGGCGTATGTGCAACTAATCGCATTCAGGGGACATTAAGCGGATGCAGCTTTCAAATGCTTAGTTTTTTATTTCATCTACAGTCTCTGCTTTTCATCGCAGAATGGTTGCTTCTTCATCCTCATCTCCAGTTGCAAACAATCAAATAGTTTTTCAAAAGGGGGAGTTTTGTTGCTAGGAAAAAACAATATTCTTATTCTGTGCTGCAGCTTCTTTTTATTCTTCTTCTTTTTACTACACGACGACAGATGCTTTCTGTGCTTCGTGGATGTGTAGAGGAAAACTAAACCTTTTTGGTAAACGAAGGTTCAGAGCTGAAAGGAATGGTGTGTGTCGATTTTCTTTTGTCCCCTCCCTTGACTGTACTAATGCAGATGTTTGTGGCACTGTGTTACCAAGAAGTGGGAAAAGCGACAGAAATCAGAACAAAATTTCAGTTTGTTCCGAGAAGCTAAGGATGTGTGTCACCCTGTGACACTAGCGCATATGGAGTCGCTAACTCTAATCGGGGGTTGGAGTGTTGTCGGTGGTTGGGAAAGGCTGGATCGAAAGACGACAATGTAAGGAGATTGAGGTCTATGGAAATAGAAATTACGATACAAAAGTCCATCGAGTAAAAAATCGTATACTAATATCACTTCGTGTAGACAAAGGAAGTGGCAATCTGGAGACAGACACGTAGTATATATGAAATTATCCTCAACATACTTAGGATAATAGGTGATGTTGTTCAATGCCCAATCCCTAACACAGATGAAAAGCGAACTACATTGACATCGTCGGAAAGACAGGCTAGATGTAAATTGAGAAAGAGGTTTTTAGAAGCGATTTAAACCTTAGCCACATTGCTAGAAGAATTAAAAAAAACTCTATAGACGATATTAAACCACTGATAGTTTGACTTCACTTGCCGAAGAAGAAGGCCAACAAGTCTTATTCAAACTGTTTGCCAAGATTCCTCTTAAATTTAATCAAACTTCGCAATATCTCCAGATTTAGCTGGATAAGGTAGAGGCGTCACCCATTATTAGGCCAAAGTAGTTATTCATAATAAAATCGACGAATTTACAATTAATGAAATGACATACATGAACACTATTCCCCACGATTCTGGAAAATGTCAACGATATTAAAAAAAAAAAGACACTTTGCCTGAACGTGGATAATAATTTAATAATTGGCTCAAAACTTTCATTTCGTCTAATTTATGTGATTTTTGCTTGAAAGAACTTCCTCAAAATGGGATAAAATGTGTGTCTCTCATTTTGAATAATTGTTCGAAATATTTTTTCCCTTGAGCTTGGAAGAAATCTAACATCCAGAATCATACCCACTAATCAATTTTTTCAAATGTTTGAAAGATCGTGTGCCGAACATAACACCGAGAAATCCATTTTTCTATGACAATACTCTCGATGAAGGCATACCCAATGCACTGTGCATGACTTAGGTTTTCTCTCGCCCTCTCTCTCTCACTGTATCGTTCTCAAATAGACATTCTCTAAAAAAGAAAACCTTAATGATGTCCAATGATATGTTTCGATTCGATGTGATGTTAATGTTCGATATTTGACGTGACTCTTCTTCTTTGGCATTAAGCCGATCTGATCGGTATTTTATTTTGTTCTATGTTTTTTTTTCTTTCTGTTATTATTTTGTTCAATTCAATTCGCTTAAATGCGGTTTGCACTATTTTAATAATAACTAACAATAATAATGACGTTTTCACGATGATGGCTCAAATGCTAAGAATGACGTGAATGAATGAATTCCTGTCTGTCTGAGACTGTTCTTCCGTGTCTTATGCTTAGACTCTGGAATCGCAGGGAAAAGAACAAAGTTCTTTTTTTTTTAGGTTTGTATGTTCGACTTCCTCAGAGTTTGTTGAATTAATACGAGAAAAAAGTGTAGTCATTCATTCATTGTTTACTTAAAATATTTAAAAGATTTATAGCGAAAGGTAAAAACAAAAAAATTGCTTAACATCAGCAAAGAAAATAGTCTTTTGAATATTGAGCGGCGCTGACTGTCTGTCTGTCTGTCTGTCTAACTGGTGGGCAAGAGGAAAAACGGGCGATTGATGTCTGGATGGGAATGATGAAGATGATGTTGCTGCTGCTGTTGATGAGACTGGCAATGACGATGAGGAAGTTACTTCTGACAATGTGATGTTGCGGCTGCTGCTGTTGTTGCCTCACATCAAAAGCTCTGATTTATTGAATATTATTTAAAAGGCGAAAGCCTTCGTTTATAATCTTTGTGGAAGCATAAGCCGCACCAACAAAATGATGTCTCCTCTTAACAATAGATTCTGCAAAATCGTGGTCATATACATATTGCCATAGTGACAATGTCGTCTATCATCTGTACGAAATATGCACTCACCGTTCTGATAGATAGCGAGGCGGATGCCTGCCGCTGCACTACAAAGTCCATTCGCATCACCATCAGAATATTTCAATTTCTTGGTTTGATTTCGTTTGCAGCGCCGCAATAATTGCCTGGAATTATTTCACGTTTGTTAGTTTTTTTTTCGTGTGTTTGGCCAACTTACAACTCGTAACAACCTAAATTGTTGTTTTTTTTAACACAATTACATTCATTCAGCCATCCGTCCATCTATCACCAGCATCGCCGATATCGTTCCTTTTTCAATCATTCCATTACAATGTATGTGTGTGCTGTTGAATGGGTTCTCGTGTGCTCGGCGGGGTTAAAATCTTTGGAATTGTTTCGTTAATTTTTAATTGCCTTCAGAAAATGTCTTTTGGCCATAAATCACTATTAGTCGGACCCGAACGAATGTTAGATTTTAATTAGGCAACAAATTTGTTCGGTATGTTGTCTGTATGTGTTTTTGCTTTTGAATTTGATTTAATTGCAAAAAAGATCTAATTAAAATTACACTGGAAGATTTATTTGGACTTGTGGAAATGTGTGTTTAAAACGGTTTTTGTTGTTGTGGTATTGATCAGAGGGAATGTCATCATTAATTTAGTTAAATTAGCCATTGAAATCAACACCTTACAAAGACATTATCTGTACAGTTAAACGTTTCTGAGGGAACCGAATCGTTTTCAAATCACTGGTCTTTATCGAAACGGTATATGTTTACAAAGAGGAAAGTATAAGTGATACAACGTTTCATATTGATGGTTTTCTGTAATGTAAAGTTGTATAAAACTCGCCGCATCTTTGTCCATATTCTAACGCATGGGCAAGGATTAATATAATGTGGACAAATTGAAATTTGAAGGTTCAGGTCAAATATATTTTATACTAATTCTTCTAAAAACTTCTGTGGGCATACGGTAGTCAATCAGTGAGTTTGTTTATAACTCTGAAACTGTCTGTCTCGAGTTATGACAATTTAGGTCTCAAATATTTTTTTTAAATTATAAAAAAAAAATATTTTTGTACTCAGACGACTACAGTACCGCATAATAATGGCTGTTCATTAATTTTTTTGGCATAATTAAAGCGGCCAGATAACTGTAGCGATGACTGGGACGACATGTCTGCTGCAGATCCTGAATTCACCACCACAATTACCGCTTCAACCCTAACGAGATGTTGAAGCCGCTTGATACTCTCCGAATTATAGTGACGAAGAACGGATAAAGTGGCCAGTCATGGGAAAATCGTTCACGTTGTACAGGATGTGGAAGGAGTTCATACACCCGCTCTACATGCAACCTCCCTAACCGATTATAATCTCTGGTTTAAGAGCAGAACATTCCGAATCACCTGAAAACACGTTACAAACATTTTTGCTCTAAATCTCCATATTGGATACTGTCTGATAGACATATCAAATTATGATCTAGACCAGTGATTACTACAGAAAATGTGAGCAGAACCTATCGCATACTTGATAAGACCGTGTCATGGCCTTAATATGAGAATATTACATTTTCGGTATCATACTTCGTCTCAGACATTCAGGAAAACCAAGCATCACAATGAGTCCCGTTGTGTATGTCCCATTTTACACGATGACTTTTCCTTCAGAGTTTTTCTCGACATTATTTTTTTTAAACGGTTTAAAAACAAACTCGCTTGCCTGTTTCGGAAGTTGATTCTTCTTTTGTATCAACTATATAAAATTGGCAATTTAAAAAAAAAATATTTCTCCTTCTTAGATACATCTCTACTAGTCTTAGGTCTTAGAGTAGATCAAAATTCCAACCAAAACCTAAGGAAAACCCTATATGCCTAATCTACGATTTTTCTAAGATTCAATGAAAATATTTACAACTCCATAACTTTTTGGGTAACATGTTTTGATGTTAGCTGACAAGCGAAAGGGCGGAGAAAGGAACAAAAGTCGAACACGCCACAAAATATTAATTTATTGACTAAGCCATTCTTTTGGAGGTCAAAACTTAACTATGGTTGTCATCGATTGGATGTGATCAGAAAAGGCAAATTCATATGCAAATAGAGATTTTTTTTTGCTGTCTTACTCTGGTAGGGTGTGTTATAGCCTTTATCTCTGTCTGTCAAAATTCCGTTTAGTTTCTCTATATAAAAAAAAAACGCATAGTGTGGTTATGACTTATGCGTGCATCGTACGATTTTCATGTACATTCTGAACGACGGCCAAGTATTAAAACGTTTAAGTATATATTTAAGGAAAAAGTCGTGAAATCGTGTTGTAACAACATCAACAGCAACAAAATAACAACGGCATCAACCAGCGATGGCTACGATAACAGAGGGAGTAAAAAAAGATTTAATAAAGAAATGAAAACATACCTCATGTAACCTAAAACTCTGCTTTTTTTTCCTTCGTTTACTTTATTTTTGTGGCTCTAGTCAAGAAGAACACAAAAAAAAAAGAAACATACAACATAGAAAAATTATACAGCACTTCTTAGTTCTTATTTTAAGTATTACATGAGTTGCTTCATAAAAAAATCTAACAACTTATAAACGCTTTGTAATTGTTTGTTAACAACGAAAAAAAAGAAGACAGCGAGGGAAACAGAATAAACGACCACAAAAAAAACTCTTTAAGTCCAGCCGGAATTGTATATACCCTTCACCGTGGATTTTTTCTCACAGAAACCAATTGCTAGGTCGCTCTATAACACTTCATTATCAATAACTTCAAAAAGCTTAAGATGTATGATGATCTGTCCCATATTATGGCACATATAAGGATTTTTTTCTCTTTCTACAAATGTACCAACTACCACCTTCATACCGAACATATGATCGTTCATAGTTTTAAATTTATCTGTATGACAATTTCCTAGAACCTTAAAAGGATTTTTTTTCCCTGTGGACCAATATTTACTGTCACTTACAGTCTTAATAATGTTTAATTCTCATTCCGTTTGGACGCTGTGAGGCTTTCATGATAAACGGCCATAGCTAGAATGGACTTAGATCCAACGTTACAAAACGAATGACAAATTTAGTATACTCTTCATCCTATGGTCGAGGATATAAAACACACAAAATTTATGTACGTTTTGTGTTGTTTGCCAACAATTTTAATAACGAACGGCAGAGAACTGAAGTACACCGACAACGCTTGTTGCTTAAGTCTTTTGTTATCAAATGTACTACATGAATGCACCACTACACCCTTTCCAAGTGAAATGGTGTGGAAATTTAAAATCAATATGAGTTTTTCTTTGGAAAATAAGAAAATGCTAATTGAATTGTTGCGTTCACTCGACTAAAATAGAATTGGCTTGGTCTCCTCATAAAGGGTGTTTTTTATTGGGGTATAGAACTTTAAGTTGGCATCACTTTTTTAACTGGCGGCCATTTTGTCAGCTGTCAAGTGATTAATATTTAGTTTGGTTTGCCATTTCATCATGAACAGGTTGACAAAAGAACCACGCTTGCAAATCGTGCAAATTTATTTCGAAAGTAATGGTTCAGTTCGCGAAGTTCACCGCAAGCTCCGTCCATTTTATGCCATTACATCCACAAAAACTGACTGTTTGGTGTGCTCTATGGGCTGGTGGAGTCAATGGGCCATACTTCTTCCGAAATAATGCTGGAGAGTCAGTTACCGTTAATGGAGACCGGTATAGAGCCATGAAAACCGACTATTTTGTTCCCGAATTGGATGGCATGAATGTGGATGAGTTGTGGTTCCAACAAGTGGTTGAAAATTGGACCTGTAGAATTGGCTTTATTCGAGCCAGACGCGGCGGCCACATGCCCGAAATCATATTTAAACATTAATGGCATAAAATTATGCTTCCAATAAAGCCAAATTGATGGACAATTAAACGATTTTCTTGTGTTTTATTTCAATTCGAAGTTCTATACCTCAATAAAAAAACACCCTTTATGACACCCGGTACTTATAACAATAATTCTCACCAGCAGAGGATGGGGGCAATAAAGAATATTCTTTTACTTTTTTTTACTAGTTTTCATAGATTTTCGTCAAATTTTTTAATAGTTATTTTTTTGAAGAAAAAACTCTTTTAAATTCGCTGACTCCTTAGCAATGGGTTTCTTTGTTGTGGTCGTCAAATCCACTAAATTTGTATTGGTTTTATAAACAAAAGCCAACTTAAAAAATCAACATAAAGAAATATTGTTCTCCCATTATTGAACTGTAAAGTGCTTTTGTTTTTCTCGTTTCCTGTAAATGAAAAAGTCCCGGAAATCACAAACCCTAATTGGGAGTTAAGCGTATTTTCAATAATTTGGTCCGAACTATGAGTTGTATTGTTCTTATTGATCAGGTTTACGTTTTTTTATACATTTACATTTGTATTCTTTACCATAGAGCCGAAATGGTCAAACAAATGATCTTCAGTGTGATGACGCCAAAGTTTAGTTGAACAGTTTCATAAAAAGCCCTCAATACGGTGAGATACACTTGGGAAGGCACAGCGCCAGAGATGATGTATATGTAGTCCGTGAGATATGGGTATAATTCTCTCGTTCGGGAGGAATAATTGAATTATCGGGGTTTCAGTTCGAAAATCGTTTATTAAGGGTGGTCGAAATACAATATTCTTCTTTTAAATTAAAATGTAAGATCATATTTTACTAAACCAGATTTCATTGACGTGGCTTTCCAAGACATCGGTAACGGTTTTTAGTATATCTCCCGAATGACGTGCTCAATACTCGCCTTATGGGTCTGAATCGTTAATTGTTTAAAATGTATACCCATTATTGACATTATTTTCCATATTTGTCTCTGTTTGAGATCATTGATTATTTCTATTTCTTTGCAAAAATAGAAATGTTCAAAAAGAGGCTTCAAGCTTTGTGTTTGCAAGATATACGGATCCGTTTCGGAAGCTTCCATTTAATACTTTTTTTTAAAACAATTTTTCCATTTAGACTTTTAAAAATATTTGAACATTTTTCACGAGCGATTTTTTTGGTTTCATTTTGAAATGGTGTAGGACCAGCCATGAAATATTTGAAATGTTTGTGTCTTAGGTCTTTTGTTTTGTGTTGATCGGGATGGGGATTCCTGATTAATTTTCTTTTTTTCTAAATAGTAGCTAGTATTATTAATGATTTGTTTAATTTCATGCTTATTTAGTTTAATAAATATTTTGAAATTACTTGAAATTCAAAGTAACAACAATTGAATCAACTTTTGTTAGTATTATGGCTTTTGTAGAAGAAGCCGTTTTCGCTTCTAATTTTTAGATAGATGGCGGCATTTGATTACTTTGCCAAAGCGTTCGAATATCCCCAGTTTTCCGAACACACCGTCGATTCTCTCTGTCTACAAAGCATAACGAATTTGTTAATCTAAACGAAGAATGAAAAAGAAAACCAAACGTAATTTTTCCCAGTTTGGTGTTTTTTTTTTTTTTGAAATCTTTGTCTCACAAAAATAATGAAATGTTTACTAAACTTCAGTGCGGGAAAATTGCAAAAGAAATAACTCTCTCGTTGTGCAGCAGATGAAGAACGAACAACATCATTAATTTTAGATTGCTTATCTAAATTCATTGAGAGAGTTGTGGTGCAGCGTAGGAAAGCCAAAAGAAAAGCGGCATTTCGGTTTCTTCATCTGAGATGTGGGGCTTCTGGCCACAGTTCTTTCATTTCTGGCCTTTTTTTTTTTTGCGTATCAATGCCGACACTAATAAACCATTATATCCATCACTATCATCTGCGACTGTAGTTGTTTCAGAAATTCTACGTTTTTTTTTGTTGTTGGTGCACAGTCTTGGGAAATATGCCGGGAAAACTCCAGTAGTTTTCAGTCAGTCCGTCTCATGCTGTATATCTGGCTCATCCGTATCTCAATATCTGCTGCTGTTTAAACAATTTGTTATGCATTGCTCTGGCGATGCATTTGATTTGAAAATTATGTTTATTTCAGTATTTGTTCAGTATGTTCGGTTGCAACGTTGCGGTATTTGCATATTTCTCTGTTTGCCATAGAAATCATTCCGCCATTCATTGTCAGTATATGGGCAACATTTGTTGTTGCCACAAATATTTGCTGCAGCCGCTGTTGGTGGGTTTTTATTCGGACTTTTTGTTGTGGCTGCAGTTGATGTCTGTTAAGCATATTAATGTTAATGGAGTGCATACGAATTTTTAACTTTTTCTTTATGCCCGATCCAAATCTAATTTCCGTTTTATGTTTTATGATAATTTTTTTTTCATTATATTTGAAATATTTCTGTTGGTTGCAACTTGTAAGATTTTTTCGAATGTCTTGATTTGATTAATGTTCACTTAGATGACAAAATAACGTTTTTCCGTTTATGCTTTGTGATGATGAGAAGGTGATGAGAATAAAGTGAAATAGTTGAAACCGTCAGTTGTGGGAGCATACTAAAATCTAATATTTTATCAATCTGAGCTAAGGACGGTGTAATGACAGGGCACGAACTTGACTTTTTAATATTTTGACGCATTAAACTATTATTCACAGAGAAACTAGGACATTCCAAACCAGTTGGTTGCACTGTACCACAAACTCAATTCCCACACAGAATATTTCTCTGTCGCCAGTACATTAACCCCTAAGACCAGTGAGGGAATTACCCTCATAAATTCTAATACGCAACTGTTTTCATATTTCAAAATGCTTACGCATTTCATTAGTAATTGCAAATACGTAAAAAGCGTATTTTCTTTTTCGAAACAATTAATTAGTGTGTGAATTTGTAGTTTGTGAGCGTGTGAACCCTATACGGAACCACCCTAAGTACTAAGGGATTAGTCTGTTCTAAGACAAAGCAGGGGTTGCAAAACACCCCAATAACAAATAGCAAAGGAAACGAGAACAAAGAAACTCCATAAACTGACTTAACCAGGTTACGCATGCGATGGATCAAGGCAAACAGCTACCAGTGACCGGGTGCGTTAGCCAGTAGCTGGAAGAGAGAGAGAGAGGGAGAGAGGGAGAGATATACCAAATGGCAATGGAGAGGAACAAATACCAGCATAAAGTACAACTCACACTCAACGTTCCGTTGTGTATTTAAAGCACTTTACACATGTTGGTCGATGGTGTTTTTGTTGTTGGAAATTTCTTTCACTTTTAGCACATTTTCTGTTTGAACGTTTTGTGCTGTGGTGCGCAACAGCAACACCCCCGCCAACAACAGCCTTCCTATCCGTACAGCCTGTACATGGTGGGTGCGAGAACGCCGCCGCGTACATTTTAATTTATAAAGCGGAAAAATCATTCTCATGCATCAAACGACGCATTTCACAGAATTTACACGCCCTCAACTTGGCGGTGAGTGTGTGTGCGCGGTGTTTTGCCGGCGGAGTCGTTATTTTCCTTTTCTGTATTCACAGCAAGCGACACATGTGATGTGTGTAGGTGTTGCTGTCACCGTTGCTGTGGCCGTCTCGTTGCAATGTTAAACTTCTTCTTATGTAGGCTGTAATGTGGTGTTGTATGCAACTATTTCCCCCCCCCCCAATTTTTTTGTTGTTCTCTGTCTTCAAAGGCTTTTCATGTTTGAGAGGAGGTTAGGACAAACAAACCCGAAACTGATTAACCGGTTCTGTTTGATATTTGATAAATTTTGATCTAACTAATATTTATGAGTTCTGCCGAAAACCTCTTGTAGACAAGGAATGATGGATTTTTGTAGGTAAAACTGGTGAACATCGAACTACTGAATATTAAAAAAAAAAAAGGTTTCCAAAGTTGACATGCCAGAGATTATCGATAAAATCCATACAATAATATTGAATGAAAGTGAGGGAGGAGGCTAAGACTCCTTACTCTTGACAATCACCATTACCGTGTAACCACTCCACAAGAGTGTTTTGGTCTGTTGGGCAAATGTCAGCAGTCTTAAATTAATTGGAATGGCGAGTTTCTTAATCTGAAATGAGAGTTAATTTATTTGGGTACTTCTGGTGAAATCACCACTGCAACGTTATCTTATGTTCTTAATCCGTATTGAACCTGGCACCGGCTTAAATTCTTTTGAAACACTTCAGTTGATCCGACTACCGGGTTTCAAACTCGATTGTCCACAGAAGCTTAGAAAAAAACGCGGTTTTTTAATCACCCTACAAGAATAGTTCGCTGTTAAGGAATTTAATTGAAATGTTTGTTTCTAGGCAGTTTGTTTGTTCTGAAAACCATTCTCCACATATAACGGGGGTTCAGCGATTAATTTGCATTTTCTACTAGAATTTATTCACAACTGCAACAGCACTGGCAAAGCCCACTTAAGGGCCCATTTCAGCCTACCTTGTACTTTGTGCTTGGTGTGTGTGTGTGGATAAGAGTGTGAGAAAAAAAATTCGGTTACAGTGCAACGAGTATCGTCGTTGTGTAAATGAAGTGTTAGTGGTCTGGTTGCTGTTGGTGCTTCGTCTGTTCCATTTGCCATGACAGGTTAACTTTAAACGTTTCAGTTGTAGGTGAGGAGGGAGCCAATGATGTATGTTGGTGTGGGGTTATGCTATAAATTAGAAATGTTCCTAAATTGTTTTTCGTTAGTTAATGAATGTTATTTTCTTTCTGATTCGTCGTTGTACATAATAATTTCATTCGTTCCATCGCCTATGCATGTGTCATAAATCAATACACCTGCGATTAGGAATTTGCCTTGGGAATTGTAAAAGTTTTTGAATTTATAATACCAAACATTTAAAAGGAAAGTCTATAGAGACCAATTGCTTTCTAATGAAAATGGGTGATATAAAATAATGGGTTGTTTCAACATAACAAAAAAATATTATTCTAATTAAAGTTTTAAATTGAAATACAGTCGACTCCGGTTATAATGAACTCCTAGGGACTCGAAAATTAGTTCGTTATAAGCGAAGTTCGTTATATCCAGGTTAAAATAGTGTAGAAGCAAAACTCTTGGGACTTAAAAAAGTGCTCGCTATAGACGAAAGTTCGTTATAACCGGTGTAAGTTATAACCGGAATCGACTGTATGAATGATGTGACGCTAATATTTACAGCGAAGACAATGCATATTTCATTTCATTTCATTTATTGAGTCTATGGACAGAAATTCCTTACAGACTAGCAATAATTATAATTTCCATGACAGTAAAGAAATTCCAAACCATTCTGGGAAAAGGAAGAACATTCTACAGAACAGTCATTCTACCACAAGGCTTCCTTTTTTACATACAGTAAACTTTCGTTAATATTGTCATGATCTTATGATTCTTTTATGCAAATTGCTGTCTCGGCAAATCACGGTATACAGTTTAGGACTTCAGTCTGAATTAATTATTATTATTCTATACAGCCAAGGATTGCTAATCTGTCACATTTTCCCTTTGTAGTTTGTTGAAAAATGATTGTGATCTTGTTCACATTCTCCAAGTTAATTTTAAAAACATAAAAAATTAAAAAAAAAACAAAAAACAAAAATGTTGGAGGTCGATGGCGATTGAGTAGAACCCTTTCCCTTTATGCTACGGCAACATTACACAATATTTCACCAATTAAACCATGTATCTAAAATATATACATCGATTTGTTCGATTTTAATCTGGAAAAAATCGACAAAACTTGTAGCACAAAACGAAAACTATGGGAACTTCTAAGAATAATTTACAAAGAAACTAAATATTTATGAAACATTTTACCAAAACTAAAAAAAGTGCCGGTATTGAATTCTGGCGAATAAAATATATAAACACCGATGCACAAAAGTTTGTAACTTTTGATCTAGTAAAATTTTTGGAGCTCTGTAAAAACTGGTTTTAGACAAGGAGTTAGGGAGTATTTGAGGGTATTAATATTAAGAACCGGACAATGGTTTATATTTTAGAAAGATATTTTGGTATTTTGTTTTTCACAAAATTTGAGGTAATTGTTCATATTGCACATTAAAAAAAATTGATTATTTTATATTACAAATGTTTGCAAAAATGTAATTTGATTTCTCCATTTAGTCGAACGGTAACTTAAATATTTTAAGAGCTATTTAATTTTAATTTTATTTTTATTATAAAGTTTGTTTTCTTATCTTAATTATGACGTCAACATTTTACTTGTACCAAATGTAGTTTGGTTGTAGCACATATTTTAAAAATATCGATTTTTAAAAAAATAAAGTGTTTTTTATTTAGGGTATAGAACTTTAAGTTGGCATCACTTTTTTAACTGGCGGCCATTTTGTCAGCTGTCAAGTGATTAATATTTAGTTTGGTTTGCCATTTCATCATGAACAGGTTGACAAAAGAACAACGCTTGCAAATCGTGCAAATTTATTTCGAAAGTAATGGTTCAGTTCGCGAAGTTCACCGCAAGCTCCGTCCATTTTATGCCATTACATCCACAAAAACTGACTGTTTGGTGTGCTCTATGGGCTGGTGGAGTCATTGGGCCATACTTCTTCCGAAATAATGCTGGAGAGTCAGTTACCGTTAATGGAGACCAGTATAAAGCCATGATAACCGACTATTTTGTTCCCGAATTGGATGGCATGAATGTGGATGAGTTGTGGTTCCAACAAGTGGTTGAAAATTGGACCTGTAGAATTGGCTTTATTCGAGCCAGCCGCGGCGGCCACATGCCCGAAATCATATTTAAACATTAATGGCATAAAATTATCCTTTCAATAAAGCCAAATTGATGGACATTAAAACGATTTTCTTGTGTTTTATTTCAATTCGAAGTTCTATACCTCAATAAAAAACACCCTTTAATAACGGAATACATTTGGGAGTTAAGAATTTTTTTGACCCATGGTTTCTTAGTGAAATATTCTTAGAATTTTCCGTAGTTTACATTATTTCTGTAAGCTTTGTCGATTTTTTGCCTCCCATATAAATTGACCCACCCTAATAAACAGCACAATAACCGAAGTGTTTCGTCTACACAGCATGTGGACTAAATATGGGGAAAAAGTGGGCCCTAAACATTACACGATGAACATCACAACTGTGTTTGGTGCCCAAATTCATTTTTGGGGACAATTTTCATTATCAAACTGAACTCCTAAATAGTGGTACGACAATGAGCCTGAAATAGTTATTGTGGTCTATTGACATGGCATGTGCGTGGTTTTTTTTCACATTTTGGGCGGTGGTTTTAGACTCATTTAACAATAATTTTCATAATTTGTCTGCCCTGAAACTAAAGACAAAGTAAATACGGCTCTAAAGTCATTCTGTTTGCAATGTCGCTCCAAATCTAAGAGCTGTTTCCTTTAAATCAAGAAAATCAAACAAAAAAAAAACAAGGGAAAATGGTTTGACACAGTACAACAGAAATCTTAATTTGTCAAATAACTGAAACAGATGGTCTTATTAAAATCTGCACAACAACACTGACCTCATCTAAAATCTCGCAACATTTTAAAAGTTGGACCACTTTGGCGTATCATTATCGCTGGATCATCTAAAATCGTTATTTATCACAAAAAACACATTACCAAAAACACCGCTAAATGTAGTGTCAGCCATTAACAACCAACAAATTTAACACAATCCAAAAAAAACAGAAACAATAAATAAATAATATTAATTAATTTTAATTAACCAACTAAACATACCCTGAACTTTGCCAATAAAGTACCAGCCAAAAAAAAACCTAGTCGACGACGATCAACCAAAAACCTCCAACTATTAATTGTTAGAAACCAAAAAAAAAAAACAGTAGTTAATGTTAAGTGCCATCTTAACGAGAAACTTATAACGAAATATATTTAACGAAGAACAAGAAAAAAAAATCGACAAAATCCAATAGCAACATTTTTTTTTTTTGGCAAAGACCAAAGAGCGATTTCATAGTAAATAAGGCCTTAGGTCGCGTGTTATTTGTCAATAAATTTCCTATGTTTGCATTAACACACAGTCAGAGGCGACTGTGGTCTTGTGGCTTCGATTTACGAGGGAAGAGGTGATGCATTTTGGGGATGGGTTGGCGGTTTGGTGTGGTCGGTTCAAATGGTCGATCTGATGTTTTCGTAGTTGGCTTCGCCTTTGGGTGTTTTGATGCAACGGTTTAACTGTCGCATCGCGATAACGAGGAGCTGACGATACAGAAATCATGGGCTGGGCTGGGGGTTTTCTTGTGGTGAGAAGAAACGAAGAATATGGTGTTTGGTAGCCATGGGTTATGTGGAAATTGGATGAAATGGAAAAACACATTTAAGGGATGGACGAACAGAGTATACCCTCCAAAGAGAATTTACTTGTAGCTAAAGCCAACGCTTCGAGCAGGGGCCAATAATAATTTAATTAGTATTGATTTAATTAATCAATAGATATTTGAGTGCGACGTTTGGTTGCAGAGCGTGTGCCTACTGCTATTTTAGGATCCAGACAAGTCAAAATTAACAAAAATGTGTGATTCACAGCCTGTTGAAATTTCGATTCCTAGTGAGTTGGGATGGCGTTGGAAATTCGTAGGGAAGGGATTAGAGAAGCACGAGGGGTATGGAAATGGAGGGAATTTTTGCATTTCTCGTCACGATTTGATATTTTTTTCTCTGAAAATGTTGAATTTATATTATTTATAAAAAAAATTACAATGACTTCACAAAGGGGTTTCAAGAAGACAAATAAAAACCGTGGGGGAAAAAGCTTCGTGTAAATCTGGACCATTTTTAATTTTCTAAATAACACAAATGGATTTAAAAAAAGTAGTTAAAATCTTGCTTCTATTGATTGATAATAAGAGAGGACTTCGACGACTTTTCCACATGAATTGGCATCGGATTCTAACACTGGCAATACATAATCTATGAACATTCTTGAGCTATTGTATCACTCAGGACAGGAGGATTTATATAGGACCATTGACCACGCAAAAGCTGCAATCGATTTCCTCGTTGTTTGCCTTGGCCCCTTACATCTCCGCTACGATTATTCAATGTGAGTATGTTATCTAATGTCACATATCCACACATCCTTATTATTGAATATACCGGGAGTTCGATCAAGTGCATTTGTTTCATGTCATATGTTATTTTGACAGTTTCTAGGACTGCCATGCTCCCCGTCGTCGTAAAGTGCACACTGACCAGAATGTTGCTGTCGAGAGTGTGTGACTGAGCCGTGGAATATCGACTCGCAATGATCTCAACAAGTCAGCATCAGTCTGATTTTGCACAGAGAACTCGCATTATTGACTTAGATGGACCAATTTACTTCGTAATTGAAAACACAAGACCATCCGCTTCGCTATCGGTTCATTGGTAGCTTCATTAGCCCATTTGTTTTTTGGTAGGGTCACAGGAAAGGATATTGCGAATAATTCACTAACGATTCAGACTCTTATGGCGGATATCGAGCAAGCCATTTAGGAGACAAAGCCGAAATTGTCACCAAAGTCTTGGAGAATTGAGATGTCATTATGCGCTACTGCAAAGCTTTCCAAGGGCAGCAATATTTTGATTTGTTTGGTCTTTCGAATAAATAATAAAAAACATGGCGAAAAAATTGATGTTTGTTATTTTTCAGAATTTTTAAAATTAAACTTTTATTTGGATTACCCTTCAAGAGAGTAATTATTTTTTGGTTACCAGAATTGTTTTTGTCTCACCGCGGTGTTTCGATCTATACCATAGACGCACAATGGACCGGAATACAAATTTCATCGGCCAAACGTTGGTAATTTTAATCTAGTAAACATTTTAGATTCAACCAAAATAAAAGGCTGAAAATTTAAGGTGAATTGTAACAAAGTGTCAATTTCCATTCCCTGCAATGATCGAACTCGACTTTCACCATCAAAATAAACACATAATCAGTCAGAGTCAGACTTAAACCGTTGATTAAAATCCCATTCAACTCTGCAATGTCGAGAGAAGTAAAACAATTGTGAACTCCGTCTAGCCCATAGACATGGTGAGGATCGACAACAGTAGAGTATTCCCCCCGCACCACATTCATGTGCAGATGCTCGAAATTTCTATAAACGTTTATCAACTCAGAGATGATTATTTCTCGAGGGGTTGTTTGTCAGCCAGTCAAACCGAAAGACAAACTTAGCATGCCCCCACCTTCGGTTATCGGTGGAAATGAAATGCAAGAAATTTAAGCGATGTTGGCAATAGTTGTTCACTTTTCGGTTTGATCTTTCTTTTTTTTTTTTGGTTTCGAAAGGGGGTTCAGTCAGAGTGTGGCATAAGAAATGCACTTCTTTTTTCATATTGCTGCTGTGAATCTACTCCGCTTGCATTGGGGCGAACGTGGCACCACAGAGAGCGTATATGGATAGGGGCAACATTTTGACATGCATGCACTCCCATCATCGTCATTATTATTTTGGGCGTGTGGCAATCGAATGGTTTTCAGCAAAATATGAAACGTACACATACAAACACGAGAGCAACAAGAGCTCGACTAAGTAATAAAAGCAGAGGTAAAAAACATCATCAACAACAACAAAAGTCAACTATGGTAACAACGGCAGCAGCCGATTACGAAGCAGAAGTAATAGCAACAAAGACAGCGGCAATAATAACATCAGCAGTTTGGCAATTGATGGCACCACCACATAATACTCATCACATAAAAAAGGGTGTTAACCACTGGTGAATGATAGAAGTCAGCATTGATGGTAAACGGTAAGCACAGGCGAATTAGTACGACATTTTCTCAATATATTCCATTTCTGGAAAATTGTTTTCTAATATGTGATACATTTTCTACTGAATTTAGCAGCACGAAAACATCGATTGTGAACATGTTGGACTGAACACGACACAAATAGACCCTCCACCTCTCGGGGATAAAGCATCTTATACCAGAACAAGGGATTTTAGATCCATGCGTCTACCGTCTCCTCGTGTTGAAGATCCTGTGGAGAACTATAGACCAACGACTGTTGGATACTTTGTAGAAGGGCGTCTTGTCAACACGATTTGTCATGAACTTGGTAACGGTTTCTGGCTCTATCTTATTAACGGCGTCCCAGTTCCGAGGTGGCCGATTGAAATCACCGAGACGGCTGATTAAACTTGGTGTCCAAAAAATCAATTTTGGTGTGGGCTGTGTGGAAATGCGGTCCATCCTGCTGAAACCAAAGATCGTTTAAATTCATGACTTCAATGGTTTCTCGTTCTTCTGTAGCGCTCACCGTTAACCGAAATGGTGTTGCCAACAATATTTTGAAAGAAAAATGGGACAATAATGCTATCGTACAAACAAGCGTACAACAGTGGCGGTGGGTGCCTCATATATATCGAGACCTAACCGCGAAAACGACATAAGCGCTAAAGAATAAATTTTACAGGTTGGCCAAACAAAAAAAAAGAGGCGTTTGACACTTACGATACAATTGAATTTGCTATATCTTTATAAATATAAACAATTATTTGTTAATATTTTGGGATTAGGAGCGTTGGACACTTTCCTAACGAATTTCATTAAGAAGTTTCGGGGAAAAAATGGCGCTTACATCTTTTTTGCGGCACGGGCTCAATTTAGTAGAAAAATTTAAAGAATGATATGATAATGATATCAGTTCCTATGGATTAAACTCATCACACTAATCGAAGGCCACCCTTTACCGCCACACTTACCGAGTACGAATACCTTCCTACTTTTATGTGACTGCCGCCACAAACAATCGACGGCTGCTGTTTTGTGCCTCCATGGCTACTATTACCTTTTTGCCGTGGTTGCAATGACTGCCGCTTTGCCCCGCTTCTGGTGGTGGCATGGATGGCATCGGCAGCCCGCCTGACTGCCACCACTAATGTACCATCAGCAATTTATTAAAATTACGATTACATCGGGTGAAAGATAATATTTCAGTTCGATGTTGTTTATTATTGTGCGATGTTTTCGTTTTGTTGCTGTTGTTTTTGTTGTTCGAAAGCATCCACAATCTCTGCAGGCCTTTTTCTGACATCACTCGGCTGCCACAGCCACCCATCTAAACACATCCTCTCTTTGCCTTTTGCCTGTCAATTGACCTACCTAGTTTTAGTTTTTCATGATGCAGGCAACTGCTACTCCTTTCTGCCTCCCCCCCCCTCTGCCATGGAAAACCGTTACTAACGGTGTACTCGTATTTCGATGGTGCAATGCAAAAACTATATGCGGGTCAATTATTGTTACCATTAGTGAACATGGAAGGCATGCTGCATGCCGCATGTTGTATACGGCATATATATGCCTCTCACTACATACGCAGCATTTAATATGCATTTTCAAATAAAATCAAAATAAATGTATTTTTTGTAATTAATTTTATAGTATCATTATTGTGCATAAAGTCCTGCACGATTATGACGGCGGCTCTGCATCACGCTGATGGTGGTTGTGGCTGTGCCTCTGACTGGGGCGATTGCACAGTTTTACATGTGTAAGCCTATTTTTCACCTTTGATTGCTGAATGGGTGGGTGAGGTTTTTACAGATTTTTATGCGATTTTCACAGATACGATATTGTGGGCATGAAGATAGCCAATGTGAGTATGGACAATTGGGCGAAAGAGGTGCAGGCTCATTGCAAACCACAAGTTTGTACGTTATGTTGCATATTATTAGTCCACTTACATGTTATTGTGGGAAAAATACAAATTAAAGAGATTTTTATTATTATTTTCTTTTTTTGAAACACTCCCTCTGTTGTGGGAAATTGATATAGAAAATTAAAAAGAATTAATTAAACAAATTAAGGAGGAAGGATCGAACGCTCTACTTATGTTCCGGGCATGGTTAATAAATACAACGTCTTTTGGGCCTAAGTTTCGTATATCAATAATACAATTAAATCACCTAAGGCTGATGTTTGTTGCTACTCTTACCTCCCTCGACAGCATCTTAACAAAGCGCAACTCTTGATTAGCAGACCCTGCATCTGTTCATGGCCACTTTGACTAGTTTATATGGATTCCCTGGAGGATGGATTTGCTACAACAAACACACACACTCACACAATTTATAAATAGCACGTCATAACAATTAAAAGTCTTTAATTAAAACCTGACTGTTATAACACCTTTCTTTGTATATGAACGAGTGAGTCTGTCCGACCATCTTTGCCTTCATTAAATCTAACAAAAGTGTTGTGCGTGCGAACCCAAAATGAAATGAATTAAATTTTCTCATTTCTTCTGTATCTTTCGAAATGAATGTGTGGTTTGGTTGCAGAACAAGCATTCATTACACGACTCCGAAGAAAAATGGAAAACCAACACAGAGAAGAAGAAAAAAATTAATAAAGAACACATGCAACCACCGCATTGAAAACCAAACCGTACCGAAGTGAATTGAATTGAACGCCAACCAAAGGAGTGATAAAAAAACCACAATCAATGCAATTGATTCTTTCAAAGACACACAACACATACGTATGTATACTAGGGTGTCCATTATTTTTTTGAATAAACCATTTGTAGAAAATTCGTTCCCCATGTTTTTTTTGATTAATTAATTTGTTATCGTTGTAAAGGCTGTTCATAAAACGGTTTTAGAAATAAAACTATCAGAAATAACAAAAATATATGTAAAAGTAAGACAACTCCCATGGTTATTAGACCCCATTGCATTGATGAAATCAAGAAGAATCGAACAACGAATAAAACATTAAATTAAATAATTCGATAAACAAAAAATGTTGGCTTTAGAATTCAGTTCGGCAGTTAGCGCCATTTCGTTTTCCAATATAAAGGATCTTTCAGTAATTTTGTAATAAAACCCAATGTCAGATCGGCCAAATAAGGGTCACCCTTATGTGCACTCACCGGTAAGTGGCCAAGTAGTCGTTGGAAAATAAGGTAAGAACAAAAAAAATCAAACAACGGCAACAACCACATTGAAATCATAGTTAAAGTGCAATCCAGCAACGCGCACCAATTGTGTGGAAAATGTGATCGGAAATATTAATGAGGGGCAGGCAGCAAGCGCTCACTTACTTCTTGCGGCACCACGGCAATCGACCGATCGACACACAGCACTAGGAATTTTGAATTACGATACTAAAGAAAGCGAAGCGGGAAGCGGGGCGGATGATGCACTGCTACTGGTACTGTACTCATAAGTTTAACAAACATTAAAGAATATTGAATATTGTTATAATGAACAGCAAACAACACAACAAAGGCCAACAGCCAGCCAGCCAGCCAGCGAGCCACATCTATTGCAGAGCAACAACACCATCCGGACCCGCATTCACAGGCACGCCAAACTCTCAATCATTGTAACACCTTTTGCACGGACAGACAAACGGATAGACGCATTTAATGGAAATAGAGTCCACACAATATTCAATAGATGATCAGCACGCAAAGATTATGAAGTGTCTTTGCACAGACGGAACACTTCTGTTCCAAGAGTTTAGCGATACGCGTACAGAAGGCACAGGCGCATACACTCATCCACATCCATTGGAATTAAAAAGTGCGTCGTACGGAAATTTTTTGTGTCTTCTATTTGAGTGGGGAAGGGGGAAGAGGTTCATGTATGATCATGGTGATATTATCAATCACCTTTATTGCTATGGTGCGCTGAATTACGAAAATTGTCATACTCGTATTAAATTAAAAAGGTATTTATTGGATTGAGGAAGTGCTTCCATTGTTGAAGTGTTCAATATAAACTTTTCAGATGTGAAAAACGTTGTTGATTTACTCCGGAGTAGTTGGTTGATTGCAGTGTTACATATATATTCCTCTACGTTCCCTTGATGAATGAACGGAAGAAGCTTTACATGAAGCTGTAGAGATTGAGATCTTATCCGTAATAGATAATGGATTCTTCAAAATGTCTCATGCCCTTATGATTTTAACTAAACCTGTGTTTCTTGATTGTTTATTTGATTTATGAATGTAACCGATAATTATCGGTTATCCAGACGATGTTGATTTTAGGGTTTTCAGCAACACAACAGATTTTAGTTTGACTGGAAACAATTTTGATGTCAACTTACAACTACATACCAATTGAAAATTAAATGTTGAGAATATTTTCGGGTTATGTTAATTTTATTTTGTGGAAAATAACATGAAATAAGGATTGAATGTTTCTTTTATCTTAATATATATTTACCCTCGACACTGATTCACTGATACACTGATTCACTGACTCTGTCACGCAGTACGTAGGAATTTAAATAGGCATTCTATAATTTTCAATAAATAATAATAATAAAAAAAATAATATTTTTTTTTTACAGAAATTGTGTTTTCCCCAAATTTTTTTTTTCCAATTTTTTTTTTCCAAATTTTTTTTTTTAAAATTTTTTTTTTCAACTAATTTTGTTTTCCAAATTTTTTTTTTCTATAAAAAATTTTTTTTTCAACAAAATTTTTTTTTCCACAAAAAATTTTTTTTTTTCAACACAATTTTTTTTCCATATTTCAACGGGCGCCATAGGCGCATTACAACTTACTTACTAGTTTTCTATAGCACAACACTGCCGGTCATTGTATTGATTTGTTTATTTGATTAAAAAATGTATTATCGGTTATCCAGACGAACTATTCTTCGATGCTGATTTTAGGGTTTTCAGCAACACAACAGATTTTAGTTTGACTGGAAACATTTTTGATGTCAACATGCAACTACATATCAATTGAAAATTAAATGTTGAGAATATTTTCGGGTTAATGTTAATTTTATTTTGTGGAAAATAACATTTGCGGAGGAAGATGTCTCAGTGAAATAAGGATTGTATGTTTCTTTTATTTAATTATATAAACTGGTCTACTTGCATAGCTTAGCGTAAAGGTGATAATGGAAATCACGTGACAGAAGAATCCTGCGAAGGTGGCAACATGCAAACAATAATAGTCTGTGCAAACACTAACCCAGATGAGGTCAAAACAGATGGAAAACTGTATTAGTGTGACACTAGATCATCAGTTAAAATAGGAAGCGACCGAACCATTCACCATAACAAAAGCTCTTCGAGCAGGTAACAGATTATCGTGCAACTTGATGAGAAAATATTGGCAAACGCAGAAGTTAATGAAACAGGCACAGTGAACACAAAAGGTCACATACTCCTTGCACATGCAAGGAAAGATAGAGAGAGCATAAGTGACCTTTTTCCAGAATCGAGAAGATATGTCTGATAGAGCACGAGGACAACACAAAACTTATGTTTGCCACCGCTAGGCAAATGTAGGCCGGCATTATCTAATGTCTTCAATTGAAAATCGATTTAATCTGTTTGTACGTCCCAAATTCTATCTATAACACTCTGTAATTGCAGTCGTTTAGTTTGCTGAAGAGTACTGCAAAGGCTTCAACTTAGTTCGTTTTGCAGATATTTACGACTCACAAACACTCTAAATAAGCCAAGCCACTACCAAATTAAATCCCGAGAATAATTTGCTTTTGTCTTTAAGCACAAAAAGAAAACAGAACGCGTGTCTGTTTTGACACATAGTATTCATAACGAAATGATATATGGGCGGAATAATTCGATATTTGAAATCAATCAGTTTAACAACCCACCAGCCTGTGTGTAGCCATCAATAGGCGGACAATAGTACTACCCCCCGTTTGAAGCACTTCAGTTTACTTGAACTCCAGTGAAGTCCAATCAAAAAACACTTCGTTTCTGCTATTAAAAGATACGAATATCTGCGCTGTTCATTTTGTTTGTAATTAATTTAATTTAATTGATTGTAAATGTGTACGTTTCCAATGGGTTTCCATTTTTTTTTTCTTCGACTTATTTCACAAATGGAATGAAATGATTCCGTTGGGGGTACGTAGACAATACCATTTGGCTAATAACTAAGACAAGCGGCAGCAGTGCTCACAAGAAAGTGGAGTAGTGCTGCAGTGATATCGACTGGTAAGTATTTTAACTCGCCGTCCTGCCGTTCGATCACTTCACTCTGTCACAGTGGCCGTAAACCAAAAATGTTGGCAATAAATAAAAAAATAAAAACAATCAAAGTGAGCCATACAACAACAAACAACTGTTATCAAATAACTAGTAAGTTGTAATGCGCCTATGGCGCCCGTTAATTTGCTTGGGAAAGTATTTGTTACTTAATTTTAAAAATTTTGTAAAAAATCAGCCCTATTCTGAATACTCCCGGGGAGATAATTCCCGGGGAATTTACATTTTTCTGAGATTAAAATCCTCCCATTCTGAACAAACCGAGCGAATAATAATAAGGGACATACAATTTCGATTATTCGGAGTCAGATGATTTGTTTGTTTCCGGGTTTGTTTACAATAGAAGGATTTTATTCTCAGAAAAATGTTAATTCCCCGGGAATTATCTCCCCGGGAGTATTCAGAATAGGGCTGAATATTTTGAGAACACTATTTTGTAAAAAAAAATTTCGAAAAAAAATAAAATTGGAAAAAAAAAAATTTGTGGAAAAAAAATTTTGTTGAAAAAAAAAATTTTGTTGAAAAAAAAAAATTTTGTGGAAAAAAAAAAATTTTTGTTGAAAAAAAAATGTTTGTTGACAAAAAAAATTTTTGTTGAAAAAAAAAAATTTTGCTGAAAAAAAAATTTTTGTGCATTTGGTTCATAGGACAGAAAAAAATCTATTTTTTGTAACACGGTGTTATAGACAAATAATAAGTAACACTTTTCTGTATTTACAACTCAATTGTTCCAAAACCAGCGTTGCCACTACAAAAAATTCCAAAAAATATGAGAGAAAGATAGAGGTAGTCAGAAAGAGCGAGTGTTTGAGGGAGAGAGATCGAAACGAATTTAAGTTTCAACAATTGAACTACCATTAATAAATTAAGAATGTCGTTATTCAGTGCCCGGCAAAATGACAATGGGTTGTACTTACTACGTTTTTGATGGATATAAACACACTTGTTTGGTCATAAACTAATTGACAGTTTTGTGGTGTATTTCACAACACTGTGCGTCCATCCATCACTTAGGTTACACACTCAATCACCGCACCACACCATCGCCACCACAACCACTTGAATTCGCTTCGATTTTTTTTTATGGGGTTATTCAATTAAATTTAATGAATATTAATATGAGTTTGATTTGGTCTTACTTTACAAATCGAACGTTTTGTATTTCTGTATTTTTTTTTCTCTCCGCTTACCAATTATCTGCTTTAATGAGTGAAAATCTGGTGTTTAAAATGCTTTAACATAATTGTTCTTCTTTTCGATACGATTTTCAATTCGTTTTAGATAACGAATACAGCAAATATATAAACACAAGAAACACAAAAAAAACAGAGATTCGGATTGATTTATGGCTACATTAGAAACGATTTCGAATTTGGGAAAGTTGTGTGGAGTTGTATTCAAATCCAATTCCATTTAAATCGAGACAATGAAAATTGAAATTGTCCATACATACCGACGAACGTACATACACATGTTACGGCATGTCTAATGAACAAATTTATTTTATACGTAGGATTTGAAATCAATAGATATTCAAACTGAATGATTTGTGATTTCCTTTAACTTACGTACTCAATTGTTGGACATGATGGAGAAGCCAAAAAGTCACGACTTACCTGAAAAAAAGAATAAATAAAAAAAAATCAGTTTGAGGAAACAATCAAAAGTAAATTGGAAAATTAGAGACAGACAATAATGAAATATTAGTCATGAAAGAAGAGATTAAGGACCTGTTGATGAAGCAAATAGGTCAGAGTAGTTTGGACTTTAATCGGAATATTATGGGGCTTCATATAAGTTTGGTTAGGGAGATAAAAAGGAGTAAATACGCGGCCAACCTTGTAAACACGACCCAATTGGTCGCTGTAAAAGCGGCCAACCTTGTAAACACGGCCCAAATGGTCGCTGTAAACGCGGCCAACCTTGTAAGTACGACCCAGTGGGTCGCTGTAAAGAAGACCCACAGTAACAGTGTCCCTCTAAATATGATGCACATGCTTTTCAGACACACTGGTAGTTCGAAACACGACACACGGGTTATGTAACTACAAAAATGGCGGAACTACACAATTTGCGTGTTATGAACCTTTTAAGATTTCTCTAGCATTCCTGTCATTTCCAAGGCAGGAATTGTATAATCTGTGAAGGAATATCGTGGATGTACCCAACGACTGTACATGTATTTTTCTGTTTAAACACCTGATTTTAATGGTCTCACGCCGACGGCTTCATATGTGTTTACATCTACTGATAAGTCAAACGATCTTAATATATATTTACCCTCGACACTGATACACTGATTCACTGACTCTGTCACGCAGTACGTAGGAATTTAAATAGGCATTCTATAATTCTATAATAAATAATAAAAAAAATAATATTTTGTTTTTGTACAGAAATTGTGTTTTCCCCAAATTTTGTTTTCCAAATTTTTTTTTTACAAAATTTTTTTTTTACAAAATTTTTTTTTCCAAATTTTTTTTTTTTCAACAAAATTTTTTTTTTTCCACAAAATTTTTTTTTTCAACAAATTTTTTTTTTCCCCCAAAAATTTTTTTTTAAACAAAATTTTTTTTTTCAATAAAAATTTTTTTTTTTGAACAAAAATGTTTTTTTTTCAGGAAAAATTTTTTTTTTCAACAAAATTTTTTTTTTCCACAAAATTTTTTTTTTCAACAACATTTTTTTTCCATATTTCAACGGGCGCCATAGGCGCATTACAACTTACTAGTTTAAAGATAAAGATCGATAAGTTTTGTCATATAAATATGAAATAACCTGCAAATGTCTTAGATATGCGCAAAGCATTTCTATATTCAGCATTTAAAACGCAAACATAATCTTTGAACTTTTGCCTTCATAACCCACAAACAAATTAACGACCAAACGAAATGTTTTTAATTTTTTTGAATTTTCCTTAAAGAAAATCTCTTAACAATGGCGAAAGCTGGCCAACAAAACAAAAATGCGTGCGATCGAATTGAAAATGTTTTCTCTATCGATAAAAGAGGAAATAACTATGAAGGCGCAACAACAATTCAATGCTTTGCCACTCTAATCTTTCAATATTTTATGATAATCACTGTTATGAAAACAGGAGAATAGCGAGAGGAACAGAAGTAAGTCTTACCTCTGCAGCAACAACAACAACAACAGCTAAATGGAAAAAGATTTATTACCGCCATGCTACCGCTGCCAAAATAAGAAATACAACCGACCATAAGTTCGCCAATACAACAATCGCATAAAGGCAGCTGAAACTGCAAAAGCAGCAGCGGCGGCCCGACCAAGCCTTCCCTATTTCCTTAATAATTTGACGATAGGCCGCGGCCTTACCGAGAGAAACGCAAAAATGGAAATGGGGGAAAAAAACCCCTCCATCGTATGTCGAATCATCTGAAACTTTACAACAATGCGCATTCGCACACTGACCAAACACATACACACACGATTTTCTCGGATTTTTTTCCGTTCGGTTGGTAAGACAAAAAGAACGTCACTGTTTAGGTATCGTGCTCAGAAGATGATAGTGCCCCAGACTCAGCCTGAAATCTCTATCGCCAACTTAAGCACTTAAAATAGACCTTTATCATCATTTATTGTTATGGTGCGCAAGGGTGCAGCAGCAGCCGTCCGCACCACCACAGAACGGCCACAGCTTTGGGAAAAATATTGTTTTTAATAAAAGGCGCAAAAGAAAAATCTCGACAAAAAAACCAACTCCGGCAACGCAAGAAAAAAAAAAAAGAATCCTACTACACAATGATAATAATAGAGTACGGAGAAACATACCTACTCGTACCTACCTACCTTCAAACATACATATGCGCATAGCGACAGATGAACACAAGCGTTGTACAGGAAAGGAAAAATGGAAAGAAATCACTGCTAACAGCAACAAAAAAAAAAGCTGCAAAACAAAGAACATTTTCCTTAAGCCTCCAGTAGTAGTAGTAGTGCAACAAATAGACACATCTACAGTCGGTTTCGAAAAATAGCGAGTTTGAAAATAAGTTGTCTATCGCGGGAAAAAAAACTGTGGGGTGGAAAATAGTACAAAATAACCAGTTTTACTAAAAAACCATTACGAACCGACCGACATTGTACAAAAGTGTACGAGAGAACAGGCGTCTCCCAGACAAGACCTCCAAAAACATTGTGAATGTCATGCAGTATCACAATACCGATTTGAGGCGTCCATTAGGGTGGAGTGAAAACATGTTTTTTTTTTTAATTTGAAAAAGTTAACCTCGGAAAGAGATGTAGTCTGGGGTCCTAATGAGAGGAAAAATAAAAAAAAAAATTTTAAAAATTTTTATGTGTCGCGCCACTCCCTCGAAATTTGGAAATTATCGATAGTTTGGCGTTGATTTTAGAAAAATCCTAAAAATTAACGACTTAACTTATTCGAAATTTAAAAGTTTGAGCTTGTTCAGTGCCGAAATTGTTCCCTCGAAATTTGGAAATTATCGCTAGTTTGGCGTTGATTTTAGAAAAATCCTAAAAATTAACGACTTAACTTATTCGAAATTTAAAAGTTTGAGCTTGTTCAGTGCCCAAACAAAAGTATTTGAGGCAAATATGAGGATAATCGACTAATATTTGTAGCTTTGGTGGCGATTTCATTGTTCAGTCAATTTTCTGAAGAAGGGACGATTTGACTTATTTTACTTTTTGAAATTTTTGAACAATGAGAAAATTTTTTTAAATTTTTTCATGCCCTTTTTTCATTGTTTACGCTATTGCAAACATTTATTGACATAAAAGTTTTTAGGATTTTTCTAAAATCAACGCCAAAATAGCGATAATTTCCAAATTTCGAGGGAGTGGCGCGACACCTAAAATTTGTTTCTTTATTTTTCCCCTCATTAGGACCCCAGACTACATCTCTTTCCGAGGTTAACTTTTTTTTTTTGAATTTCACTCCACCCTAGCGTCCATATTATGTACATTGCTTTATTTGCGAGGGCTGTTGGATGGCTCCGTGACTTTTTGAATTTAATTATTTCCAAATCTAGACTACTTCTGCCAACTAACATCTGTTCAAAGAACACTGTGGTGTCTGACAGCTATTGAGTAAACCACCAGAATTATAACGAAAATAAAAAGATCAAAGGAGATCATGAATTATTCATTACCTAAACTAAGAAAAAGGCGTGATAAATACTGTGACAATACTGTCCCCGAACATTCAGGTCACCATAAACTGGTCCTTCCGACTGAAATTGTCTATAAAATCTATGGAATGATGTTGGACGATTGAAACATGAATGTGAGTGAGGTGGCTGCACACATTTTACATGAATTGCGTTAAGATTAACAGAGCAAGTCCAACTCTTTGGGCGACGACTTTATCGCAAATCACGTGCTGGAAGATTATTCCACATAAGAACAATTCGGCTGAAGAACGAATTGTCTGTGTAATGAGTCGTCCGATCAAGCGGCCAGTTGACAATGAACGTATGAGACACCCACTACAGCCGAGTATTGCGGCTAAATGTCCTAACGTCAGGGACCAGACGGCGTATATCCGACCATGGAAATATCTATAGAATAGCGATACACAGTCCACAATCCGGCCATGCTCTAGGGAGACAATAGAGTTGAATACCCCACCATCTCCTATCATCAAAACCGCTCTCCTCTGTACACGGTCCAAAAATATCATTGGAGCCCCTGTCCATATATGGGAGTTATATACCATTTTTGTTTGCGGTTTAATCTTGTGAAAGCCACTGTTTTAGTTGATTTTGCGTCTGAACCACATCGTTCAGTGAAGGTAACTTTAGAACGAACATTCACCTTCAAATGAAAGGTTTTTATTTTTTTTATTTTTCACCACCACGTAGCTATTTGTACGAATACATAGACATACATACAAACATACATATCAGTATATAAACATGTCTGTGCCTATGTTGTTGGTATGTAGTACTTATCACAATGCGCACATAATAGATGTACTCACATAGATAGTCATGTTTCCCTGTGCGTGTGTTTGTGTTCGAGCAGATGATACTAAACGATCTCATAGAAATCCTTTTTGCTTACGCTTTAGAAGAAATTAAATTTTATTACCAGTTTGTGTTGTTATTTTGTTTTTTTTTCTTACAGCTTTTCTTTTTTCTTCACTTCGGACCTTTAGTACTTTTTTCTTCTTTTTTGTAAGCTCACATTTAGCAAGAACCATTATCGTCATCGTCATCATCATCACTTGGTCAGAATTTTAAGGAGTCGCCGTTTTTTTTTTTTTTTGATTTTGGCGGGAAAGTGATGGGATGGATGCGCGAACGAAACTTAAGCGAATGATGCAGTTTGTTCGTTGAGGAAGTACTGAGCCGTAGGGAGAATAAATATTAATTTTCCAACATAGTCAAATTACATTCTTAACGTCTATTATCATTTTTTTTTCATTTAATAATACATATTAATAGCTCACATTGTGTCAAACAATATGGGGAACAAGACATTTGGTTGATGTGGCCATTCGAGATCGGATGAAATCAGGACAGATGTTAGACGAGCCTTTGTTTGGCTCAATTGATAATTGAAACAAAATTTATAGTAATCTCAATTACGAAATTTGCAGATGCAATTACTTTGTGATTGCTTTTTTTTTTTGCCAGTTCTACAGGTTGTAAAATCAATTGCTTAGATTATCAGCTAGTACGTTTTCAATAACTGGCGTTACGATTACTGGTGAAATGAATGGTTTTATATTTTTGTTTAATTACTCGAGAACTCAATTTTTGAAGTTATACGGGTAGTTAATACTTATAAGATTTGGCCCAGTGGCTAATACCAAAAGTCTTATGGGTTACTTATAATCATAAAGACGGACACTTTTCTACTTCGCACGCGGGCAATTGTGTAATTACGTGAGTAACTGATTTCAGTTCTAGTTTACTCGTCTTATTGAGATAACATAATTTCGATCAAACAGACAATTGAGCCGATTTAGAATGTAATTGAGTTTATTTCCATCGATGCCGTAAGGGATTTGTGTTTGTCTCTTCGTTCCAAACTCGACTCTTACAAATATATATCTTAATATATATTTACCCTCGACACTGATTCACTGATACACTGATTCACTGACTCTGTCACGCAGTACGTAGGAATTTAAATAGGCATTCTATAATAATTCTATAAATAATAATAATAAAAAAAATAATATTTTTTTTGTACAGAAATTGTGTTTTTCCCAAAATTTTTTTTTTCCAAAATTTTTTTTCTTACAAATTTTTTTTTCCAAAATTTTTTTTTTCCAAATTTTTTTTTTCATGAAATTTTTTTTTTCGAAATTTTTTTTTCAAGAAATTTTTTTTTTCCAAAATTTTTTTTTTCCCCAAAATTTTTTTTTCAACAAAATTTTTTTTTTCCTCAAAATTTTTTTTTTTTCTACAAAATTTTTTTTTCAACAAAATTTTTTTTTTCAGCAAACATTTTTTTTTCAACAAAAATTTTTTTTTCAACAACATTTTTTTTTTCCACAAAAATTTTTTTTTTTCGAAATTTTTTTTTACAAAATAGTTTTCTCAAAATATTTTTTACAAAATTTTTAAAATTAAGTAACAAATACTTTCTCAAGCAAATTAACGGGCGCCATAGGCGCATTACAACTTACTAGTATGTATATATTTTTGTTTTTAATTTATAGTTTTGGACCAGTTCATGACTTTCTGACATTGAAATGGGTCAAATTTCGGGAGATTGTTTTCTTTTAAGGCTAAATAAAAAATTAAATTGAGAGAATGTTAGAACCAGGGCTGTGGAGTCGACCAAAGTGGCTGGACTCCGGCACCAGCATTATTAAATAGCTTGATCCGGATTCTACTCCGACATCAGCTGTTCGATAACAAAATCTTGAAAAATTGTATATCCGACCAGTCTTTCTATACTTTATCTCGCACTGTGGCGCGTTTGTATCCAAATTTGTCCGACTCCGACTCAACAGACACTGGTTAGAACGACAGGGTTTCGAAAATAGTAATTACTTTTCAACACACTTTAACCCACACTTCATCTGCGTTGAATCGACGACGCGTGTTCATAGAAATAATAGACAATAAAAATAAGTATAACCTTATGGGGTTAAAAACAGGGCTGTGTCGGAGTTTGACAAATTCGCCGGGAGTCGAAAAATGTTAACGAGTTTCATGTAATTTAATTTTCCATAAAATAAATTAAAAATATGTTATTGCCTGTTTCCATAAAACGAATTTGTTCCTTCGTTACAAATCGTCAATATTGGAAGTTTGGTTTCAATATGGTTTCAGGCATTCTTCAATTCTCGTTTTCAGATATAACGACGTAATCTTAAAAGAATAAGCCCTCATCTTAATATATATTTACCCTCGACACTGATTCACTGATACACTGATTCCCTGATTCACTGATTCCCTGATTCACTGATTCACTGACTCTGTCACGCAGTACGTAGGAATTTAAATAGGCATTCTATAATAATTCTATAAATAATAATAATAAAAAAAATAATATTTTTTTTGTACAGAAATTGTGTTTTCCCCAAATTTTTTTTTTACCAAATTTTTTTTTCCAAAATTTTTTTTCCAAAATTTTTTTTTTCAAGAAATTTTTTTTTTCCAAATTTTTTTTTTCAAGAAATTTTTTTTTTCAAAAAAAATTTTTTTTCACAAAATTTTTTTTTTCAACAAAATTTTTTTTTCAACAAAATTTTTTTTTTCAGCAAAAATTTTTTTTTTCAGCAAAAATTTTTTTTTCAACAAAAATTTTTTTTTCAACAAAATTTTTTTTTTCCACAAAAATTTTTTTTTTCAACAAAATTTTTTTTTCCACAAATTTTATTTTTTTTCGAAATTTTTTTTTACAAAATAGTTTTCTCAAAATTTTTAAAATTAAGTAACAAATACTTTCTCAAGCAAATTAACGGGCGCCATAGGCGCATTACAACTTACTAGTTACTGTTAAAAATCCATTTTATTGCACCTTCAATTTTGAACAAATTCGTTTTATGGAAACAGGCAGTAATCCGTAAATATTTTTTTGTAAAATACGAAACATTTTCTATTATGTTTCTTTTCGACGGAAATACACGTTTCGAAATTTTCCTATTATTGAAGTCGACTTCGACAACGAGCGATTTTGGCTCGACTCCACAGTCCTGGTTAAAGCGCTTTCTTCAATGGCACAAGGGAAAAAATGTAAGAAAACACAGAATATTTTTTGCAAGTTACAATTGATATGTTAATTTGAATCAATAAAATGCCTGCCAATTGATTTTTCAAGATTATTTAATTCCAATGGTGCCCACAGGCTACGCTTCAGGAGGTCCATTCTGAAGCCCAAGTTTGGCTAATTTGTTTCCAATATTAGTCGACTGGGTCTAATGATTAGTGTTAACCTTCGATAGTGCTCTAAGGTAAACCAAACGAATAGAAACTTTTGCCATATCCCTCGCATAATATTGCTGGATGCTATTCATTCCCTTTTTGTAGCCTTTAGTGTGGTTTAGTGTTATGGCTTTCTTTACAATGTGAAAACAAAACAACAACAACAAAAAAATCATTTGATGCTGAAGCTGCTGCTGTTGATGATGGTGTGATCGTGTGATGCTGCTCAATGATGACTGTTATGGGCTCTAACATGGCTGTTATGGCCCCATAACAGTTGGCTGGGGGTTTGCTGTGGCATCACCATCGCCATCATCGTTTGCTTCATCATCATCGTCATCATTTGCACTTTTATCTTTTTATCATGTTTGGGTTGTATTTTATTTTTATATGTTGTCATAACTTTTTCTCCCTCCACCATTTCATCGTCCTCATATGGAATTTTTTTCATGCCGCACAGTTTTTGTTCTATTCTCCGTGAGTGAAGTGATCTTTAACGTTGTGTGTGAGGATGAAAAGTCACAATTTCCATTGGAATTGTGTGGTTCGTTTAATGGTCGATGCAATTCGATACTCGCATCCAAAGTGATCTTTAATGTTGTCTAAAAGTCAACGTTTAATCGGAACAGGCAGCAGAGATTGGATGCCCAATAAAGAATGCACAGATAGCTCACTTTATTTTAAGAGTTTTAGAAAACTATGGGATATATACGTAAATAAGTAATCTGTTTGAGTTGGTATGAGTGATTGAAATTGTTTAATCTAACAAATTGGGTAATCTTCTGTTGATTTAAAAAATGAAATGTTTGAGAGGCGAACAAAAATCACTGTCTAAGCTTATGGGTCAGAGATATATTTAGCAATCATATGTGGGCTGGCGAGAAAACGAGCTTCAACATTTTAAAAATAACGAAGTCTCAACGAACAAAATTTTTCATATTCGTATCTTAATTTCATTACATTTCGAAACCTGTCGTTCCCTAAAGTCATGAGTCCGGTAAAAACAATTTAAAAAATATTTAAAAAACAAATAGTTTTTTTTATCCTTTTTGTTAGGAGTCGGGTTTGGGCCCCAAGACAGCGGTCTCCTCTATTCGACACGAGCCGATCTGCAACCATAACACTGAGTGCATATGAGGGCAGCTTTACTACTCCATGACTTTTTGCAATTCCCTTGTACAAGGTTTTCCAACAAGAGGTGTTATTTTGGTATTCAAAGAAAAATTGCATTTTTGGAGATAAATGATCGAATGTTTATTTCATAATAATTTATCCTCTTCAGGAAATTTTCCATAACAAAATCGCAAAATGGCTGCCCTATGTCCTCGATAGCCTCATGAATTCTATCTTTGAGATCTTGAATCGACGCTTGGCTGTTGGCGTAGACCTTATCTTGCACGTGACCCCAAAGAAAGAAGTCGCAAGGTGTTAAATCAGAAGATCTCGGTGGCCAATTGTGATGACCTCTTCGAGAGATAACACGGTCCGGAAACTTTTTGTTTCAATGCTTTCGTTGCTTGTGTGGCACATAGCGCAATATTTTCAGCCTTTTTGTAGTGAATTTTAATAATTTCAATGCGTCCTTGAAGCGTGTATCGTTCCATTTTTAGTAATGGCGTAGTTTCTACTGGTTAAATGTCAAAGAATAAAAGGTTCAAAAGTGACAGATACCGAAATACCGGGTGATTAAAAATAACACCTCTTATTGGAAAACCCTGTAGTTAATAAAACGTCAATCCTGCTCCTGAGCATTGGTTAACAGTCCACAATAAAACTGGATGACAGTTGCGACATTGAACAGCTGAAAATGAAAGAAGTCAACATCATGAATTTCGACGAAAACAGAAACATCTGAATTTGTTAGCTGAAATATTTTATTAAAAATGTTACGGACTTTGAGAATACATGTATGCCGTTCAAATTTAAACACGCAGATCTTTACGACGACGATTCAGCATTTCCAATTATGATATTGGTGCAATAAAAAGGCAAATATGTCTTATAGTTTTGAAAGCATTTGATCTTAAATATCTTCGAAAATTTGTTCAATTAAGAAGCAGCTAAAAAATATTTATAAGAAATTGATTGATCAATGTAAAATATGATACCCTGTATTTCAGTCAGAGGAAGAACATCATTTGACTTTTCGGAAAGCTGTGCTCCTTCTATATTTACTAGCACTTGTTGCGAAAATTTCTGCAGACATTCGTGAAAATTAAATTTTTTTTTTGAGAAAATGTGTCAAACTCTCAATACAGAATTCAAACAATCTTAATAGAAACATTTTTTTTTTTTAAAAAATTTAAATCTTAGAAAAGAGATTCATAAAAAATAATTAATATTCCGATTATAAAGATACTTGAATTGTAAATAATTAATTTAATTATTTTCTGTAAAATGAAACAAAGACCAAAAATGTTCGAAAACTTTTTTTTTAAAAGACGTAAAAAAGTATTGTCGCTGTCATTTAAATAAAGGAATCTCAATTTTTGTTCCATAATATATTCCGTCGATTTTCGAGCCCTTTGCTTTTTTCACAATTTTAAAAATATAACAAAGTAATATCGGTGGAATTCGGGCCATGAGTTTATGAGCATATTTTCGACATCGGAACATTTTTTGTGACACAAAGTGAACACATAAAAACAGATGCCCACAGAGTGGCGACGGTTTGCACAAAATGAACAAACAGCCTTTTCTAACACCGTGTTACACACATTCTGTCCTATGAACCAAATTTACTTTTTCGGAAAGGGGATAAAATATAAAAATACACGGGTATCGGCGATTTTCATGTACACTCAGAATATTTTTTTTTTTAAGTTTGAAGTATGAAGCTTGTAGTGGCCTGTGTGAAAGCCTTTGGACCGATTTTTAACCCTTTTTCAGTGATCCAATCGAGAATGGAATGGAAATGTCTGTATCACGTTAAATTTTTTAAAAATAATTTTTATCAATTCTCAGATTTTCCCCAATTTTTATTATTTTTGAAAAAAAAAAATATTTTTTTCACTTTTCTTAGCATAACTTGAAGAGACTCCGAATTTTTAAACTACTTAAGCGTTACGAAAAAAATGTTTTTGAACTGAAACATTAAAAAAAACGATAACCATTTAAAAAAAAATTTAGGAAAATCTGAGAATTGATAAAAATCTATTTTTTAAAAAATTTGACGTGATACAGACATTTCCACGAGTCTGCCTGCCAAAAATCCATTTTTTGTAACACGGTGTAATTATTCAACAAAAATAATAATGTTTAACGAATTTTAGTACTTTGTTTATACATAAAGCTTAAATTTAAAAGACCACATCTTATCTAAGTTATTTGTGGTACAGCTAAAGTGTTGACGAAGTCAAAGTTTATCATAACAATTTGGCCGAAGTAACCGGCATGGCCCTAATACATGGACAATGTGTACGTACCACCGCCTTTCCCTCGACCAACATACAAGATTGCCATGCTTCCGATACGACCATGACTCACATCACCGTGAACCTTTCTGGTTTCCGACCTTCTGATAGTCGACATCTTTTGGTTTTTAGAAATAAAAATAACATTATCCTAATATCTCTCAGCTCACTGATCAGAGTGTGTTTTTTATTTAAAGTACGCTAAGTACATCTGCTATTTGCAATAGACGAAACGAAAACTAATTGGGTTTGTGTAACTCATATGAATTCGATGGTCAAAACAAACGAAAATACTTTAGAAAAAGAAAATTGCAAAAACCTGAAAGGACGAAGATAAATTGTTCGAGTGAGCTATTATAAAAACTAACCCCCTTTTACCTCCAATATTTTTTATTATTAAAAACTAGTAAGTTGTAATGCGCCTATGGCGCCCGTTAATTTGCTTGAGGAAGTATTTGTTACTTAATTTTAAAAAATTTTTAAAAAATATTTTGAGAAAACTATTTTGTAAAAAAAATTTCGAAAAAAAATAAAATTGGAAAAAAAATATTTGTGGAAAAAAAATTTTTGTTGAAAAAAAAATATTTGTGGAAAAAAAATTATGTTGAAAAAAAAAATTTTGTTGAAACAAAAAATTTTTGTGGAAAAAAATTTTTTTTTAAAAAAAAAAAATTTTGTTGAAAAAAAAATTTTGTCGAAAAAAAAATTTTGTGGAAAAAAAAAATTTTGTTGAAAAAAAAAATTTGTAAAAAAAAAATTTTGTAACAAAAAAAATTTGGAAAAAAAAAAAAATTGGGGAAAACACAATTTCTGTACAAAAAAAAAATATTATTTTTTTATTATTATTATTTATAGAATTATAGAATGCCTACTTAAATTCCTACGTACTGCGTGACAGAGTCAGTGAATCAGTGTATCAGTGAATCAGTGTCGAGGGTAAATATATATTAAGATAGTTTTTAAATGGAAGTTATCAGCTCCTAATAAAAAAGTTCAGCATTGCCAATTAAAAGAGTATGTTTTTTTTCGTTTCTTTTCATACAGACATGTCCAATAATAACATCCAATGGATGTTCCGTACTCTGCGAAAAAAAATCCCTTTTTCGGTTAAACATCTAAGATTACATGGCAAAACACCGAAGTCCAGAGTAATAAAAATGACAACTCCATGTTTATTGTTTTTTTTTCTCTATTTTGTTTTTACTTCTTCCCGTCATTAATCAATACCATGTTTATTAAATTTATTGAAAATTAAATACATTTTTCTTTTGGACAATTGCAATTGCAGTTACAACTAACTTAATAGTACAATACAATCGTCAAACATGAAAGACAATAGCAGGAAAAAAACGACATTATCAATGCAACAACACACACTGTACAAACCTTTTGTGGCGGCAAATAAAACATCAGAGAGAGAGAGCAAAAAAAAAACACAATGACATGTTTTTTTTTTGTCTGTGAGTGTTTGCAATATGGAAAGGCCTAAATAAAACATTGATAGATGCAACATTAGGCTTTGGCGCCCGCACCATGTCCCCCCTCCAACCACACACAATAGGAGAGACATCGTAGAAAGAACAAGACGGAAAAAGCAGCTAACTTAAAAGTGATGCATGAAAATAATGACGTTAACTAACGTGAACGATTTGTTATTATTGTAGCTGGCGTTGTTGTTGTGATATGTCTTCGCAGTTTTTGGTGTCATTTGTTTGTGATCTTCACTAGAGCCTGCTTCTAACCTTATATTTTTATGCGTCTCTATTGCCCTCTTGATGTTTATTTCAGTAAGCATGTATGACAGTGTTGCCATTTTGATGCTGAAATCAACGTTTTTATTTTATTGGTGTTTGCTGTGTGAAAGATTATTGGTTAATGTGGAATTCACAATTTGTGGGACAATTGTTCCCCGCCTGTATTTTACCAACTCTGCAATTGTTTGCAGAAGAATTTCCGCAGACCGAAAAATCATCGGCTTAACAATTTGCGAGTGGAGTTGATTTAAAATTAATTGATGCATTTGTGGGTTTTATTGGGTTCTGTGTTAGAAAGGCATTTAAAATCCAGTTTTTTTCCCAAAATTTCTTAGGAAAATTAACGGTTTTGTCCCAAACTCCATCGATTGATTTAAATAAAAATGATTCAGTTTCCAGAATATTTGTAAATTGTATAAAAAAATTATGCATCAGGTTCGCTTACCCGTTGGTGATTTCTACAATTTATTTAAATCCACATTTGCAAAGTATCTATAACACCGAGTTACACACATTCTGTCCTATGAACCAAATTTACTTTTTCGGAAAGGGGATAAAAAATAAAAATACACGTGTATCGGCGATTTTCATGTACACGTCAGAATTTTTTTTTTTTTTTTAATTTTGAAGTATGAAGCTCGTAGTGGCCTGTGTGAAAGCCTTTGGACCGATTTTTAACCCTTTTTCAGTGATCCAATCGAGCTGATTTTTTGCAGGCAGACTCGTGGAAATGTCTGTATCACGTCAAATTTTTTAAAAAATAGATTTTTATCAATTCTCTGATTTTCCGATTTTTTTTTTTTTAATTGTTATCGTTTTTTTTTTGAGGTTTCAGTTCAAAAAACATTTTTTTTTTCGTAACGCTTAAGTAGTTTAAAAGTTTGGAGTCTCTTCAAGTTATGCTAAGAAAATTTAAAAAAATATTTTTTTTCCAAAAATAATAAAAATTGGGGAAAATCTGAGAATTGATAAAAATTGTTTTTAAAAATATGACGTGATACAGACATTTCCACGAGACTGCCTGCAAAAAATCAGCTCGATTGGATCACTGAAAAAGGGTTAAAAATCGGTCGAAAGGCTTTCACACAGGCCACTACGAGCTTTATACTTCAAACTTAAAAAAAAAAATTCTGACGTGTACATGAAAATCGCCGATACACGTGTATTTTTATTTTTTCCCCTCTTTCCGAATATGTGCATTTGGTTCATAGGACAGAAACACGGTAACACGGTGTAATGGAAAAAATTACAGATTTCAAAAATTTCCTGGAAAACTCTGTTCGATATTTTTCATACCAGAAGCAAGACTTAACTTGAGCTTGCCGCAGTTGCCGCCAGGTCGATCAAATCCATAAGGAGGAAATCTTCGTCGTCTTAGGATTTGACCGATCCTCAACAAATTGTGTAATTTTTGTCTGGACTTAAAAAAAAAATCATATTTTGTCGAAGCTGCACAAAAACAAGAATTATTAATTTGATTTATTTAGTTTAATCAAAAAATTAATTAAAAATATTAATTGAATTAATTAAAATACCAATTTAGCTGTTTTATTCTCTGCAAATTTGTTAATGTCTAATTCCGTAGACAATTTTTTTAATTGATTTGTATTTTTTTCCATGTTGATATTCTTCAGCGAGTTTTTCTAGCAAAAGTAGTTCAGGATAGTGACCAGTGAGTGAATAAACCAGCAAGTCACGCAAAGAATTCAATAGCTTTTTGTGCTTTATCTTGTAATAATTAAACAGAACGAATCAACACTTTCCCTTTCTCCGCCCGGGCTTAATTTGGTACTTTAGCATAAACATATCGGTCATTTACTTCAAAAGTGTCACAATTCAAAATTCACTTTTTAGAAAATGGGATAAATCTCTTATTTGAGTTGACTTTTATTCGGCGTATATTATATATACATACGTCAGGGGTCTAGTTTATTCGAGAAACCTATGATTTGTTTCCCTTTGTTTGCTCAGTAAGACGACGTTGAACACTTTAAACGGCTCCCGTGAAAGAATAGTGTTTTATGGTGCGACACTGTTGACGTCAATGAGCGATATATGTTTTACCAGTAGCCATCAACAAACAGTTTTTTTTTTCGTCTTAAAATAAGCTGATACATGTTGTCGCTGGGTTTTAGCACTTTTACCCAAACAAATGGCAACACTGACATAAAGTATAGTGCAGTATTGTACTGTTGTGCTATTGTCGGTATTTCAACGTGACACAATATCTTGGAAACTTTTTTTTTACCACGGCAGCAAATGGCAACAGCATGGAAAATAATAAACCGAAGAAAGAATGAAGTGAAACACAAAACATCAGCCGCAACAACCAACAAGTACAACAAACGTTAAGAAATTATGTGATACACTTTCAAAGATATCTGCACAAGATGCGAAAAAAATGCGCGACACAATAAAACGGAAAACAATGAACACCGCAGAAGTTGGAAAAAGTAGTTGATATGTACGATGTGCAGCAGGCAATAGCGGTAGTAAAACTGTCTAATACATCACAGGTGGTGGTTTGATAATGATGGTTTAGCATGTATTTTATCTCCAGTTCCAGACCAGTTGGCAATTTAGTCTATGGATTTTCATTTGCCATCTTGACGTATGCGTGTTGGTTGGTATTGAAATTCAATTGTCTATTATTCATACGCTATGTGAGCAAGGGCATATTCTAATTAGAGGGCGGCCGTGATGTGATAGGGAGTGTATACGACTAATTTCTATGAGGAAAGACAAACCCAACTTTCCAATTTCTGGCAACTCTAATATTTATTCGTAGTTATAGAACTCAATTTGAAATGAATATGGAATATGGAGCACTCTCCTCATCTCATTTATACGAATTATAATTGAAGGCACAGTTTTTGGACTCACACTTTAAGAATTCTACCAATATGAAGTTTTATAAAATGTGGAGTCATTTGTGCGGCGTTTCATTTTCGTTTCGATATGGAACAAACTGCCAAACAATATACTATTTTATGTTTACTTAAGTGTATTTAGAAATTAAAATGGGAAAATTTTCTTTCTTCTTTATTTTACTGTTCCAACAACGGACTTGAACGTATCCAGTAAGTTTGACCTTAATAACACCTAGAAATATACGACTAACAAAAAAAATTTTGGGAGTAACCTAAGAAGTCTTGAAAAATAAGAAAATTTTACATTTTTTTATATGTTGGAACCCGATTGCCATTATTCATGCCAAATAAATTCTATGACTTAGTACCAATCTTAAATGACCGAAATCATAAAAATTGTCCAGCAAATATTCAAAAGTGTAGGACTGGAATGCAACATCTGTCAAACTAAGTTGTTAAACAATTTTTTTTTCTTTTCAGCTGGAAGTCTGACATTGACGAAAATGGATCGCTTAACTATCACACAACGCTTAAAAATTATTAAAACCTACTACAAAAATGGCGATTCTGGCGCAAAATCCAAAAAAAAGTTTTGGAGTAACCTAAGGAAGTCTTAAAAAATAAGAACATTTTAAATTTTTTTATATGTTGGAACCCGATGCCATTATTATGGGTTTATCCATTTCGTGGTATCAAAAGTATAGGGCTGGAATGCGACATCTGTCAAACTAAGTTGTTACACCAATTTTTTTTCTTTTCAGTTGGAAGTCTGACATTGATGAAAATGGATCGCTTAACTACTACACCACGCGTAAAAATTATTAAAACCAACAACAAAAATGGTGATTCTGGCACAGCCACATATCGTGCTTTAAGAGAAGATTGGGTATGTAAATAAACAAAATTGTCGTATTTGCAGTTCTGAGAATCCTCAAGCAATTGAAGAGAGGCCATTACATCCACAAAAAGTCACTGTTTGGTGCGCTCTTTGGTCCGAAGGTGTGATTGGACCTTACTTCTTCGAAAACGACGAGGGAACGACTGTCACCGTCAATTCGGAGCATTATGGTCGTATGATAACCGAATTTTTTTTGCCTGCCATTGAAGAATACGACTTGGAGAATATGTGGTTTCAATAAGACGGTGCCACACAACTCGAGCGAATATGGCTTTATTACAAGAGACATTTCCTGGCCGCGTAATTTCTCGTCGTGGCGACATCAACTGGCCATCAAGATCATGTGATTTGACACCATTAGATTTTTTTTTGTGGGGCTACACGAAATACAGTGTTTATGAAGATAAACCTTTAACTCTTGAGCACTTAAGAACCGACATTCGTCAAGTTATGGCTGAGATGCCGCCCAGTATGTGCCCAAAAATGTAGTCCAAAATTACCTCAAATGCACGCACAACATCATTTACATGATGTAGTGTTTCTCACAAAATGACAACGTTCAAACTTTATAATAGAAAAGAAATGTCATCAACAAAAATATTTCATACTAGTAAGTTGTAATGAGCCTATGGCGCCCGTTGAAATATGGAAAACAAATTTTGTTGAAAAAAAAAAATTTTTGTGGATAAAAAAAATTTTGTTGAAAAAAAAATTTTTGTTAAAAAAAAAATTTTGTTGAAAAAAAAAATTTTTTGGAAAAAAAAATTTTGTGGAAAAAAAAAATTTTGTTGAAAAAAAAATTTGTAAAAAAAAAAAAATTGTAAAAAAAAATTTTGTAAAAAAAAAAATTGTAAAAAAAAAATTTGGGGAAAACACAATTTCTGTACAAAAAAAAAATATTATTTTTTTTATTATTACACTCATACCTCGTTATACGGCTTAGATACGTTCCGGAAAAAGTGGCCGTATAGCGAAATGCCGTATAAGGAGGTAATTCATTTCATACAAACCCATAGTAACAGTAAGAGATCGGTTCTAATTTTTTGAAAAATAAGTTTAATTCCAATTCAGTGAATAAATATAAGGCACTTACATCGTGGTCTTAAAAAATAAATAAACAATAAAACGAAATAACACATTTAAATAAAGTAATAAAAACAAAAATCCATCAATTCATGTATGTACATATAACTATGTAATATATATCTGAAAATGTTTTCACGGACCAGCTACAAAAAATGTGTCCAATGTCTGTTGTTTGGCGTTTCTTTTCATTTCTTCTTGTAGTTGGGTGTAGCAAAAAATAGACTTCTCTATATTTCGTATAACATTAGCACTTCGATCTTCGTCGGGATCAGTTTTTTTTTTTTGGCCGTATAAAGAGGTAATATGCGCCGTAAAGGGAGGGAGTGCCACAATTGAAACAGGCCGTTATAGCGAAATGCCGTAAAAAGAGGGGCCGTATAAAGAGGTATGAGTGTATTATTATTTATAGAAAATTATAGAATGCCTATTTAAATTCCTACGTACTGCGTGACAGAGTCAGTGTATCAGTGTCGAGGGTAAATATATATTAAGATGTGTTTTATTTTCGATTACTTTTAAAAAGCAAAATAGATAACCCTTTACAATGTTGAGTCATCTCAAAGTCGTGAACCTATTTGTATCAGACTGTACTAGCATATAACTCATGGTGGACCTTCAAAAGTTGCGCTATAGGGGCTAATGTTCCCGATATAAGTTACAAAACTCTTTATCTAGTCTTTATCTACAATTCCTTAAAAATAAAATTCCTTAGGAATAAAATTATTCACAAAGAAAGAAAAAATATAAAAATATTTGTGTTGAAATCTCGTATTTTTTACATGAGTTATTAGAGGCCCCCACTAAGATCGATATGTATATGTAAGCAGTGCTACTTACAAGGACACTACTTAGCCTAGTCAGCGATGGAAATGCCCCTGAGAAAAAAAACCTTTTAGGTTAATAACAGAGTGCGCGATAGAAACGCTGCGAAAAGAAAAGCCACTATAGATAAAAGCCAGACCGCAGAATTGTTTATTATGAATTTTTCGAAATACAGAGACAGCTCCGATGGGCGGACACCGAGGTCGCAGCGGTTTTGTCCGTCCACGGGAGATGGCAGCCCAGCGAAGATTAATTGGCTTTAAAAACAGCTCATGTGACCGAGAAATTTGTCCGTCTACGGGAGCTGTCAGTTCATGGGAGCTGTCCGCGAGTAGAGATTTTATTGTACTTTAAAAAAATGGTTACTGGTATTTCTCAATTAATAAACACTTTAATTGTTTTCTAAAATTTTTAAGCAATTTTATCATTTTTGAGTCATTGGAAAATCCAGGGCCGCAAAAAAGTAAACATCACTACTCAGTCACTCTGACACATTTTGAGCTATAACATTGAAAACACAAGCCATGATTTTTATGAAGCTGTAGCAGACTAATGTTGGATCCCTTGTAGAGCGCTCTGAGACTGCGAAGCCAGAGCCTAAGCGTCGTTGGAGAAATACCGATTTTCTCGTGTGGTATTTAAGACATCGAGAGGCGCCAGCAAACAAGGTATTACAGTTTTTATAAATAGTTTATTTATTATTTTTTTTTTATTTACTATTTTTTTTTTATACCTTTTTTATATTTATTTATTTACTTTTATCTACAGTTATATAATATACATTTTGCAGATTTTTTTTTTAATTAAAAAATTGGTATTCCTCATAATTGTTAAATATTGTATTACCTTAATTAAAATACCTACCTCGTATTTCGATAACTATGGCCTATCTAATGGAAACATTTTTAGACAAGTATGAGTGTAATGTAAACAAACACAAGCAAAGGAAAAAATTTATAATTTCATGTTAATATAAAAATATTTGTGTTTTTTTGATGTGGTTGTTTGGTGGCTGCTGCTGTTGTCGCTGGAGATGCTGTAAAATGTTGTTGGATGCTGGTGCTGCTGCTGTTGCAGCCAGCAATCGACTGAATGTTGCTGTTAGTTGTGTGTGTATTTTGCGAAGCTTGTAGAACTGACCCAACTTAATAGACGAGCATGAAATCTAGTCACGAACTTGATTATGAATAAACCGTGCACTAGATCCATGTTCGCCGACAAAATAGAGCCAGGGAGAATGGATACAACTGAACGGAGCTGGACGGAGTTGAACGAAACAAACGACACCACAACGACGACAAAACAAGAAAACACAGAATGTGAAAGAAGATCACTTTACTTTCGGGCCAAGCAAACTATCACCTACAACAACGACAACAAATGAGGAAGAAACAACAAACACAAAACACCATTGCACCGTCGAACAACAACAACAACTAGACAACAGACATCATTATTAACATTAGTTGCAGCGCATGTAGTTTATTTCTCTTTTCTTTTGTGACGCCAACATTTGAACTGCCACCAACACGAACGACCACGACCGTCACCAACATTATCAACGTCGTCAGCAACATCAGTTGCCTGTGTTTGTTGGCAGTTTGGTTTTCGTTGGCTGTGGTTGTTGATGATGATGATGATGGTGTTTGTATTTAACAAACAAAATCAACATTGTTGGCCACATTGTTAAATGCCTGTTGTCGTCGCCGCTGTCATTGGAGTTGGTGTTTGGTGTTGTTTCATTGTTTCCTTTTTGTTGATGTTGTTGTTGCTGTTCAGAGGTGAAGTTGTCAAAACTTAGCCCGAAAAAGAAAGAAGACCATTATTGCCATTTATAAACCGTTTCTGGTTCATAGTAACAAACGTTGTGATCTTTTTCGTGTACCCCCCATTAGAGCGGATCTTCCTCCTCATCTGTGCTAATGTTTCTTGACTTGTTGTTGTTGTTTTTTTTCTTGGCGTTTTGTTTATTTCCTTCAAACAATTTTGAAGTCATGTTAATGTTAATGGCTTGTTGTACTGTCGTGGTAATGGACCTTTTTTTTCGGGTAATTTAAGAGGGACTCAAATAAGGCAACATGGTTGAAAGTCATAAATATGGTAAAGTAAACAAAAAAAAAAAAAACAAGCTTTTATAAAAACATAAAAATAATGACAGCCACATTTTAAAGGTTTTATAATAGACATACTGTTATGGAAAGATTTATTATGGAAACTAATCCAGATGCATAGAAAGCGCGAACTTGAAAAGAAAACACAAATTTCAAAGTTTTCTGGTAAAAACACTACATTTAATTCCCCCAATTGATAACTTAACATAAAATAAAAATATCACTTTATTTTCTATGGAATATAAAGCATTTGCTTTACGTATCAAACTATGTAAGCTTTTTCGTGGATTTTATCTTTAAATATTTCTCTGAGAAGGTCTATTAAAAATCTAAAATGTGAAAACTGGTTTCAAAATATCAAACTTTTAAACGGTTCTTATTAATTTGTTGATTTCTCCCTGAGGGTTCATAAAAAAGTTTCGAAAGTCAGAGCTTTGACTCTAACTATCACATAATAGCACGGATGACAATTAGAAAGCTCTTTTGTCTGTTTGGCGTGGGTGTTAAAGCAACAGCTCTAAAATAGCAATTTGTGTCCTATGTATAGAATAAAGCTTTTGCTTTATTACACAAAAGATTTTAAAGAGCTTACTTATAGCAATTCGCTTTATTGTTGACCCTTAAGTTTTGACGATTCATACCAAACGCATTCGTTTTACGGAAATCGTTTTTCTCTTGCTATTCGACTGGAACTTTTGCCTTGTAATTATAGTAATTTTTAATGGACTTGACTTCACTAGGTAATATAGTTTTTAATGGAGTTTCCACTATCTGGGTCCATTATATGGGTTTCTTACGGATATAATACAGCTTTTGTCTTACACGCTACAAGATGGAAGTCTTTCCCTCTACTGCACATTTTTGTCTTACAAGTGCCGGGTCATGCAGACCTACCAGCTTTCTCAAGGTCCTTCAGTCATTAATGATCTTCATTGACATTTTAATTTTTTCTTTGAAAATGTTTGCATACAAAGTTGTTGGCAAGATTTAGAAGGAGACAAACATATACAAAATGCTATATGCGCTAAAAAGCTGTGCTACGCCATATTTCAATCTAAAGGTCGAATTTAAATGTAGATAAAAACTGCTTCAAGATTTCGTTAAACAAGAAAATATTTCATGCTTTTGCACTGTTATTTCTCAAAAATATCACAAATTTTCAAGTTGCAAAATACAACAATAAAAATAAGTGTGCTTTCGCAGGAGCTTTACAAATTGTTCAAAGCGACATTCCACTATGTTTGGTAAAGTGCAACCGAAAGCTCGTTTAATTTCTATGTTCCATGTTGAAAGATTTTTAAATGACATATTTTGATAGGTGTATTTCGAAAGCTGTTATTGATTTATATGTTCCATGTTCAAAGGCTTTCAAAACGACCTCCCTCTATATTCGGTAAAATGCAATGTAAAATTTTTTTTGTAACTTCTACGTTCAAAGCTTTCTAAATCGACATTCCCATACATAGCATAGATAGCATGAACTAGATAGGGACACATTTACTTTCCGATGCGATAACATTGTAATTAAAGTATCGAAGTGTTGACCTCAACATTCCGTAATGCAACTATTAAAGGTGGTTTAGAAAATTGTCTAATGCTGAGTTTTTAGTCACCCATCGTATATTCTCCCTTTTTCAAACTTTTTGTAATTAATATCCATTGGCACCCATTTGTGTTCAGGCAACACGACGTCTTTCCAAATTACATACAAGTTAAAACCACTATTATTTTCAATATATTCGGTTTAACGGAACAAACGTTTAACATTTGAACCACCCTGCCCCTTTCGTCTCTTTTACAATTTCGCAACAATGTTGTCTTCCAGTTCGAGCACATGTTGATCTTTCACCATGTCCATTATCGCAAAACATTTGACAACAAACAATTTAAAAGAGATTTGCAAAAAAGTGCACAGAAAAAACAACAAAATCTTTGTTTAAATGAGAGTGGTGGAGAGGGTGTTGTTATGGGATGATCACGACCTGTGATGGTTGTCGGAATTGCCATTAGTAAATGGCTATTAAAGGTTCCAAGAAAAAGTAACCAGAGAAAACAAAAAAAAACCGGCGAGATATAGGAGTGGTTCACAGACGTAAAACCAAAGCCACGATAACGGGGGAAAATGTTGCAGTTTCGAAGAAAATTAGCTGAAAATTGATCGGAAAATACATACTAAGTTGGCAGAGTAATTTATGTTGACGTGAAAATTGCAATTTCAAATAAAATCAAAAAAAAAAATCTATGCAGAGAAGCAATACAATTTAATGAGAGGGATTTAACAGAGAGATGAAGGGATTTATATTGAAAATTGACACAAATAATTCAATGGCTCATTTTAACCATTTCAATTCTCATAGAACTTCGTTTAACCCCTTACTGAAGCACTTGCTTTTGAATGTAACCCTTTGATAAACTTAAATTTAATAAAATTAAAATATAGCAATTATTACGGCTGCCTCAGAAGCCTCAGATCCTTCACCACTAGCTTGTCACCATGCGGTGCAATGTGTAAAATGATACACGACAATCGAACCAAAGTCTCAGCTAATGCTGAGCTCATTTTCACTTGGAGTCACAGTAAAATGTCGAAACTGTCATTCATTCAAACATCGCATTCAAAAATTCTGCTCGGCTAATTGAATATTTGTAGATACACCAAACCTCGGATGTCATAAAAAGCCAACATTGGATATAATTATCGGTGATTTAAATCAGGATATGGCAAAGCCTCCATTCATTAACTCCATTACACCTGATGACAAATGAAACTACAATTCATACTCATATTTCACTCTGTGTGTGTGCTGCTGGCGGTTTGCCCCTGCTGTTGTGTGTTGCTCCCCCAATAGTTGCAAATTAATTTATACGAGTTTTTTTTTTGTATACAAACCAGGGGTTATTCAAAATGTGCTGGGTGGAGGGGGGGGGCCAACATACAGATCTCAACGAATGATTATTGTATACATTAAGGTGAGTGAGTGTAGATCTACAGAGGAAAACAAAAAAAAAAAAGAGTTGTGGCATATTCGCACGTTATACAAAAACCTCTTGTCATATAGGCAGACAGTGAGAAGGCCGGACAGAAAAACTGGCGGACAGACAGAGAGACATTTAGCTAGACCTTAAAAACACACACAAACAGTCAGATGGACGGACAGAGTAGTGTCACACCAACGGCATTTCAATAATGAAAACTGAAAAAAAAACTACGCAAAACTCCATCTAAACAGTGAATGTATCATAGAAGGGGCGGCGACCCGTCCCTGTCCGTCGTACGTATCTGCAGCTACGTCGACATATTCGCGTATTCATATTGCGGCTGACAAGCGGTATGTGTAGACAACATAAATAAATTGCATGCAACGCAGGAGGAGAGAGTCACAGCAATAGCACACAAAAACAAAAAACGGAAAAAAATGAAGTGTGGGTTTTAATTAATTCCATAGTACGGAGACTACAGCCATAAAACATACATTACATATTTAACTAAATAAAGTATGACTAAGATTCATAACACGAATGATTTGTTCTACTTTCAGTCTGAATGTTTCTGGTCTCTGTTGCGGCTTTTCCACAGCGTTACTGGCTCAACTCGACTCGACTTGACTCTATGCAGACGGTTTTTTTTTTTATTTAAATTTCCAGACTTTTGCGTCTACTACTAAATCATGTTAGACTTAGAAAAATATGGTTAAAGGGGTTGAGTAGTGTTCGCAGAATAAATTCAATTGTTTTTAGAATAGTGATCAAGTTGGATCTTAAGATCCTATTCAGTGGCGGTTTTCCCAATGAAATCGATGCAATTATACGAGTTTTATATCGAGTGTTTTGCACTTATATGCTTCTAAGTCCCGATATTTTGATTTGTTTGACCTGTGGACAAGTTTACAGCTATTTGCTTTATTTTAAGCTGTACAAGCGTTCTTTCAATAGCCGTTCTCAGTAGCTGTTCACAGTAAAGTGAACTTGTCAAAATCGTTTCGCGAAAAAAAGTGTTGAAACGTATTAAAATAGTTTGTTTGTAAAATCTTCCTCTACAGTCTACAGGCAACGTCGTGTAACGGACGAACCACAATAGCAAGGACTTAGATTTTTTGGCAGTTCATATCTGACGGAACAAAAAAAGTTGTAATTCGGGCATGAAAGAATTCAAATAGTTTTTAAACTGGAAAACTGTACAATAAATTGATGGTAAATGTTAAATTACAATTAAATTTCCGATTTTGTGACAGTTGGAAGGTCGTCTACTAGAAATGCTGCTAAGTGAAGAATTAAAGGATATGTGTGAATGGGGAGGGATATCGACTCCCAGATCTCAATTCAATGGAGAAATGCATTTGTTTGTAACCAACAGGACCGAATCGCATGAACGTATTGTAAACGCAGATAAAATCATATTACGAATGTGAATATTCCTATAGGGAAATTTGTGAGAAAGTATGTAAAGCGAGAATTAATTTGGCGCCCTAATAAGTCACCATAAAAATAAACAACAGAACGTTGAATATTTTCAGCTAAGCAAAGACCATTTCCTATGAAATTGAAACTTTGAGGAGAAAAGTGTTTCGATATTTTCAATAAAGCGCAGTTTTAGTAAAGCGAAGTCATTTGTTTCACATTGAAGTGTATAATCAGTTTTTGTTATCAACTGATATTAATTTAAGCAGTTATTAATTATACAGTTATCCGCAGTCGACTGTAGCAAAAAGTTCTACAAATGCCATCAAATACGCTATCCTGGCCCACAGTGCATTGCCTTGATTACTACCGCCCGCATTTAATCAAAAATAATTATCGCTAACATATTTTTGAAAAAAAAAGCAACGACAATCAAACGGATTCATTATACAAATAAAACTCAAGGTTTTTACATTGTGTCCACAGCTCTCCACTCAATTCGTAGCAAATCGAGTCTCAGAATACAAAAAAAAAAAGCAAATCCACATATTGCGTGATTCAATTTGTGTGTTTTCGATTTGTGTTTTTTTTTTGTTGCGAAATGTCAACCGAACAACGCTAAAGATTTTCTACCGAGTATTATTAATTTTTCAGGTTCGCAAAACAAAAACGCTCTAAGCCATTTAGTAGTTTTGCTGTATGTGGACTACATGGACAAATGGACGGACAGACGTAAACGGAGGCCATAAAATATATATGCAGATCTATTCGTATATAATCAATAAAACAATGAGCACCTACGACAAACTGAACAGCCCCCCCCATCCACCAATCAACACTACATATTAAAAAATAATTTGCTGTATCTTTGAAAGATTTTTTTTTTTTTTTTTATAAAAATGCCAGTAACAAAAACAAAAATTAAAATGATTTTTATGAAATCTTGATAACATTGAATTTATTGAGTCAGCAGCAGCCTTCTGTAATACGTGTATCGGTTTCTTTCTGTGAAATCGACAAAACGTTTGGTGTGAATTTTAATACCAGCTTTGCACAGAATCTTAACCCTCTGAAGCATGAGGTGGTATGAAGACCAAAAAATTATTTGCACATAACTGAAAGTATCCACATATACCACCTTAACCCTTTAGTGTCTTAGACAACCTAAGTTCATAGCAAGTTTTGTCTAATTCAGGGATTCACATCAATTACTTTTTTTTAGATTGTTACACGTGCCAGCTTTTCAGCCATTTGAAATTGGAAAATAGTGAAATGTGGACGAAAATTGGACAGTAGAGGGTTAACAGTTGCCGGTCATAATCAATTTTATTTATTTTATACAATTTCAAAGATTTGCAAAATGATAGGAACTAATTGTAATTAAAATAAAAACCTTTTCAATTGGAATAGATTTTCAAAATTTAAGTAGCACAGCGACGTTTATATTATTTGTTGTACTCTATTGATATCGATCTAATGGTCATTGGTCACAATGACATTTCTTTCCATCGCATACCCAAATTCAAACAAAAAAATGCTCTGCCTTTAAAGGACTTTTTTTTCACACCGGTTTTCATTCCCATACAACAATTAGTTGAGGTGTTTTCTGTAGACACCTCTGTAAATATATGATTTTAATGTTATTTCACGATAAAATGCCAACGATGACGATCAAATTTTAATCAAAAAAAAAAAAAATGTTTATTTGCAACTTGTTTTTACGTGATTTGAGAGGATAGTTTATGGCTGTTAACCTCCTCATGTAATGAATACCCCCACCGCCACCTGACTTGTCTCGTAAAAATCTATTCAAATATTTCAAAACATGTTTTTGATTTCAAAAAAAAAAAAATGGCTAATGGCCGCATTGAGACTTCAACAGCGTAGACGAAAGCGTGAGAACCGATTCATTGTTGCAGAGTTTCTGATCATATGATCAATTGATTTTCCAGACAGAGTTTAATGAAAACCACATATACCGAGAAAACAAAACAAAAACCAATTAATGCCGAGGCATATAAAAATAAATACGATTTTCTGGCAAAACAAAAAAAAAACAAAAAATTGCAAATAAATTTAGTTGCTGGGGGTGACATTGTCTGTTTTTCTTTTCTTTCCTTTTTGTTGTTTAATTATTCATTGACGACCATGAATATCTAAATTCTATATTTTAGGTTTGTTTGTTGCTGTGGACGATTAAGATGAGACGAGTTGAAACAATTGATGTTGTGCTAAATGAGTGAATGAAAAAATCGTAAAACGTTGGAATAAATTAGACATTTGTGATTTGGAGGAACGAGGATGTTGTATTAAGTGCATTTGGAAATGATAATCAGATGTAATAAGAAATCGGTAGGGTGCAGTTTTGCAAAATGACTACCATACAAAAAGTAATAAAATTGTAAATTTTTGTGTCACCGAATTAAATGAAGAATTTAGACCGTAACACAAACCGGTAAGCGAAATAAAGAAATCGAATATCAGACTTCTATGGAAAGACCAATCCAATGAAGACCAATTATACGCTTCATGAAAACATGTATGAGTACGACAATGGAGTTTAACTGAGTTTAAAAATTCTTAATAAGACCATATTCATAAAAATTTAAAAACAGCTTTACAAACCGTTGTGTGAAAATTGTTTTTGTATTTAAAAGTCATACTACTTTCATACATTGTTTTCACATACATTTTCTCAAGTACCCAGACTATTTGCAACTGAAAACATTTCGCTGATACCGTGAAATTATTGCAAAATTGATTTGATGCGAAAAACTTTTGCTTTTTGTTTTTGAACAAATTCATAACATTGTTTTGCACTATCTGTAGTATGTCTGTTGTCGTCGTCGTCGTCGTCGTTGTTGTCTTCTCTTTGCCACCATTCTCCACCCTCATAAAACACTATCTCTCTCGTGTTGTTAACAAATGATGTCGTTTTTTTATTACTATTTTTTTCGTTTTTTTAAAAAAAACTTTTGTTTGCAAAATCATTCACATTTCAAAAGTACCGCAAACGTAGTGGTAATCGCACAACTGATGGCTGGTTACGTCGTCATCGTGCTGTGGAGATGGTGGTGTGTTGTTTTTAGAGTTTCCGTTTTCACTCAGGTGGAACTTTGCACAGAGCCGGGGCCAACAACTTTACTTTATTTATTGGTCTTAATGCTGCTCTGTTGTAATATTACATGTTGCACTTTACGGCTGATGATTAAGAGAAATATTGCCCCGTTTTTTTTTTGTTGCTGTTGTGAAAATGTTTTTTTTTTTTTTTTTTGGAAAACGAAATGGAAAACGAAACGAAAAACTCATTAATGAAAAGTGAGTCATATAACAACAAATTTGTTACAACAAATTATTTTATACAGCGGGTGGGGAGGGGAAAAAGTCGAAAAACTAATAGTGTTAAAAGGCATAACAGAAAAAAATATGTTACGTGGTTACAGGCAATTTAAGAGTGAACAAAAAATTTCGTTTATAAACCAAAAAAAAAAAAAAGAGATGAAAACAATAACGTAGAAAGTAAAGGTTGAACGATGGCAACCGGAAAACAGTTGACACGGTCTCTAAATAAAACGTAGGTAAACGAAGAAGCTTTAGGAATATGGCAACGCCGAAACAACAACTGATGACACACAGGTGAACCTCTATAAGGGAACACACAAATTTTACTTAAGGATGGTGACCGGATTAAGATGGAAATGTATTATGATTTTCACCGAAATACAGGCGTATGTGTGGATATGAATATGGCAATGTCGGCAATAGTTGATTGTCAGTTGGTATTTGTTCAAATTAATTTTAAAAAAGACAAAATATAAATTGAGCATAAATTAGTTCTGCCCAAGGACCATAAAGGTCTTTGACAGTTGACATGATTTTTAAGTTAATCAAAGCGATGGGGCAACGATAGCACAATAGCTTATTAGCAGTTATTTGTATCAATATGGCAATGCCGGCAGCAGCTGATTGTTAGTTTTCCAAGTGTAAGGGTTAATTTCAAATCATTTGGAAAAGACTAAATATAAAATTGGTCATAATTAGTTTTTACAAAAGATGGATATTATAATGAAAATCCCAAATATCCCCCGAGATATCCTAAACACGGTGTTGGACTCAGGTTCGACTTTTCACGATAATTAAACTGAAAGCGATACTTTTTAATTCAATTCTCAATCAAACTATTTCTTTTGGACAATTTTGTAGCTTGCACTTGGGTATTAAAGAAATACCAATGATTTCCAGTTGCTGCCCTCGTATTAACACAATTTATATGTCACGTTTTTCTCAATATTAAGCAACAGGTGGTGAACTGGTAAAATGATGGCCTATTATTTCATGCGACACGTCGTGACAAAGCCTGCAACTAATCTCAATGATATCATACGTTTAATGTTGACAGTTTCTATACCTAAAGAGAGTCAAATGAACGAAATTAATCTTAGCTTTACGCTTTGAGTTTTTTCGTTTTTAGTTTTTCCTTTTTTTTTTTTGGAGTGCCGCTTAAATCTATTTTAAATTGCCTTTAAATTACCAGAAAATTTATGGTCTTTAAAAATGTTGTGTCAACCTGTCATTAAATGGTGGCTAACAAGCAAACGACCGGCGGCGGCGGCCATTGTAAGTGTTGGTTGGTCCATGTAGCGCATTTTTGATATCAAAATAATTGCGCTTTTTTTTGGTGGAAATAAAGTACTCGTAAGAAACATTAAATTGATTTATCTTTTTCACGCGGAGTTTTTGTTGCAACCTAAAGCTAAAGACGTTATGTGTTACAGTCGTGGCCAAAAATAAGGAGAATTCATAAAAAAAAATCACTTTTACAATTTGCACAATTCCAGATGATATTTGATAAACATATTTTATGAGAAGCTCTTCGACAAGACGACCTACTGTATGAAGCTCTTCTTGAGAAGATCTACTATTAGAAGATCTTCTATGAGAAGATCTACCATTAGAAGATCTTCTATGAGAAGATCTACCATTAGAATATCTTCTATGAGAAGATCTACCATTAGAATATCTTCTATGAGAAAATCTACCATTAGAAGATCTTCTATGAGAAAATCTACCATTAGAAGATCTTCTATGAGAAGATCTACTATTAGAAGATCTTATATGAGAAGATCGACCATTAGAAGATCTTCTATGAGAAGATCTACTATTAGAAGATTTTCTATGAGAAGATCTACCATTAGAAGATCTACTATTAGAAGATCTTCTTGAGAAGATCTACTATTAGAAGATCTTCTTGAGAAGATCTACAATTAGAAGATCTTCTTGAGAAGATCTTCTATGAGAAGATCTACTATGAGAAGATCTTCTTGAGAAGATCTACTATGAGAAGATCTTCTTGAGAAGATCTTCTATGAGAAGATCTTCTATGAGAAGATCTACTATTAGAAGATCTTCTTGAGAAGATCTACTATGAGAAGATCTACCATTAGAAGATCTTCTATGAGAATATCTACTATTAGAAGATCTCCTATGAGAAGATCTACCATTAGAAGATCTTCTATGAGAAAATCTACTATTAGTAGATCTTCTATGAGAAGATCTATTATTAGAAGATCTTTTATGAGACGATCTTCTATGTCTAGAATCTTCTCCTAAAAGATCTTCTCTAATCTTCTATTCATCTAAAAATGTTCGCCAATAAAAATAATTATTTCCTTCTAGCAACAGTCGTCTCGCTCTTTTCGAACACACTGTACTGAGCCTCATACACTGATTTGGTTAGTTCGTTAATTGAACTTGTTTTTGTGTGTGTTTGTTCGTTATTGTGGTCTATACGTAAGTACGCTCGTGATATTTTTTTTGTCTGCCCAAAAAAGGCTTGCCACTAAAGAATTTTTTAAGGTGGTAGCTAGTACAACATTTTTATCGGCAATTTTTGTTTTTTATTTTATTTCTGCTTCAGTTTAAAAGTATATATTTTATGTTAATTAAATTTTTCGTTAATTTTTCAAAGGAATTTGTGTCATTATCGGTCGGACCAACGATTGGAGAGACAAGTGAAACTGGCATGAAGACAACTTTAAAACCAATTTCGTTATAGAAACAAACTACTTTCAACAAGATAAAAAAAATGCTTAATCATTTTTGAATTAAATGTATAGTTGTGTGTACCAGAGTAAACAAAAATCCAAGAGCAAGTTTAAAGGGAAAGGATTAGTTAAAATATAGTCGCAACTTCTCAGTAAATAAATTTACCTAGAAGGTTACGCATTAGACGATTTTCTCACAGAGAAACTTACTTTCGGATATCTTCTCATAGACGACCTTACTATGAAACTCTTATCATAGAAGATCTCCTCAGACAAGATATTGTCATAGACGATCATAGCAGATCTTCTCAACCAAGATATTCTCTTAGACGAGAATATTTTACTTATGAAAGAGCTTCTCACAGAAGGAGTCACAGTGGACCTTCAGATGTATTTACTTCTAAGAAATCTTCTCATAAAATACCAGTGAGATCTTCTCATAGGAAATTGTTAGTTACAATATCTCCCAACAGCATGTTTATAAGTTTACCCAGAGTCCATCTCATAGAAATATTCTCATCATATCGTAGGAGATCTTCCCATAGAAGTTGTCATTGTGGGGGATATTCTCACAGAAGGATTTCAGATAGATAATCTTCTGATATACGATCTTCGTGTCGAAAAACATCAAACATAACAGAAGGAACATTTTTCAAATATATGATCTTCCCATAGACGATACTTATAGAGTTCAATATATAAAAGCTCTTATCATAGGACATCTTCTTAACGCAGAGGACCTTCTCTACAACAACTTCACATGGCAGACCTTTTTATAGTATATTTGCTCCTCGATGATCTTCAAATCATCCTAACTGGTCTGTTAGCTTTATATAAAAATATACTCCGCCTCTTTGAGAAGTCTATACGTCCAATGTCTAAGAGAAAGCGTCAGCCAATTCTGCCTGAAAATCTAATTATGTTTTACTGATTGGTGTTGTCAACCATTTGAAAATAAATTACATTTGAAAGATAGAAAATTAAATGAAAACATGTTTTTCTCTTTCAGTGCTAGCCCATTAATTTCTCATCCTACCAAGTGGTTTTATTGCATCAGTTTTTAATATTTAATACATTCTACATTCTTTCCGTGAACTCATTGCCTTTGAAAAAGTAGTTGGCTTAAGATAAAAAACATATTCGAAGCGTAATCCTTTTGACGAAAAAGAAGCCACAATCGATCGACGGTCTTTCTTCATTTGTATTCTTGCCTAGTTTTCTTTATGCAGAATTAAAGAAAGAAAAAACCAAATTATGTATAAATAAGGGGCAGATGCAGCTGCTTGCTCATGCTTTAATACATGACAAACTTGATTTGAAAGTATACAAAGAAAGAAGAAGAAGAATTGTAGAATCAACGAAGGACAGACAAAAAAAAAATAAAACACCTGTAACCACAAATCGAAAAAGATTGTGAAATACCCAGTTATGGTTATGATAAAGATTGCGCACGTTGTGTCATGGATATTTGATTTTTAATAATGTACGATGGAAAAAATTTAATAATTTATGTTCGGAACTCAATAATTACAATCAATCTGAGTAAAGTTATGGATTTTCTTAGTTGGATTACATTATGAAATGTAATTTTGAGATTATCATCTTTTCGTGCTTAAGTATTTGTTTTCTATGAGATGATGTTCCAGTAGACCTTTTAAGTGGTCTAGTAGACCTTTTTCTGTGAGAACTTTAAAGGCAAGGTCTTGTGTGAGGTCTTCTCTGAGATATTCCAGCAGTAGAATGTCTTTGAGAAGTTATCCTTTAAATTTTTTGGACTTACTAGGATACCCCCTAAGATATCTGTGATAATATTTTCTGGAGGAAGATCTTCTATGGGAAATTCTTCTAGGAGAAGAGCTTTTATGAGGATATCGTGTGGGAGAACATCATCCGTGAGTAAGTCTTTTAAGAGGTCTTCTCTGAGATATTGTGGAAGAAGATCGTCTTAGAGAAGTTATCCTTTAACTTTCTATCTTGTTTGCCTTCGAATTGTGGTAGTATTTTCCATGCTAAAGCGGGTTTTTTTATTTTCTATCCTGCAAAATTAATTCACATATGTTCTAGTTAGTGAAAGAGAACAATGAACTCTGTTGTATTTCGTAAAAAAAGTAAACAATTTCCATACCAAAAATTCATTTCCTGAAAAAGTAAAAAAAAAATACAGAAAAAAAACGGAACAACACAACAAATTATATCTTCATCTACATATTATTGTCTGGCATCGGTGCGTAACGAAACTATCGTATTGTCTAAAAAAAACAACATTTTCTATGATAATTACTGTAATAAATTTAGCATTTAGTACAACTATGCAGCGGAGTCAACGCATGCGAGGGTGGGTGACGCGTCATATGAAAATGCCAAAGTATTTTTACATCCGATCGCATTACAAGTATGTACAAATTCTAAACCGAAATCATGCTGAACTATTTGTAACATTTTTCAAATTCCATTCACGGATAGAACAGAAATATGTGTAATTCTAATCAGTGATATAACACAAATTGTGTGTCACTGCACGGACTGCATGCATCATATTGTATGTAACAGACAGAGAGACAGACGGCCGTTGTGGTTGTCGGTACTAATTAAAAAGTCTGCCAAAACAATGTCATGCATAAAATCAGCTTCATTTGCCTTATAGAATAATTATACATATGCCCGAGTCCGTCTGTCGCCAATGATCTGCTATTGTTTTTAATCTCTGATTTTCGATTTTGAAATGTAGCTCCACGCAAATTGAAAAATAATCATTTAATGTTTCGTTACATTTTGTTCAATTCTCTAATTGAATATGCATTAGTCACAGATAAGGAGAAAGAGAAAAAAAGTCAATTTATCACAGCCAACTAGACTATGCAAAAATAGAGATTATTTTTAATTAAATTCTAATTTATAGAATTAAAATACAGATAGAGGAAAAGGCTAACTGTTGTTGTCACACATGGCAAACGAATGTGTGGTTGTGTTGAAACTTACAGAACCATTTTGTATTTGACTATCGGAAATCATGTTGGGTTGACAAAATGATCGGTCACAATGACAGAACACATGTGTAGTAAGCGATTTTTGGTAAAGGAGAGGAAGTAAAAAATGAAAAACTTTTCACTAAACCGCTGCTCACGATCAGTGAACTACGTTAGCTGTCAACTGATAACTGGAGTGTCAACAGACTGGCTGTGGTGATAAAAATATTAACATTAATACTGAAAAAGAGTTGACATTTATTTCCAGAAACGTTGTCTTAAACAAAAATTTTGTAAAGTACACTGTACGTGGAGGTGAAATAAAGATATTTTACAATACAGACTCAGATTTAAGCAGAATGTTGTTTGTCCGAAATTACTTTTAGGATATCGAATTCTTGCTGGAATGCCGGAAATGACAACATTTTCGACGAGACCAAATACAGATATGTTTCAGTAGGGAGCCAGCGTATTACTCTGATGAACAACTCATAGATGACCTTCTCATGGACATAATCTCACATAAGAGCTTCTGTTGGTGTATCTACTCATATAAAATATCTTCATAATAGAAGATCTTCTCTTAGAATATATTCTTGTTGAAAATTTTCTCATAGAAGATCTTTTCATAGATGATCTTTTCATAGAAGATCTTCTCATAGAAGATCTTTTCATAGAAGATCTTCTCATAGAATATATTCTCATAGATGATCTTCTCATAGAAGATGGTCTCACAGATGATCTTCTCATAGAAGATTTTCTCACAGAAGATGTTCTCATAGAAGATATTCTCATAGAAGATGTTCTCACAGATGATCTTCTCATAGAAGATGGTCTCACAGATGATCTTCTCATAGAAGATTTTCTCACAGAAGATCTTCTCATAGAAGATATTCTCATAGATGATCTTCTCATAGAAGATGTTCTCACAGATGATCTTCTCATAGAAGATATTCTCATAGAAGATCATCTCATACGAGATCATATCATAGGATAAATCTTCTCATGGAAGATATTCTCATAGAAGATATTCTCACAGAATATCTTCTCATAGAAGATGTTCTCATAGAAGATATTCTCATAGAAGATATTCTCATAGAAGATATTCCCATAGAAGATATTCCCATAGAAGATATTCTCATAGATGATCTTCTCACAGAATATCTTCTCATAGAAGATGTTCTCATAGAAGATATTCTCATAGAAGATATTCTCATAGAAGATATTCCCATAGAAGATATTCCCATAGAAGATATTCTCATAGATGATCTTCTCACAGAATATCTTCTCATAGAAGATATTCTCATAGAAGATATTCTCATAGAATTTATTCTCATAGAAGATATTCTCATAGAAGATCATATCATAGGAGAAATCTTCTCATGGAAGATTTTCACACAGGAAATTCTCCTATAGGAATTTCTTTGACAGAATATCCTCCCATTGAAAATGATCTCATGAAGGATCATCTTGTAAAAGATTTACTTATAAAAGATCATTTCATAAATGATTTCCTCATATAATATACAGTGTACTCTCTCCCTGCGGACACCTCTCATAAACGGACACTTTTTTCAGTACCAATTCGCTTCAGTCCTCTTGTGTACTTCTCTGACACCTCTCATAAGTGGACAAAACTCACAGTCCCTTGGGTGTCCGCTTATGAGAGAGTACACGGTATTCTCATAGAAGATCTTTTCATATAAGATATTCTCAAAGGTGACTATCTCAGATGAGATCTTCTCATTATTATTTTGATAATTCAAATTAATTAAAGCCAAACAAAACAGAAATTACAATTCTCTGCAAATTCCAAACCGAAATCAAGTCTGTAATATCGTTTAAAAATTAGACAAAAGAAACGAGTTTAAACAAGAATCAATCTTGTTTTCCATATCGTACACAGTGGTTCCTCAGAAATCTTATCTTGCGGCATGTCTGACGATCTCTCACCCCCGATTCGGACGTCTGACAACAAAACAACGTTTCAAATCAATTTTAATGAACAACTTTAATTCAATATGATGATGAAGACGATAAAATAAAGAATGAACCATATGCCGCCATAGCAGAAACTAACGACAATCTTCGGTGAAGAATTGAAAAAGATGACGAAGCAATACCGAAGATGAAGAAAGACAACAATAGCAAACAAACAAATGCACACTAGTAATGATATGAAAAAAATGTAATGTAGCGCGAAAAAAAGACAACTCAACTTAAAGACGAAGTAAAAGAAGCTACACACATACTTTGAAAATACAAAAATAAGCCAATCGGCAGTTTTTCCATAAGGCAAACATCAACGGAGACAGGCAATAACGATAAAAAAAAAAGAAGGCAAACCCACAAGAGGGGAAGGTTACAGAAATACATCAACGCAAAAACTTGTATACAGTCAATGAATACAGAAGGCGGCACCGTGGAGCAAAATGAGTAGGAAAATGCAGATGATTTCGTTCGCAGATATTAGATGGCATAAAAGGCGGGGATTTGGTTAGTGGCAAGGACAGAGAAAAATTATCTTAATTTTAATTTAAATAACATTTTTGCAATGCTAGTATAAAATTACAAAGGTAATGATCATTTAAGTACACAGTATTTTTTATTGAAACAAAGAAATGTGTACTCGATTTAAGTACACAATTTATGTATTAGATTCAGGTACACAAACTTTCTACTGAAATCTAAGAATATTTTAACCGGTTTAAGGCCAAATAATGTTGAAAAATAATCCATCTGAAATTGAGTACACCGTCTGCAATATGAAAATCAATTTTGCTCAGGTGGATATCAATTTTTATGGACTTTTCGAAAATTCAGATTTTTGTATTATTATTCAGGATTTAACGCTAGAACTTTAACAACATTTAAAAACTCTATTACATTAACGAAATAATTTCATTGGATGAGTGTAACAATGCAATTCGACTGCATGACCACTGTGCACTACGACGATTGAATCATAAAATGAAATGAAAGAAAGTCAGTTAATGATAAAATACAATATAAAAAAACAAACAGACGTAATAATTGTAAACACTCGCGTGGTTGATGGGGAGAGAAATAAAGGCGAACCGAAAAAAACGATCTTATAAATCTTGTTTCGTACGTTTTACACTATTGTCCGAATATATGGATGGATATGAAAACATATATACATACATACATACAATATTTATGTCGTTATATACACATTTATATGCAGTTGTGAGTATGTATAAAAATGAAGTAATATGGGGAAGGCACAAAAAAAAACACACACGACAGAAAAGACGCAACAATTGAATACAGGCGAATGCGAAAGAAACAGAAAAGACAATGGAAGAAGTCATTCAAGGAGCTAAAATGTCGGGCAATAAAAACGCATGCATTTTTATTACTTTTTTTGTTGTAAAGTGGGCGAGCCGATTGCTCGAAGATCAAGCTTGAAGCATACAGTTAGCAACAGGCTAAATCTAAATTTTCTTTAATGCTGTACAGAATTTTGCAATCTATACAGTAAAAAAAAAGACTCTCATTTCCAATCATATATGACGGCATAGAATGTCAATTATTCAGTCAAGTTCAATATGGAGAGAATATTAAAGCTACCGAAGCAACTAATGCTGCCCATAACGCAATTCGGCAGGGTGTTGCAACGATAATAATTAAGGGAAGTCAGAGACGATGAATATGAACTATGAATTCCAGAATGAGATGTACACAATGCCAGAATATTCCACCTAAAAGTCCAACTGCAATGGTGTGAACACCTATGGAGATGGAAATGGTGATCTGGTGAGTGCGACAGTAATAATACCGAGAATCTTAATAGAATATTTTTGAAAAATATTGAAGCCAGAAGATCTGAGAAAAATAAAACTGACCAGATCTTCACATTATAAAAAACCTTGGAAGAGACCCATGAAAAGCAAATTAATACAGATATAAATACACAGATAGATACACATAAAGCTATTTGAAGTTCAGGCTGACTTTTGTATATCGCTACAAAATTAGTAATATTACATCAAATATTCTCTTCAGTTGAAAAAAGAAAATAACTCTACGAACAATACGAAAGGGAAAGGATAACTCATACCAAACAACGATTATGCTGGCAATCTGTTTGATATTTGGTCGCTAGGAATCGTAGAAAAGGCAGACAATAAATCGAGTAGAAAAAACAATAATATCGTTCCAAAGCCTTCTTCTTCGGGTACGCCGACGACATTGACAAGGCGGTTCGAAGCAAATGATCGGTTACTGTTCCCTTTACAGGCCTCGCGACTTGGGTAAGTCTAGCTCTATTTCACATTTTTGTTGCCGCTCACTCATTTTTATTATTCTGTACGACGTAGCTCTATCAAAAGGAAGTATCTGTTGTTATGTTCTTACAGTTTTCTTAAAAACAAAACTATCATTAGTGCAGGTGTTCCTTAAAAGTGTCCCCTGTCCCTTTTTAACGTTCGGTGGTTGTTTAACATGTTTTAATAATTTCTACAAAAAAAAAACAAAAACGGAAAAAAATAGTTTAACATCTGTAGGTTTGTTTTCACATTTATTCCAAAGAAATTCCCTTTGCACAGGAAACAGATTTCAGAAAATGAGAATAATGCTAAAGAAAATTGCATAAATTATTCAGACAACAAAGGAAGGTAAGATAAGAGGGGTTGATTTTTTCCCTGCTACCGATGACGACGATCATCATTAAGAAAACACATTCTTATGCAAGGGTTGTTTTTCTTCTTCATCGCATAATAAGGGCGAGATCATTTTGCCCTTAGAGCGGAAGAAAACTGAAACGTAATTACAAAACAACAAGAAATTACGTTACATCTTGTAGGTTAATCTCATTTCTTTCGGTATGCGGTGTTAGGGTTACTGTTATATAGAAAGAAAAAACAACCCCTAATTCCACTTAACGTTGAGCCCAAAATAAAATTCCGACACAACAACTTGTTGTTCAATTAGTGGAGCGAAAATAATGATGCATTGGTTTTTTGATTTAGGGGATAATAGAAAAAATTAAAACAACAGTTTTGGACTAATAGAACATTTCCCAGGGATTCCCGTGTCAAGTCAAGAAATTGGAAAAAGTGAAAATGA